>WNWK01001073.1:95000-97500 GCA_009830355.1 Cherax destructor | reverse complement strand
ATTATGTAAGGGGTTTTGAGCAATTATGTAAGGGGTTTTGAGCAATTATGTAAGGGGTTTTGAGCAATTATGTAAGGGGTTTTGAGCAATTATGTAAGGGTTTTTTAGTTTTGGGTGAGTAGGTGGTTTTTCAGCAGAGTTTTGAATTGATGTACAGGCAGTGCTTCTTTGGTAATCACAGGTAATGAATTCCAAATTTTTGGGCCTTTAATGTGCAATGAGGTTTTGTATAGTGTGAGATGGACACGGGGAACATCGAAGAGTGATCTGTGTCTTGTGTTATGGTCATGTGTCTTGTTAAGGTTGGTAAGGAGAAGTTTGAGTGGTGGGTTAATATTTTGAGTTTAGTGTTCTATGTATGTAATAGGAACAGTAAAAAGTATGGATGTCTTGTATAGTGAGTAAGTTTACATTTTTTAATATTGGTGGAGTATGTTGTCTGGAGTGTGAATTTGTTATGCTGCGTGTCTGTGTATGTATATATATATATATATATATATATATATATATATATAGTATGTCGTGCCGATTAGGTAAAACTGGTCAATTAGCAAGAACTCATCTAAAATTAAGTCCTTTCTAAAAAATTCTCTTATACGTTTAAAGATACATTTTTTTCATTGATATTAATGTAAGAATTTATAATTTTGTACCAAGAGAAACTTTGAAAACCTACCTAACCTTATTACAACAAGTGCAATTTAATTTAGCCTAACCCAACTAAATATATTTTAGATACGTTAACATTAATTTAACAATAAACAAACACAATTAAATATATTTTTTTCGTTATGTTCAGAATGATTTTGGCGAAATTATTGCATACACAAATTTTCACTTGTCTTATATGGCAAGGTGAGCGTTGCTATTTAAGCCAAAATTGCAAGTTTTACCTAATCGGCACGAATATATATATATATATATATATATATATATATATATATATATATATATATATATATATATATATGTGTGTGTTAGTTACCATTTTGTCCTAGGCACATGTCGATTAGACACTAGGCCTGTTGTATGTATATGTGTGTGTGTGTGTGTGTGTGTGTGTGTGTATGTGTGTGTGTTTAACGAAACACTTCGAAATGTTTCGGCCCCGCCGGGAATTGAACCCGGGCCCTCCGTGCGTGAAGCAAGAGCGCTAGCCACCATGCCATCGGGGCGTGTGTGTGTGTGTGCGTGTGTGTGTGTGTGTGTGTGTGTGTGTACTCACCTATTTGTTTGTGGTTGCAGGGGTCGAGTCATAGCTCCTGGCCCCGCCTCTTCACTGATTGCTACTAGGGTGTGTGTGTGTGTGTGCACACCACACCTGTGTCACACTTACAGAGGTGGCCCTCAGCTCTCACTTAGCCAGATGAGATTCCAGGAGCCCGCTTGAGGTGGAAATGAGAGGGAAGAGAGGCGTAGTGAATAGCGCATGATGTCAGTAGTGAGGGAGAGAGAGGAGAGGGAGAGAGAGAGAGAGAGAGAGAGAGAGAGAGAGAGAGAGAGAGAGAGAGAGAGCGATAGTCAATAAATATAAGATGAAACGATCAAGAATCAGCTGTAAAGAACTATACAATAATTCGTTTTGCTGTTCCTGTGTTTCAATATGACGAAGCAAGACTAGTAACGGCACTCTAACACTCAGGTAACGCCTCTAACACTCAGGTAACGGCACTCTAACACTCAGGTAACGGCACTCTAACACTCAGGTAACGGCACTCTAACACTCAGGTAACGCACTTTAACACTCAGGTAACGGCACTCTAATACTCAGGTAACGGCACTCTAACACTCAGGTAACGGCACTCTAACACTCAGGTAACGGCACTCTAACACTCAGGTAACGGCACTTTAACACTCAGGTAACGGCACTCTAACACTCAGGTAACGGCACTCTAACACTCAGGTAACTGCACTCTAACACTCAGATAACTGCACTCTAACACTCAGATAACTCCACTATAACACTCAGATAACTGCACTCTAACACTCAGATAACTGCACTCTAACACTCAGATAACTGCACTCTAACACTCAGATAACTGCACTCTAACACTCAGATAACTGCACTATAACACTCAGATAACTCCACTATAACACTCAGATAACTGCACTCACTAGTAACACTTAACATCAGATAACTCCACTATAACACTCAGATAACTCACTATAACACTCAGATAACACTTACATCTCACTTAACACTCAGATAACTGCACTCTAACACTCAGATAACTGCACTCTAACACTCAGATAACTCACTAACCTCAGTAACCTTAACACTCAGATAACTGCACTCTAACACTCAGATAACTGCACTCTAACACTCAGATAACTCACTCTACACTCAGATAACTATACTCAGATAACTCCTATAACACCAGATAACTACTCTAACACTCAGATAACTCACTTAACACTCGTAACTACATAAATGATAACTCACTATAACACTCAGATAACTGCACTCTAACACTCAGATAACTGCACTTAACACTCAGAT
>WNWK01001073.1:82500-90000 GCA_009830355.1 Cherax destructor | reverse complement strand
ACTAGTGTACGTAGTAACCAAGAGTCACTATGTACCAGTGTTCGTAGTAACCAAGAGTCACTACGTACCAGTGTACGTAATAACCAAGAGTCACTATGTACCAGTGTACGTAGTAACCAAGAGTCACTATGTACTAGTGTTCGTAGTAACCAAGAGTCACTATGTACCAGTGTTCGTAGTAACCAAGAGTCAATATGTACCAGTGTACGTAGTAACCAAGAGTCACTATGTACCAGTGTACGTAGTAACCAAGAGTCACTATGTACCAGTGTACGTAGTAAACAAGAGTCACTATGTACCAGTGTACGTAGTAAACAAGAGTCACTAGGTATCAACAACTCCCAAAAAACAATGGAAATTTAAATAAAAATAAAAATAAATTTATTTTAGAGTCAAAATATATGGAATTTTGTGAACAAGAGTGTGGGTACAAGAGAACAAGAATGTGGGTACAAGAGAACAAGAGTGTGGGTATAAGAGCACAAGAGTGTGGATACAAGAGAACAAGAATGTGGGTACAAGAGAACAAGAGTGTGGGTACAAGAGAACAAGAGTGTGGGTTCAACAGAACAAGAGTGTGGATACAAGATAACAAGAGTGTGGGTACAAGAGAACAAGATGTGTAGTAAAGAGCAAAGTGTGCACAAGAGAACAAGAGTGTGGGTACAAGAGAACAAGAGTGTGGGTACAAGAGAACAAGAGTGTGGGTACAAGAGAACAAGAGTGTGGGTACAAGAGAACAAGAGTGTGGGTACAAGAGAACAAGAGTGTGGGTACAAGAGAACAAGAGTGTGGGTACAAGAGAACAAGAGTGTGGGTACAAGAGAACAAGAGTGTGGGTACAAGAGAACAAGAGTGTGGAGTACAAGAGAACAAGAAGTGTGGTACAAGAGAACAAGAGTGTGGGTACAAGAGAACAAGAGTGTGGGTACAAGAGAACAAGATGTGGGTACAAGAGAACAAGATGTGGGTACAAGGCAAAGAGTGTGGTTACAAGAGAACAAGAATGTGGGTACAAGAGAACAAGAATGTGGGTACAAGAGCACAAGAGTGTGGGTACAAGAGAACAAGAGTGTGGGTACAAGAGAATAAATATATTTTAGAGTCAAAATATATGGAATTTTGTGAACAAGAGTGTGGGTACAAGAGAACAAGAGTGTGGGTACAAGAGAACAAGAGTGTGGGTACAAGAGAACAAGAGTGTGGGTACAAGAGAACAAGAGTGTGGATACAAGAGAACAAGAGTGTGGGTACAAGAGAACAAGAGTGTGGATACAAGAGAACAAGAGTGTGGGTACAAGAGAACAAGAGTGTGGGTACAAGAGAACATGAGTGTGGATACAAGAGAACAAGAGTGTGGGTACAAGAAAACATGAGTGTGGATACAAGAGAACATGAGTGTGGGTACAAGAGAACAAGAATGTTGGTACAAGAGCACAAGAGTGTGGGTACAAGAGAACATGAATGTGGATACAAGAGAACAAGAGTATGGGTACAAGAGAACATGAATGTTGGTACAAGAGCACAAGAGTATGGGTACAAGAGAACAAGAGTGTGGGTACAAGAGAACAAGATTGTGGGTACAAGAGAACATGAATGTGGGTACAAGAGAACATGAATGTTGGTACAAGAGCACAAGAGTGTGGGTACAAGAGAACATGAATGTGGATACAAGAGAACAAGAGTATGGGTACAAGAGAACATGAATGTTGGTACAAGAGCACAGAGTATGGGTACAAGAGAACAAGAGTGTGGGTACAAGAGAACAAGATTGTGGGTACAAGAGAACATGAATGTGGGTACAAGAGAACATGAATGTTGGTACAAGAGCACAAGAGTGTGGGTACAAGAGAACAAGAGTGTGGGTACAAGAGAACAAGATTGTGGGTACAGGAGAAGTCGTCAGTAGTAGTGGTAATAGTAGTAGGAGAGGTAGTAGTAGTGGCAATAGTAGTTATTAGTGGTAGTAGTGGTGATAGTAGTTGTAGTAGTAGTAGTAATATTAGTAGTGGTGGTGGTTGTGGTAGTAGTAGTGGTGGTAGTAGTAATAGTAGTAGTAGTAGTAGTGGTGGTGGTAATAGTATTAGTCGTAGTAACATTTACAGGGCACTGTGACAACCCAGGTCACTCGGCGCTCATTGTAAAACAAATGTACACAACAGACAGTAAAACAAAGATAAACTCAACAAATAATATAAACAACACAAATAATAATAACCTATAAATATTTCCGGTAATTATAAAGTTCCTAGAGGTCCCTACAGGCACCTGGGTAATTATAAAGTTCCCAGAGGTCCCTACAGGCACCTGGGTAATTATAAAGTTCCAGAGTCTAAGGCACGGTAGTCCCTACAGGCACCTGGGTAATTATAAAGTTCCCAGAGGTCCCTACAGGCACCTGGGTAATTATAAAGTTCCCAGAGGTCCCTACAGGCACCTGGGTAATTATAAAGTTCCCAGAGGTCCCTATAGGCACCTGGGTAATTATAAAATTCGCAGAGTTCCCTACAGGCATCTGGGTAATTATAAAGTTCCCAGAGGTCCATATAGGCACCTGGGTAATTATAAAGTTCCCAGAGGTACCAACAGGCATGTGGGTAATTATAAAACTGCTTAAATATGTTCCACAGTCGGTGGCAGAGTCAAGCTATATAGGAAAGATGTGTGGATTCAGTCCTCAGTCGACAGAAATTCGTCTCAGAGTCAGTGGCGTGCAGAGGGGAAGAGGCGAAGGGGCGGTGGCCCCGGGCATCCAAATGGTTGGGGGGGCATCCAATTAGAGAGGGAAATAAGAAAGTGATTTAGGGCATCCAATCAAGGAGTCTTTGGGGGCATACAATCAAGGAGTTGGCCCCGGGCATCAGCAGACCTCTGCACGCCACTGAGAGTGACTATTACTGTTGACGGACCTAACACTTACGTCCTGCTGAACTCTGTATAACATGTTGCTAGTCTGCAGGGCCCACCTGACCCGCACTATCATGGCCCGGTACCATCATGGCCCGGGTACCATCATGGCCTGGGCACCACTATGACCTGGGCACCACTATGACCTGGGCACCATCATGGCCCGTGCACCACCATGGCTCAGATTACACAGTGAACCAAGAATCAGTTAGAGTCGTTCGAATTCAAATCATGGCAGCCAATAAGCTTTGAGCAGCAGGCACAGCAAGAGCCAATCAGCGTCAAGCATGGGGGTAGAGAGAGCCAATCAGCGTCAAGCATGAACACACGGAGAGCCAATCAACATCATGTATCAGTAGAGGTGACAGCCAATTAGCGACATGAACTAATATGACAGCCAATCACCGTCAAGTATTCAAGCTATAAGTTTGAATATCTTAACCTGAATAATTAATCTCATTCATTGAAAATTGAAAAGAATGTAAATTATATATGATATTAAGAATGATGTAAACACTTCCCTCCCTCCCTTCTTCCTTCCTTCTTTTCATTCCTTCCTTCCTTCCCTCCTTCACTCCTTCCCTCCCTCCTCTATCCCCCTAACTCTTTCCTTTCCTCTTCCCCTCCCTTCCTCCCTCTACCACCCTCACTCCATCCCTCCCTCCTTCCTTCCCTCCCTCCCTTCCTCATTCCCTCTTCCTTCCTTCTGGGCTCTAAGCTCATTCCCCCTCCCCTCCCCCCATTCTCGCCCCCTCCCCCATGGCCTAGCAAAGCAATGCAAGTGCGGACAGTTTGGAAATACAGCGGTGTTTGCAAAAGCTGGTGTATTTCCTGAAGCAATTCCTTGAGCCTGCAATGCAATTTCAAGTTGCTGAAATATATTCCAGTGAGGAACCTGACCTGACCTGACCTAACATCACACACTTTCACCTTGTACCTCACGCTGCCACCTGCGTTATCACAATCGTTTTCTGTTCTCTTTTACAAACAGATCATAATTTTTATGGATAAGAAATTAACAAATGGTCAGTGAGGTGGCACACACACACACACACACAGTGAAGAGGCTACTAAGCGAGCTAGATACCTCAAAGGCGATGGGGCCGGACAACATCTCTCCATGGGTCCTGAGAGAGGGAGCAGAGGAGCTATGTGTACCCCTAACAACAATCTTCAACACGTCTATCGAAACAGGGCAACTACCAGAGGTATGGAAGACAGCAAATGTAGTTCCAATTTTTAAAAAAGGAGACAGGAACGTAGCACTAAACTACAGACCAGTGTCACTGACTTGTATAGTATGCAAGGTCATGGAGAAGATAGTCAGGAGAAGAGTGGTGGAGCACCTAGAAAGGAATGAGCTTATCAACGACGGCCAACACGGTTTCAGGGACGGGAAATCCTGTGTCACAAACCTACTGGAGTTCTATGACAGAGTGACAGCAGTAAGACAAGAGAGAGAGGGGTGGGTAGATTGCATATTCTTGGACTGTAAGAAGGCGTTTGACACAGTTCCACACAAGAGATTAGTGCAGAAGCTGGAGGACCAGGCAGGAATAACAGGGAAGGCACTACAATGGATCAGGGAATACCTGTCAGGAAGACAGCAGCGAGTCATGGTCCGTGGCGAGGTGTCAGAGTGGGCGCCGGTGACGAGTGGGGTTCCACAGGGGTCAGTCCTAGGACCGGTGCTGTTTCTGGTGTTTGTGAACGACATGACGGAAGGAATAGACTCCGAAGTGTCCCTGTTTGCAGATGATGTGAAGTTGAAGAGAAGAATTCAATCGGAAGAGGACCAGGCAGAACTACAAAGGGATCTGGACAGGCTGCAAGCCTGGTCCAGCAATTGGCTTCTGGAGTTCAACCCAACCAAGTGCAAAGTCATGAAGATTGGGGAAGGGCAAAGAAGACCGCAGACGGAGTACAGTCTAGGGGCCAGAGACTACAAACCTCAATCAAGGAAAAGATCTTGGGGTGAGTATAACACCAAGCACATCTCCTGAGGCGCACATCAACCAAATAACTGCTGCAGCATATGGGCGCCTAGCAAACCTAAGAACAGCATTCCGACATCTTAATAAAGAATCGTTCAGGACCCTGTACACTGTGTACGTTAGGCCCATACTGGAGTATGCAGTACCAGTTTGGAACCCACATTTATCCCAGCACGTAAAGAAGCTAGAGAAAGTGCAAAGGTTTGCAACGAGACTAGTCCCGGAGCTAAGGGGTATGTCCTACGAGGAGAGGTTAAGGGAAATCGACCTGACGACACTGGAGGACAGGAGAGATAGGGGGGACATGATAACGACATATAAAATACTGAGAGGAATTGACAAGGTTGACAGAGACAGAATGTTCCAGAGATGGGACACAGCAACAAGGGGACACAGTTGGAAGTTGAAGACTCAGATGAATCACAGGGATGTTAGGAAATATTTCTTCAGTCACAGAGTAGTCGGGAAGTGGAATAGCTTGGGAAGCGATGTAGTGGAGGCAGGTTCCATACACAGCTTTAAGAAGAGGTATGATAAAGCTCATGGCGCAGGGAGAGTGACCCAGTAGCGGCCAGTGAAGAGGCGGGGCCAGGAGCTATGTCTCGACCCCTGCAACTACAACTAGGTGAGTACACACACACACACACACACACACACACAAATATATATATATATATATATATATATATATATATATATATATATATATATATATATATATATATATATATATTATTTCCACCTCACTGACTATTTGTCAATTTATTATCCATAAAAATTATGATCTGTTTGTAAAAGCGAACAGAAAACGGGAAGAGCTTCAATAATAATGGATCCTAACACAGGGATGACGGCTCCTAACACAGGGATGACAGCTCCTAACACAGGGATGACGGCTAATAACACAGGGATGACGGCTCCTAACACAGGGATGACGGCTCCTAACACAGGGATGACGGCTCCTAACACAGGGATGACGGCTATTAACACAGGGATGACGGCTATTAACACAGGGATGACGGCTCCTAACACAGGGATGACGGCTCCTAACACAGGGATGACGGCTCCTAACACAGGGATGACGGCTAATAACACAGGGATGACGGCTCCTAACACAGGGATGACGGCTATTAACACAGGGATGACGGCTAATAACACAGGGATGACGGCTCCTAACACAGGGATGACGGCTATTAACACAGGGATGACGGCTATTAACACAGGGATGACGGCTCCTAACACAGGGATGACGGCTCCTAACACAGGGATGACGGCTAATAACACAGGGATGACGGCTCCTAACACAGGGATGACGGCTCTTAACACAGGGATGACGGCTCCTAACACAGGGATGACGGCTCCTAACACAGGGATGACGGCTCCTAACACAGAGATGACGGCTCCTAACACAGGGATGACGGCTCCTAACACAGGGATGACGGCTCCTAACACAGGGATGACGGCTCCTAACACAGGGATGACAGCTAATAACACAGGGATGACGGCTCCTAACACAGGGATGACGGCTCCTAACACAGGGATGACGGCTCCTAACACAGGGATGACGGCTCCTAACACAGGGATGACGGCTACATAACACAGGGATGACGGCTCCTAACACAGGGATGACGGCTCCTAACACAGGGATGACGGCTCTTGGATAACTTACACGAGGACACAGAATGCGGTATAAAACAATGTAAATAAATGGTATAAAATACCGACACAATGGAAAAATAAACACATAAGCAGTATAATGTGATCCTTTATAACTTGGGGTAAAGTAAATGGCTCAAGCTTACGATAGAAAGTAGGTGAGAGAGAGAGGGAGGGAGAGAGAGAGAGAGAGGGAGAGAGAGAAAGAGAGAGGGAGGGAGGGAAAGAGAGAGAGAGAGAGAGGGAGGGAGGGAGAGAGAGAAAGTGGTTGATGTGGAAGGAGAAGGGTGTTAAAGAGGGGGATGGGTATTGAGGTGGGGTGAGAGTTTAGGAAGGGGAGGGGTGTTGAGGAAGGGAGGGTGTTGAGGAAGGGAGGGGTGTTGAGGAAGGGGAGTGGTGTTGAGGAAGGAGGGATGTTGAGGAAAGGGAGGGGTGTTGAGGAAGGGGAGGGTGTTGAGGAAAGTGTGGAGTGTTGAGGAAGGGAGGAGTGTTGAGGAAGGGGAGGAGTGTTGAGGAAGGAGGAGTGTTGAGGAAGGGAGGAGTGTTGAGGAAGGTGAGGAGTGTTGAGGAAGGGAGGAGTGTTGAGGAAGGTGAGGAGTGTTGAGGAAGGGAGGAGTGTTGAGGAAGGTGAGGAGTGTTGAGGAAGGTGAAGAGTGTTGGGGAAGGTGAGGAGTGTTGAGGAAGGGAGGGTGTTGAGGAAGTGAGGAGTGTTGAGGAAGGTGAGGAGTGTTGAGGAAGGGGAGGGTGTTGAGGAAAGTGAGGAGTGTTGAGGAAGGGGAGGAGTGTTGAGGAAGGGAGGAGTGTTGAGGAAAGTGAGGAGTGTTGAGGAAAGTGAGGAGTGTTGAGGAAGGGGAGGAGTGTTGAGGAAGGTGAGGAGTGTTGAGGAAGGGGAGGAGTGTTGAGGAAGGTGAGGAGTGTTGAGGAAAGTGAGGAGTGTTGAGGA
>WNWK01001073.1:72500-77500 GCA_009830355.1 Cherax destructor | reverse complement strand
ATCACAAAGGTTTATGCCAAATACTGGTTCTACCATTTGCATGTCACAGTAGAAATCGCGAATCGTCACATCAGGCGATATTTTTCCAATCTTCAGCTGCAAATTTGGTGAGCCTGTGACCACTTTTTCCTTAGTTTCCTGTTCTTAGGTGACAGGAGTGGAACCCGGTGTGGTCTTCTGCTGCTGTAGCTCATCCACTTCAAGATTCGACGTTTTGTGCGTTCTGAGATGCTATCCTGCATACTACTGTTGTAACACATGGTTGAGTTACTGTCGCTTTCCTGTCAGCTTGAACCAGTCTGGACATTCTCCTCTGACCTCTGTCACACCATTCTCTGTAATATCTAGAGACTGTTGTGCGTGAAAGTCCCAGAAGATCAGCTGTTTCTGAGACACAGACCAGCCCGTCTGTCTGGCACCAACAATTATCCCACAGTCAAAGTCACTTAGATCACATTTCTTCCCCATTCTGATGTTTGATCTAAACAAAAACTGAACCTCTTGACAATTGAAATGCTGCCACCTGATTGGCCCATTATATATTTGCAAGAACGAGGTGTAAACACACAATTATATATACAAATATGTATAATTATATATATATATATATATATATATATATATATATATATATATATATATATATATATATATGAAGCTAGTCGTAATATTTTTCGTAGCAACATAGTGTTCGACGATGTTGAAATAAACGATCCAATTACTCGGTAAAAAAAAAGTTTGGAACAAAGGCTTGTTAATGACTCTGAATCCTGTAGTAAATGTCCCACTTTTTTGAAATGCCGTTTCAAATTTTTTTCGTTTTTTTTGTTTTTTTTTTTGCTTTTTTAACTTATGAATATATATACATTTTACGTTTTTTTCCATGTTTGTAAACTTTTTTACATGTGTAAGTGTTACGTTATTTCTCCTCTCTCTCTCATTCTCTCTCTCTCTCTCTCTCTCTCTCTCTCTCTCTCTCTCTCTCTCTCTCTCTCTCTCTCTCTCTCTCTCTCTCTCTCTCTCTCTCTCTCTCTCTCTCTCTCTTTCTCTCTCTCTCTCTCTCATTCTCTCTCTTTCTCTCTCTCTCTCTCATTCGCTCATATTTCGCTATACGGTGGAAATGGAGGTCTCTTGTTTACACTAATGGATTGCATGTGTGTGTGTGTGTGTGTGTGTGTGTACTCACCTATTTGTACTCACCTATTTGTGGTTGCAGGGGTCGAGTCATAGCTTCTGGCCCCGCCTCTTCACTGATTGCTACTAGGTCCTCTCTCTCCCTGCTCCATGAGCTTTATCAAACCTCGTCTTAAAACTATGTATGGTTCCTGCCTCCACTACGTCACTTTCTAGGCTATTCCACTTCCTGACAACTCTATGACTGAAGAAATACTTCCTAACATCCCTTTGACTCATAGGAGTCTTCAACTTCCAATTGTGACCCCTTGTTTCTGTGTTCCCTCTCTGGAACATCCTGTCTCTATCCACCTTGTCTATTTCGCGCAGTATTTTGTATGTCGTTATCATGTATTCCCTAACCCTCCTGTCCTCCAGTGTTGTCAGGCCGATTTCCCTTAACCTTTCTTCGTAGGACATTCCCCTTAGCTCTGGAACTAACCTTTGCACTTTCTCAAATTTATTGACGTGCTTGACCAGGTGTGGGTTTCAAACTGGTGCTGCATACTCTAGTATGGGCCTGACGTACACGGTGTACAGTGTCGTGAACGATTCCTTACTAATGTATCGGAACGCTATTCTCAGGTTTGCCAGTCGCCCATATGCTGCAGCAGTTATCTGGTTGACGTGTGCTTCCGGAGACGTGCTTGGTGTTATACTCACCCCAAAATCTTTCTCCTTGAGCGAGGTTTGCCGTCTTTCGCCACCTAACCTATGCTCTGTCTTCGGTCTTCTTTGCCCTTCCCCGATCTTCATGACTTTGCATTTGTCGGGGTTAAATTCGAAGAGCCAGTTGCTGGACCAGGTGTCCAACATGTCCAGGTCTCTTTGAAGTCATGCCTGATCCTCATCTGATTTAATTCTCCTCATTAACTTCACATCATCTGTGAACAGGTACACTTCTGTATGTGTGTGTTAGTTAGTTACCATTTTGTCCTAGGGACATGTCGATTTGACACTAGGCCTGTTGTATGTATGTGTGTGTGTGTATAAGGAAACACTTCGAAATGTTTCCGCCCCGCCGGGAACTGAACCCGGGCCCTTCGTGCATCAGGCGAGAGCTTTAGCCATCAGGCCACCGGGGTTGTGAAAAACTCCAGCTGTGGGTCATCATATGACTAAGACCCGCGTCAGCAAACACTTGTCTTGTGTGTGTGTGTTTGTGTGTGTGTGTGTGTTTGTGTGTGAGTCTGTGTGTCTGTCTTTGCCTTACGTTTTCAAAAAATCTATCGTAAGGACAAATAAGACAATAATTAATTACGAAAAATATATAAAATAAAGAGTATAACAGATAAAATAAAAAAAATAACGAAAGAAAAGGACAGAAGAATTTAGCGAGAAGGGAGAACTAAAAGGAAAAACGAGAAGGGAAAAGGGAAACAACATAAGGAAGGAAAGACAGGAGGCAGGAGGGAAGGAAGAACGGAAGGCACGGCGAAAGAAAAGGAGAGGAAGGAAGGAAGAAGGCAAGGACAACCGAATGAAAGGAAGGAGTTTTATTGTGAATAAGTGGGTCATGTTAGCAGGACGGGGGAAGTGGAGTCAGCAGGAACATAAACAAGAGGGGGTTATGGAGTCAGTAAGGAAATATGAAGAAACAAAGCGAGTGAGAGAGAGAAAGAGGATAAAAATACTTGGAAGGTTTCCACTTGTAAGATCCTGGAATCACACTTAAAGGTTCCTACTTGTAAGATCCTAGAATCATACTTTTAAGGTTCCTAACTGTAATATCCTAGAATCACACTTGGAAGGTTCCTAACTGTAAGATCCTGGAATCATACATAGCAGGTTTCAGGTTATAGGCTGTCCCATTTCCGTAACTGGCACTGTTTTTAAGTGCCACACCATTTTAACCCTCTTTTTCGTAAGGATTTCAACGATACGTACAGAAGGTCTCCAAGCCAAGCTCATCAATTGAAAAAAAAAATAATTGGAATTTTAATCTTCTGTGATCCTTGAACGAAAGATCTTCCGATATTACTCATTCCTGTACTGCATTGTTGGCTGTTTTTATTAATACTCATTTGAGGTTTTTAATTCGCCAAATTTAACGTAGTGGAATAACTGAAGTTTGTTCTCATTGAACGTTATATTCTTTTCTGTGGCCCACGGGATGACCTGGTTAATATTTACCTGGAGATTGGTGGAATAATCTGGTTAATATTAACCTGGAGATTGGTGGAATAACCTGGTTAATATTAACCTGGAAATGGGTAGTATAACCTGGATAATATAATTCTTGAGATTGCTAAGATAATCTGGTTAATATTAACTTGGAGATTGGTGGGATAACCTGGTTAATATTAACATGGAAATTATTAGGATAACCTGGTTAATATAATCCTTGAGATTGGTAGGATAATCTGGTTAATATTAACTTGGATATTGGTAGGATAACCTGGTTAATGTCAACCTGGTTAATATTGTGGACTTGTGTTAGAGGTATTGGTGGTCGCTTTATGCAGGCAGTCGCAAACTATACCTGGTAGCTATAAAGAGACTGCTGCTATAAAGGGACTGTTCCTATAAACAGCAGATGCCTGAAATGGTCTCTATACACGAGAGCTTGTTATAAAAGGTAAATTATTAAGAGGCCACTTTAAGCTATAGGGTTTTATAAGTGTCCGATATATAAAAGCAGTTTTTAACGTGGGTGCTGTAGACGGATTTTTAATATTAGCGAAATACTATTGTAAACAGTGTGACGTTACAACCAGATAACAACATTAAGCGAGTGGTCTTTATGACTAATCATAAACAAGTGTTCACTATATTGGTCTCTTAGAGTTAGGATTAAGAGGTGGCCTCTATATAGAGGTGGTAGTCTCCAAAAAAAAAAAAAAAAACCAAGGTGGTCGTTATAATAGTCACTATCACCAGGTGGTTCCTTTCAACAGGTGGTCGTTATTTAGAAGTTACACATCCATATATCTGTCATAAAGAGGCACCGCTATAAAGATATCTGCTATAAAAAAAATGATAGAACAGGATCTTGTTCCCCATACACTGTACCCAGAGTGTTTTAAAAAACTTGACTTTAATTACACTGTACGAGATAAATAAATAAATAAATATATATATATATATATATATATATATATATATATATATATATATATATATATATATATATATATATATATATATATATATATATAATTTATATATACACATTCAAAAGAAAAGCCACTCATATAAATGAACATACATGCATGCATGCAAACATACGTTCATACATACAGATATACATACATACAAATTAAATACAATAAGAGTATGCAGTTGAGCATGGCATAATTACCAGCTGTGAACCAGCTGGTTCAACCCATTACCTGGTAATGGTAATCTGATTGACAGCCAGGTCTAATTTACTTGTTAATTACGGTGGCCAGGTAAGGTGCAGGTGGCCCAGCCACCTAATGCACTTACAAGTGGCTTAACGACCCCTCAATGGCCTTGTTACGGACGCTTACCTTGGTTCCCTCATCCTTCAGTGCGGGATGACTTTACTTTGAAGGGCTCTTGATTCTAGGCAGTGGAGCTACCGGTTGCTTATGGCCAATCCTGATTGTCAGTTCTCTTTACCTAGGCGCTGTATTACCTCTTTCTCTCTCTCTCTCTCTCTCCTTTCCTTTCCCTCTCTCTTTATCTCCTATCTCTCCCCCTCCCTCTCTTTCTCTTTCTCCTCTCTCGCCAATCGATAGGTAAATGCGATTCAGGTGGAACGAGAGAGAGAGAAAAGGGGTCAAGAGATGATTGAGTCGGCTTAGAATGAGTGTGTGTGTACTCACCTAATTGTACTCCCCTAATTGTGGTTGCAGGGGTCG
>WNWK01001073.1:57500-67500 GCA_009830355.1 Cherax destructor | reverse complement strand
TCCCCATCATCCGCTTCTACCTTCTCCCGATCACTGCTCCACTCATACCCCTTCCATCCTCCCTTCCCCCTCTCTAAACGTTCTTTCGTCCCTGCCTCGACCACTTTCAACTCACCTCTTCTTCCCCTCCCTATTCCCCCTCCTCCTCCCCCTCCCCCTGCGGTACGGCGCCAGATGGTGGATGGGAAACTGACGGAAAAAAAAATGAATGTTCTTGTTTTGAAGTCGAGTTTCGTTGGCGAGTTTCTCTGTTTCTCTCGCTTTATTACTCTCCTCTTCTTTTTATTATTGCTTTTCCCTTCTATTCTCTCCTCCCTCATCCTCTTTATTCCCGCACTCGTGATTTCTCCTCTTTATTGGTGAAATTCTCTCTCCTAGTATTCAATCCCTCATTCTTCTAGTCTTCCCTCCCTGATTATTCTAGTTTTCCCTCCCTCATTCTTCTAGTCTTCCCTCCCTCGTTCTTGTAGTCTTTCCTCCCTCGTTCTTCTAGGCTTCCCTCCCTCATTCTTCAAGTCTTCCCTCCCTCATTCTTCTAGTCTTCCCTCCCTCTTTCTTCTAGTCTTCCCTCCCTCGTTCTTCTAGTCTTCCCTCCCTCATTCTTCTAGTTTTCCCTCCCTCGTTCTTCTAGTCTTCCCTCCCTCGTTCTTCTAGTCTTCCCTCTCTCATTCTTCTAGTCTTCCTTCCTTCGTTCTTCTAGGCTTCCCTCCCTCATTCTTCTAGTCTTCCCTCCCTCATTCTTCTAGTCTTCTCTCCATCATTTTTCTAGTCTTCCCTCCCTCGTTCTTCTAGCTTCCCTCTCTCATTATTTTACTTTTCCCTCCCTCATTCTTCTAGTCTTCCCTCCCTCGTTCTTCTAGGCTTCCATCCCTCATTATTCTAGTCTTCCCTCCCTCATTCTTCTAGTCTTCCCTCCCTCATTCTTCTAGTCTTCCTTCCCTTGTTCTTCTAGGCTTCCGTCCCTCATTATTCTAGTCTTTCCTCCCTCGTTCTTCTAGTCTTCCCTCCCTCGTTCTTCTAGTCTTACCTCCCCCATTTTTCTAGTTTTCCTCCCTCGATCTTCTAGTCTTCCCTCCCTCATTCTTCTAGTCTTCCCTCCCTCATTCTTCTAGTCTTCCCTCCCTCATTCTTCTAGTCTTCCCTCCCTCATTCTTTTAGTCTTCCCTCCCTCATTCTTCTAGTCTTCCCTCCCTCATTCTTCTAGTCTTCCCTCCCTCATTCTTCAAGTCTTCCGTCCCTCATTATTCTAGTCTTCCCTCCCCCATTTTTCTAGTTTTCCTCCCTTTTTCTAGTCTTCCCTCCCTCATTCTTCCAGTCTTGTTTCCCTCATTCTTCTCACAGAGTATAATTGTTATACACTCTGATATAGTTATGTGTATCATTTGTGGAATATCATTTTGTTATAGTATATATTCATTTTGCTTTTGACTGACTGTGTTCCAAGCTGGTTATCATTTTCTGATTTTCTGATTGATTCTGATTGGCTGTGCTTGGTGGTATCATTTTCTTCTGATTTTTCTGTTTGATTTGACTTCTGATTGGCTGTGCTTGGGCTGGTATCATTTTCCTGATTTTTCTGGTTGACTCTGATTGGCTGTGCTTGGGCTGGTATCATTTTCCTGATTTTTCCTGGTTGACTTCTGATTGGCTGTGCTTGGGCTGGTATCATTTTCCTGATTTTTCCTGATTGACTTCTGATTGGCTGTGCTTGGGCTGGTATCATTTTCCTGATTTTTCTTGGTTGACTACTGATTGGCTGTGCTTGGGCTGGTATCATTTCCTGATTTTTCCTGGTTGACTTCTGATTGGCTGTGCTTGGGCTGGTATCATTTTCCTGATTTTTCCTGGTTGACTTCTGATTGGCTGTGCTTGGGCTGGTATCATTTCCTGATTTTCCTGATTGACTTCTGATTGGCTGTGCTTGGGCTGGTATCATTTTCTGATTTTCTTGGTTGACTACTGATTGCTGTGCTTGGGCTGGTATCATTTTCCTGATTTTTCCTGGTTGACTTCTGATTGGCTGTGCTTGGGCTGGTATCATTTTCCTGATTTTTCTTGGTTGACTTCTGATTGGCTGTGCTTGGGCTGGTATCGTCTCCCTCTTCCATCTCTTCTCTCTCTTTAACACACTGTAAATATTTCGCTTTCTCATTCTCTCATTCTCAACATTCACTCTTAGTCGTTCATGCTCTTTCCTACATTCTCCTCACACACTATAAATATTGTTATTTTATTAACTTTTTGACAGGTATAACACTTCTTTAATTGTCAAATATAACCTCTTTATTGTGAGGTATACCGCTTTGTCAGGTAGATCTCTGTCAGGTATACCTCTGCCAGGCATACCTCCTCTTTGCCAGGTATACCTTCTCTTTATTGCCAGGTATACCTCTTCTATTGCCAGGTAAACCTCTATTGCCAGGTATACCTCATCTTTATTGCCACGTATACCTTCTCTTTACTGCCGGGTATACCTCTTCTATTGTCAGGTAAACCTCTTCTATTGTCAGGTATACCTCCTCTATTGCCAGGTATACCTCTATTGCCAGGTATACTTCCTCTTCATTTACACTACAACATTTTCTTCCGTTTATCCATGAGATCCTTCTTTCTCTCTCGTTTCTCATAAGTTCCAGCTTTCTCATCTCCCCTTTTAATCTCCCTCTCTCTACTCCTCTTGCAGTTATTTTTTTCCGTACTATACACACTCTTCCCCCCCCCCTGCCTCCCTCTCTCTCTCCTTCCCTCCCCCTCCCTCTCTTCCTTTCCCTCCTTTTCCATTCCCTCCCTCATTCTCTCTTTCTCTCTCTCTCTGCTTCCAATATCACAGAACGGCGAGTCTTTTGTCTCTCAACACAAATTTTCTGTCCCTACAAAGCATCTCTCTCTCTCTCTCTCTCTCTCTCTCTCTCTCTCTCTCTCTCTCTCTCTCTCTCTCTCTCTCTCTCTCTCTCTCTCTCTCTCTCTCTCTCTCTCTCTCTCTGTTCTGTTTTCATTCGTCTAATTTCACTTTTTTTTCCAAAATTACATTTCACGTGCTGTGTTATTCAGTTCTTCACATCCATCCATCAATCCTTCCTTCTTACTCTCTTCTTCCCTACTTTTTTTCATTTCTTTACCTTCTATTCTTCCTCTCTGCCTTTCTTTTACTCTCCGTCCTTCCTGCTTACTCATGTCTCATCTCTTTACTCTCCCTACCTTCCTTCATCCCTCCCTCCCTTTCTTCCCCTCCTTTCCAAAACTACAACACCCCTCCCATTTCTACTTGCCCTTCTCCCACTCTCTTCTTTCCCCCTCACCCTGATTGCCCACTTCAGCCCCTCTCTCCCCCTCCAGGCTTCATCATCCTCCCCTCCCTTGTACCTTATCTCCCTCACACTCCCTGTTCCTGGACGTACATTCTCCCTGTCCCAGCCTCACCCCTCTCTCCTTCCCTCCATCACCCCTGCACCCACACTCCTCTTTCTGTCCATTCCCCCTCCTCCCCCTCTCCCCGAGACATGAAACAGACTCCCCTCCTGTTCACCATCGTTCACGGGCTAATATGATCCAGCATTCATAAGGAGGAGTCGAGGCTTCTCGCCTCAAGCTAATGCTTCAATTTCTCACATCTGCGAATCCTCCTAAAGCCTCACCACGAAGCCCCCACAAGGCCTCTGGAAGCCACTGCAAAACTTTAGAACCATTTGCCAGCGTTTAAAAGCTCTTGGCCGCCAAGAAAAGGGAATATTCATTTTCCTTTTTCGCCCCTTGCTCGGGTGTTTAGTATGAAGAGCACCTACGTTCACATAAATGCTCCAGGTGTTTACTGCACATGTTGACAGTGTTTTCACGCCTCGTGGAGCTTTCTGGGAAGAATGTTCAAGATGTTGAAGCATGTTTGAAGGATCTTTTAGGATTGCAAATTTTTAGAAGCCTCAAAAATAATTACAAACCTTAGAAAACTTATAATAATAATAATAAGTCAAGCGAAAATTTGTGTATGCAATAATTTCGCAAAAATCATTCTGAACTTAACGAAAAAAAATATATTTCATTGTGTTTGTTTATTATTAAATTATTGTAAACTTATTTAAAATATATTTAGTTGGATTAGGCTAAATTAAATTGCGCTTGTTATAATAAGGTTAGGTAAATTTTTCTAAGATTCTTTTGGTACAAAATTATTAATTTATACATTAATATAAATGAAAAAATATATTTAAACATATATATATAATATATATATATATATATATATATATATATATATATATATATATATATATATATATATATATATATATATATATATGAAAATGAGAGACATACGCGCACAACAGTACACCTGCATAGCACCAGCCTCGCCCATTCATTCCCATTTCTGTATAAACAATACAAGATTTATCATGCACAGGGGAAATACACTGGAATTATTGTGCAAATGGTATGCCACTAGTGTGTTGTACCACCTAGGTGGCATGCCACTAGTGTGTTGTGCCACCTAGGTGGTGTGGCACTAGTGTGTTGCACCACCTAGGTGGTATGCCACTAGTGTGTTGAGCCACCTAGGTGGTATGCCACTAGTGTGTTGAGCCACCTAGGTGGTCTGCAACAAGTGTGTTGCACCACCTAGGTGGTGTGCCACTAGTGTGTTGCACCACCTAGGTGGTGTGCCACTAGTGTGTTGCGCCATCCAGTTGCATATAAAGAGGCTGGTGTTGCTCTCTGGCTTGTCTCCTTGCAACGAGACATTGGTCAATATGGTGTAAATGAGACTGAGCTGAGCAAATATTTATCAGGGACGACGTTTCGCCCTGAGTACAGCTCTTTTTTGTCACGTGGTTAACCTCTAAGCAGAGCGAAACGTCGTCTCAAAAGCTAGTTCTTCAACGATCCTCAAAGTGCGAAGGAACGTGAGTGTGGAGAATGTGTGAGAAACTTTATTAAGTAAACGTTTCTCCACACAGTGGCTTCTTCAGTCCAATACGAAGCAGAGGGGTGAGGAGAGGACGAGTTCTTATATGTTGCATGAGTGCCTCATATGTAGCATGAGTGCCTCAATCTTCAGTGTGGATAATGTTGTGGAGTCTGTGCGAGTTTACATGAGTGAGTAGAATGATGTTTGAACCAGCCTGAGTCTGTATGCGTGAGTACCACAACAGTAGCAACGCTCACACAACAGTATCAACGCTCACACAACAGTATCAACGCTCACACAACAGTAGCAACGCTTCTGGAAAGCTGAATCATCGGAAAGACGGGTTAGAGATTTTGAGTAACTGGGCTCTAAGCGACTGTTTATATATATATATATATATATATATATATATATATATATATATATATATATATATATATATATATATATATATATATATATGTGTGTGTGTGTGTGTGTGTGTGTGTGTGTGTGTGTGTGGAAAACAATCACGGAGGGAGTATAATAATAACTCTAGGCCTTTCGTGTTGCAATCAACGCATCATCAGGAGCTTGCAAAGTTGGAGAAAAGAGGAGGATGTCCAAGCAAATACGATCCCAAGGGACGTCTTCGCTGGAGTGAGGGAGAGAGAAAGCGTTTTTAGTTGAGGAAATAGTACACAGTCTAAAATTGGGCTCTTATACGAATGCATTGGACTGTCTTAAATGTAGTGCCACACCCAGGAATTATGGCCTATTTTGTGCATTTTCTGAAGTTTGAACCAGAACTTTCCTCAGAATCATGTGGGATGAATAACTGTGGCCGTCTTCCTTGTAATTACAGATGCCGCCCCCTTTAAATGAGTTTATTTTAATGAGTCCCTTTGTATAACTTATAAATGTCTCCCTTTTAAATACTCCCGTTTTCTCGTCCCTTTAAATGCTCCCGTTTTCATGTATGGTTATTCCATAGATAATTGCCAGTGACTTCTATATCACTGGCAATATAATTATGTATGTAAAATTACTTATATCATAGGGGAGTCTGACCGAATTTTTGATAATTGCCAAGTTACGTTCGTTTAGGCTACTATTACAATATCAGTGCTTTTGGGCTTTTTCTAATGCTATAATATTCAACCTTTCTGGCTATCGATACTGGTATGCCTGGGGACATTTCCTGTTCCCTTCTCTTTCTCTCTCTCTCACTCCAGTGAAGACGTCACTTGGGATCGTATTTGCTTGGACATCCTCCTCTTTTCTGCAACTTTGAAAGCTCCTGATGATGTGTTCATTGCAACACGAAAGGCCTAGAGCTATCATTCTACTCCCCCCGTGGTTGTTTTGCATCCTGTATCGGTTGGTTTACGAAATTTGAATATATAACAAAGAAATTAACAATACACAAATAACCCGCATATGTGACCGTTCTCTTTCTGACAAAAGTAGTGTTAGGCCGACACCAACAATGCTCTTTTCTGTCATATCACAGATCACGGTCATCCTATTGACTGGTCTTCTGCTAGAACTGTCTACCCTACGTCCAACTTTCACAGTCGCCGTCTGGTTGAATCCTTCCTTATACACAAATTTTCTTGTATCAATCTTAGTCGTGGCTTTGTCTCTGTAGATGCCTTCCTCTCCCATTACATTGTTAAATGCTCCAAACTTCAGAACACCCGTGACTTAGCCTGATTCTTTTTCTCCTTTCTCCCTTTTTCAATTTCCTCTTTCCTCTCTGAGTTTTCTTTCTTCTGCCTTGGGTATTTGGTCCATCATTATTATTCCTTCCCCTCTGTGTTTTCTTTCCCTTGCAGTGCTCCTTCTTCTTAGTATTTGACTGACTCCACTACTAGCACTACAATTACCTCTACCATAACTACTTCTCTTCCTCCTTTAATTCTACCTCTCTTGTTCCCGTCAATGTCTGTTGACCTATATATACTCCCTCCTTCTCTCCTTTTTGTTAGTGTGACTTTGTAAATGGTCCAAGTCGGACGAAACGTCGTCGTAAGCTCCTCTTCTATGTACTGGTTATTTGTGTTTTGCATATACATATTTCGAGCCGATTAGGTAAAACTGGTCAATTAGCAAGAACTCATTTAAAATTAAGTCCTTTCTAAAAAGTTTTCTTGTACGTTTAAAGATATATTTTTTTCATTTATGATAATGTAAAAATTTATAATTTTGTACCAAAAGAAACTTAGAAAACTTACCTAACCTTATTATAACAAGCGCAATTTAATTGAGCCTAACCCAACTAAATATATTTTAGATACGTTTACAATAATTTAATAATAAACAAACACAATGAAGTATATATATATATATATATATATATATATATATATATATATATATATATATATATATATATATATATATATATATATATATATATATAATATATATATATATATATATATATATATGTTGAGTGAGTGTGTGGGGAGTTTTGAACCAAGTGAGAGAGTAATTGTGGTTGGGGATCTTAATGCTAAAGTGGGTAATAATGTTGTGGAGGGAGTATTAGGTAAATTTGGGGTGCCAGGGGTAAATGTAAATGGGGAACCATTAATTGAGCTATGTGTAGAAAGAGGTTTGGTAATAAGTAATACATATTTTATGAAAAAGAGGATAAATAAATATACAAGGTATGATATAGCACGTAAGGAAAGTAGTTTGCTAGATTATGTATTGGTGGATAAAGGTTGATGGGTAGGCTTCAGGATGTACATGTTTATAGAGGGCAACGGATATATCAGATCATTATTTGGTTGTAGCTACAGTTAGAGTAAAAGGTAGATGGGACAAAAGAAAATGGCAACAGCAAGTAAGAGAGAGGTAAAGTGTATAAACTAAGGGAGGAGGAAGTTAGGGTGAGATATAAGCAACTATTGGCAGAAAGGTGGGCTAGTGCAAGTAGGAGTAGTGGGGGTTGAAGAGGTTGGGATAGTTTTAAAAATGCAGTATTAAAATGTGGGGCAGAAATTTGTGGCTATAGGAGGGTGGGTGCAGGAGGAAAGAGGAGTGAGTGGTGGAATGAAGAAGTAAAGTGTGTGATAAAAGAGAAAAAGGTAGCTTATGAGAGGTTTTTACAAAACAGAAGTGTTAATAGAAGATCAGAGTATATGGAAAGTAAAAGAAAGGTGAAGAGAGTGGTGAGAGAGTGCAAATGAAGAGCGGATGAAAGAATGGGAGAGGCTCTGTCAAGAAATTTTGCTGAAAACAAGAAAAATTTTGGAGTGAGATAAACAAGGTAAGAAAGCCTAGGGAACGAATGGATTTGTCAGTTAAAAACAGAGTAGGGGAGTTAGTAGATGGGGAGCTGGAGGTATTGGGTAGATGGCGGGAATATTTTGAGGAACTTTTAAATGTCGATGAAAAATGGGAGGCGGTAATTTCATGCACTGGCCAGGGAGGTACAACATCGTTTAGGAGTGAAGAAGAGCAGGATGTGAGTGTGGGGGAGGTGCGTGAGGCATTACGTAGAATGAAAGAGGGTAAAGCAGCTGGAACTGACGGGATCATGACAGAAATGTTAAAAGCAGGGGGGATATAGTGCTGGAGTGGTTGGTATTTTTGTTTAATAAATGTATGAAAGAGGGGAAGGTACCTAGGGATTGGCAGAGAGCATGTATAGTTCCTTTGTATAAAGGGAAGGGGGATAAAAGAGAGTGTAAGAATTATAGGGGAATAAGTTTACTGAGTATACCAGGTAAAGTGTATGGCAGGGTTATTATTGAAAGAATTAGAGGTAAGACAGAGAGTAGGATTGCAGATGAGCAAGGAGGCTTTAGAGTGGGTAGGGGTTGTGTAGATCAAGTGTTTACAGTGAAGCATATATGTAAACAGTATTTAGATAAAGGTAGAGAAGTTTTCATTGCATTTATGGATTTAGAAAAGGCATATGATAGAGTGGATAGGGGAGCAATGTGACAAATGTTGCAAGTGTATGGAATAGGTATAAGTTACTGAAGGCTGTAAAGAGTTTTTATGAGGATAGTGAGGCTCAGGTTAGGGTGTGTAAGAGAGAGGGAGATTACTTCCCGGTAAAAGTAGGTCTTAGACAGGGATGTGTAATGTCACCATGGTTGTTTAATATATTTATAGATGGTGTTGTAAAAGAAGTAAATGCTAGGGTGTTGGGGAGAGGGTGGGATTAAATTATGGGGAATTAAATGCAAAATGGGAGTTGACACAGTTACTTTTTTCTGATGATACTGTGCTTATGGGAGATTCTAAAGAAAAGTTGCAAAGGTTAGTGGACGAGTTTGGGAGGGTGTGTAAAGGTAGAAAGTTGAAAGTGAACATATATAAGAGTAAGGTATCAAACGATTTAAATAAAGAAAAATTGAATATCACATTGGAGAGAGGGATTATGGAAGAAGTAAATGTTTTCAGATATTTGGGAATTGACGTGTCAGCGGATGGGTTTATGAAGGATAAGGTTAACCATAGGATTGACGAAGGAAAAAAGGTGAGTGGTGCGTTGAGGTATCTGTGGAGACAAAAAACGTAATGTACGAAAGTATAGTGGTACCAACCCTCTTATATGGGTGTGAAGCATGGGTTGTAAATGCTGCAGCGAGGAGGAGGCTGGAGGCAGTGGAGATGTCCTGTCTAAGGGTGTAAATATGGTGTAAATATTATGCAGAAAATTCGGAATGTGGAAATTAGGAGAAGGTGTGGAGTTACTAAAAGTATTTGTCAGAGGGCTGAAGAGGGGTTGTTGAGGTGGTTTGGTCATTTAGAGAGAATGGATCAAAGTAGAATGACTTGGAGAGCGTATAAATCTGTAGGGGAAGGAAGGCGGGGTAGGGGTCGTCCTAGAAAAGGTTGGAGGGAGGGGTAAAGGAGGTTTTGTGGGCGAGGGGCTTGGACTTCCAGCAAGCATGTGTGAGCGTGTTAGATAGGAGTGAATGGAGACGAATGGTTTTTGGGACCTGACGAGCTGTTGGAGTGTGAGCAGGGTAACATTTTGTGAAGGGATTCAGGAAAACCAGTTAATTGATTTAGTTGGACTTGAGTCCTGGAAATGGGAAGTACAATGCCTGCACTTTAAAGGAGGGGTCTGGGATAGTGACAGCTGGGAGGGAC
>WNWK01001073.1:22500-50000 GCA_009830355.1 Cherax destructor | reverse complement strand
GTGGTGATGTGAAGGATGAGTGGAGGTGGTCTGAAGGATGGGTGGAGGTGGTCTGAAGGATGGGTGGAGGGGATCTGGTGGATGGGATGACGGGGGTAGGAGAGGTCTCAGTGAAGGATGGGTGTGGGGTCAGAGTGAGTGAGAACTGGTAGAAGAGAGTGAGAGAGAATGAGAGACCGAGTTTCTCTTGAGTGTACGGAAGATCAAGCATCCACCATTCCTGCACTGAATTATTCGCGCACACACACACACACACACACACACACACACACACACACACACACACACACAACAACACCATACACACACACACACACACGATAATATCGTGTGTCTCAAAATATTAGAGAGACCAGCTACGCAGGGTGGATGCAGAGTACCCACAACACACAAAGAGACGAAGCTGTACTGGACAGCACAACAATGCCAGGCACAGCATCAGTGCCACCAGTACCGGACTCTCCCACAACTTCGCCAGTATTAAAATCGCCGAGAAAATCATCGCTGCAAAACCACACAAAGAGCACAAACCTCTTTATTTTTGGAAATATTCAATCCACAGAAAAGATGAACAGAAATAACGTTCTGCGTACGAATGGTCTGCATACAGAATCATGTGGTATGTTAGAAGCCTCCGTGGAAACCCTCCAGTGAAGATTTCTCAGCAAATACGAAGCCTAAAATTTAATTTGTATTGTTGTCACAGGATAAATAAGTTACACCTTCACTCTTTTGTGTCAGTGTGACTTTGTAAATGGTCCGAGTCGGACCGAAACGTCGTCGTAAGCTCTTCTCTCTCTTTCCTATGTTCGGGTTATTTGTGTAATGTTCCAGTCACTGTATTGTCCCTATTTATTCTTTATTCACATATTAGCACTGAGCTATTTGGCTCCTCAAGCTGACATGGTGGAAGATCTCGGAAGACAGGTGTAAAAAACCTGGTAATTATCCTCATATGTGAGTTACCATCAGCAACAACAACAGAGGAAGTCACTGGTCGGACACAGCAACATTAACAGCTGGCGAGGAAGCCTTGAAAACCTTGAACCCTCGAATGTAAAAATCGAAGAGAAGTTCAACATTCTACTGGACATTGAACGTTTCAACAATGAACAGATAAGAGAACCTAGAAGCTATTAAAAGCTGGACGTGAGCTTCACAACCAGTGAGAAACTTAACTGAGACACAACAGTGCACTCAGATCACAGCATCACTCAAGCGAACACAAACATAAATACACGAGTGGAAAACCTTGAAAATAGTCAATGTGAAGGATAGTTTAGCCAATTCGACTTGAACATAGAACTGTCTGGGACAACATTAACAAGCAACTATCAAACATTCATTGGAAAACTATCCTCATCAAGCTGAACCCAAACTAATAACTAATGACTTACGAAATCGTAATGACACGGACTGTAAACAAACAATACCACGGGCGGGGATAGATGACTCTCTGATCGCGAGTTCTATCCCCGCCCCTGGTATGGTTTGTTTCCTAACTAGTACATGCAACACCTGAATGAAGAAACACACAAGACCTGTAGAGAATACGTGTCAGTAAGAAAGCCCCAGAGACCATACTTACAGTTTGACGTATAATAATAAACATAACAAGGAAGGGGATTTCTGAATTGTTTAATAAACAGCAAATGTAAGAATAAAGGGAAGAAAATAACGAAGTTAGAATTACTGATAATATGTTAGGTAAAAGGGCACAAATGTAACTAATGCGACATTTTGTTGTCGCATCGTTTCGCTCTTCAGGAGCTTCGTCAAGCCGTTGTAACGGCTTGACGAAGCTCCTGAAGAGCGAAACGTTGCCTCAATGTCAATATTAGTTGCACATGTGTCCTTTTAACTAACAGTGAAGACAGTCTTCGCAGAAATAAAAACATTTATACCAAACACAAGCAGCAAAGAAAAAAAAAAAAAAGATGAACAAAAACCGTTTAAGAAATCTACAGAAATCTAAAATTCTTTTTCACATAAGCAAAAATCAGAGTCTAAAATCTCTTGCGATACTGGCGCTCCACTCAACGGAGATTCATACACGGATTTTAACAGTGTTTAGTGATCCTGTCAGCGTTTAGTGATCCTGTCAGTGTTTAGTGATCCTGTCAGTGTTTAGTGATCCTGTCAGTGTTTAGTGATCCTGTCAGTGTTTAAGGATCCTGTCAGCGTTTAGTGATCCTGTCAGTGTTTAGTGATCCTGTCAGTGTTTAGTGATCCTGTCAGTGTTTAGTGATCCTGTCAGTGTTTAGGGATCCTGTCAGTGTTTAGTGATCCTGTCAGTGTTTAGTGATCCTGTCAGTGTTTAGTGATCCTGTCAGTGTTTAGTGATTCTGTCAGCGTTTAGTGATCCTGTCAGTGTTTAGTGATTCTGTCAGTGTTCAGTGATCCTGTCAGTGTTTAGTGATCCTGTCAGTGTTCAGTGATCCTGTCAGTGTTTAGTGATTCTGTCAGTGTTTAGTGATCCTGTCAGCGTTTAGTGATTCTGTCAGTGTTTAGTGATTCTGTCAGTGTTTAGTGATTCTGTCAGTGTTTAGTGATCCTGTCAGCGTTTATTGATTCTGTCAGTGTTTAGTGATCCTGTCAGTGTTTAGTGATTCTGTCAGTGTTTAGTGATCCTGTCAGCGTTTAGTGATTCTGTCAGTGTTTAGTGATCCTGTCAGTGTTTAGTGATTCTGTCAGCGTTTAGTGATCCTGTCAGTGTTTAGTGATTCTGTCAGCGTTTAGTGATTCTGTCAGTGTTTAGTGATCCTGTCAGCGTTTAGTGATTCTGTCAGTGTTTAGTGATTCTGTCAGCGTTTAGTGATCCTGTCAGCGTTTAGTGATTCTGTCAGCGTTTAGTGATCCTGTCAGCGTTTAGTGATTCTGTCAGTGTTTAGTGATCCTGTCAGTGTTTAGTGATCCTGTCAGTGTTTAGTGATCCTGTCAGTGTTTAGTGATTCTGTCAGTGTTTAGTGATTCTGTCAGCGTTTAGTGATCCTGTCAGTGTTTAGTGATTCTGTCAGTGTTTAGTGATCCTGTCAGCGTTTAGTGATCCTGTCAACGTTTAGTGATTCTGTCAGCGTTTAGTGATCCTGTCAGTGTTTAGTGATCCTGTCAGTGTTCAGTGATCCTGTCAGTGTTTAGTGATTCTGTCAGTGTTTAGTGATCCTGTCAGTGTTTAGTGATTCTGTCAGCGTTTAGTGATCCTGTCAGTGTTCAGTGATCCTGTCAGTGTTTAGTGATCCTGTCAGCGTTTAGTGATCCTGTCAGTGTTTAGTGATCCTGTCAGTGTTTAGTGATCCTGTCAGTGTTTAGTGATCCTGTCAGTGTTCAGTGATCCTGTCAGTGTTTAGTGATCCTGTCAGTGTTTAGTGATCCTGTCAGTGTTTAGTGATTCTGTCAGTATTTAGTGATCCTGTCAGCGTTTAGTGATTCTGTCAGCGTTTAGTGATCCTGTCAGTGTTTAGTGATTCTGTCAGTGTTTAGTGATCCTGTCAGCGTTTAGTGATCCTGTCAGTGTTTAGTGATCCTGTCAGTGTTTAGTGATCCTGTCAGTGTTCAGTGATCCTGTCAGTGTTTAGTGATTCTGTCAGTGTTTAGTGATCCTGTCAGTGTTTAGTGAGTCTGTCAGCGTTTAGTGATCCTGTCAGTGTTTAGTGATCCTGTCAGTGTTTAGTGATCCTGTCAGTGTTTAGTGATCCTGTCAGTGTTCAGTGATCCTGTCAGTGTTTAGTGATTCTGTCAGTGTTTAGTGATTCTGTCAGTGTTTAGTGATCCTGTCAGTGTTCAGTGATCCTGTCAGTGTTCAGTGATCCTGTCAGTGTTTAGTGATTCTGTCAGTGTTTAGTGATCCTGTCAGTGTTCAGTGATCCTGTCAGTGTTCAGTGATCCTGTCAGTGTTTAGTGATCCTGTCAGTGTTTAGTGATCCTGTCAGTGTTTAGTGATTCTGTCAGTGTTTAGTGATCCTGTCAGTGTTCAGTGATCCTGTCAGTGTTTAGTGATTCTGTCAGTGTTTAGTGATCCTGTCAGTGTTTAGTGATTCTGTCAGCGTTTAGTGATCCTGTCAGTGTTCAGTGATCCTGTCAGTGTTTAGTGATCCTGTCAGTGTTCAGTGATCCTGTCAGTGTTTAGTGATCCTGTCAGCGTTTAGTGATCCTGTCAGTGTTCAGTGATCCTGTCAGTGTTTAGTGATCCTGTCAGTGTTTAGTGATCCTGTCAGCGTTTAGTGATCCTGTCAGTGTTTAGTGATCCTGTCAGTGTTTAGTGATCCTGTCAGCGTTTAGTGATCCTGTCAGCGTTTAGTGATTCTGTCAGTGTTCAGTGATCCTCTCAGTGTTTAGTGATCCTCTCAGTGTTCAGTGATCCTGTCAGTGTTCAGTGATCCTATCAATGTCAAATGAGTTGAAGATCCAGATAGTTTTTTTTCTCTCATTAATTTTGTCCACCCAGCAAATTAAATACTCTATCTGATGTCAGCACGAGTGCTTCAGACTTCAAAAAGGAAACAGACGTGTCCAGGCTCGCAGCATCAGGACCTGAAGCTTGGAATGTAATTTTCATACAGAAATGCAGAATACGTGCTTAGATTCAAGTGAAATCCCCGTGGCCTGAAATAATGTAGACACAGCCTCTCCTCACAATGGTAGCAGAAAACCAATAACAAAAATCTATAAATCAGTTGTACTGACATCACACTGGAAACTCTCACCAATAACGTATTATGGAGAAACGCGAGCTATACAAACTTAGTTAAAATGGCTTTAAAACAAAGGGATGTTGTCTATTACAAATGCTAGATCATCTTTGACAATTACATAGGCCTTTGAAGGAAAACCGTCTACGTAATGTACGCGGATTTTACAAAAGTATTGGACAAATGCAGCCATGGAGTAACAGCCCAAGAGGTCACTCGGTATAGAAGAAGAAAAGTAGGGAAATGTATGGTCAAAATGCATGTACACAGATCAGAAAGAGTGGTAGTAATGTGAAGGTTCAGTCTCATGAAAGTTCTAGTTCCAAGCACGGTCCTGGCGCCTTCACTACTGTTCGTCTTCATGGCAGGCAGATAAGAACACAAACTACACTACAGCTTCGTATCGTCTTTAGCGGACGATACCAGAATATGTATGAAAGTCGCCGCAGTTGAAGCCAGTGGGCGAACGGCAGTACTCTTTAGTGGAGGCAAAACTTAAAAGGAGCACAGTATATAGTACACAGAATATAACATAGAAAGTAAGGAACAGGTAAAAGATTTGAGAATAATTAATTCAAATAATTTGTCATTTGGATAATACAATAAGGTAAATGTAGGAAAGGCCAGCAAAAATACCAGGCTGGATTAGGAGAGCTTTCAGAAGAAGCAACGCCAGTGATGGTGTTGTTCAAATGAATTATCTTACGACTTGAATATTGTTCTGTGTTGACACATCTTCTGAAGGCAGGGGAGAGGGAGAGAGCTGGAAAATGCACTAAGGTCATGCACTACCAGCACAGCATCAATAAAACATGTAAACTACTGGGAACGTCTCCCAACACTTGAATTGTTCTCTCTGGAGCAGAGAAGCGAGAGATACCTCCTAATATATACATGGAAGATACCAGAGGACCTGGTCCCTAACCTGCACACTGCTGTAACAACTTACTGGAGTGAAAGATACAGGAGAAAGTGAGGAATATATCCAGTGAAGAGCAGGGGAGAGCGCCCATGGGTACCATATTAGAGATAACTGTGTCAACATGCGTGGCCCAAGACTCTTCAACATACTATCTTCACATATCAGAAATATTGCCGGAACGAAGATAAAAGTTTTCCAGAAGAAGCTGGACACCTTCTTTCTACCAGTGCTGGATCAGCCGAGTTGTGATGACTGTGTGCCTGCAAGCTGCTAGTACAAACAGCCTGGCTGACCAGTCAACAGGAAAGCCTGATCTCAACCCGGCTGCGAGGGTAGAAGAGCTCTCGACACCGATCACAGGCACGTCACGGGTAAACATCGTAAAAATTTCTATCAAAAGAGATTATGGGTCATGAATTTAAACTAACTTCATCTGAGACATGCGTTGCCTCACCACCCCACACTTTGTGCACCTTTCTCTTGTTACACTCACCACACCTCTCTCACCCATACGGATTTACCACTTTACTTTGAATTATTAACAATAAAAATGAAAATTAATAAAAAAAAAAAATAATAATAAATAAAAAAAAATATATATAATAAATAATAATAATAATAATAATAATAATAATAATAATAATAATAATAATAATAATAATAATAATAATAATAATAATAATAATAATAATAATAAATAAAATAATAATAATAATAATAAAAATAAATAAATAAAAATAAATAAAATAATAATAATAAATAAAAATAAATAAAATAATAATAATAATAAAAATAAATAAATAAAAATAAATAAAATAATAATAATAATAAATAAAAATAAATAAAATAATAATAATAATAATAATAATAATAATAATAATAATAATAATAATAATAATAATAATAATAATAATAATAATAATAATAATAATAATAATAAATAAATAAATAATAATGGAGTGAGCAGACAACTCTCGCCACATACACATGATCAACAGTTCAAAACTGCTCCACCAGGAGGCGACACTGGCCACTTACATTACCTAAGATAACGTAATCTCAAGTTACTGTGTAAGAAATATAACTTAAGTAAAGAATGTCTTAAGTTATTCCACACAAGGGCATAACTAATCCCTGAGACACTAAGTGACGAAGGTATAACGTCATCAATACATCACCAAACAAGGTATACCACCGGTATCCCCTAGTCTATGTCCAGGTATATCTCATCAGAAATACAATGACGGGAATTACTGTTAAAATTGTTTTCCATGTATTCCTCCCTCTTCTGATTTTCAATGATGTGAGGGAAGAAGTTGTGGGAGTATGGTAATGATGTGCTGGAGTGTGGGAGGTTGCATGGATGTGTGGGTGAGTTGTATGGGTGTGGGGGACGTTGTATAGGTCTGGGGGTGAGTTGTATGGGTGTGGGGGACGTTGTATAGGTGTGGGGGTGAGTTATATGGGTGTGAGGGTTAATTGTATGAGTGTGAGGGTTAGTTGTATGGGTGTGGGGGTGAGTTGTATGGGTGTGGGGCACGTTATATAGGTGTGAGGGTGAGGTGTATGGGTGTGGGTGAGTTGTATAGGTGTGGGGGTGAGTTGTATGGGTGTGGGTGAGTTGTATAGGTGTGGGGGTGAGTTGTATGGGTGTGGGAGGTTGCATGGATGTGGGGGTGAGTTGTTTGGGTGTGGGGGAGTTGTAGGAGTGTTGGAGTTGTAGGAGTGTGGGAGTTGTGGGAGTGTTGGAGTTGTAGGTGTGTGGGAGTTGTAGGAGTGTGGGAGTGATGTGTAAAGAGGTTTAGAAGTGAGATGCATCAGGCCCAGGAGCTATAACTGCTGATCCTGGTACTATCTTAGTAGTGTGTGTGTGAGGGTTGAACGACAGCATGTGGACCCGATACTAGCTTAGTGAGCGAGGGATGAACTGCAGCTCCTGGGACGCTCCTAAGTTGTTGGAAGGTGTTATTCTCTACTTCTCCCACTCTCTTATCTCCACTTGTTTTCGCCTTACCCTCTTCTTCCCTTCCCTCCCTCTTCCTTCCCTCCTTCACTCCTTCCGTCCTCCTTCCCCTCCCTCCTTCCTTTCCCTTCTCTCCTAGTCTTCTTCACTCATTCACTTCTCTCAGTATCTCTCCAGTAGTTCCTCCAGACACTCATTTCCTTTTCCTGCCTCTCCACCTCCCTCCCCTCTCTCTCTCCCTCCCTCTCTCTCTCTCTCTCCCTCACTCTCTCTCTCTCTCCAACAAGCTGGCTGAAGTTAGACTCATCAAGACTTGGAAACTGAGGCGGAATCTTAAAGAGATAAGAGACATATATCTATGTCTCTCTCTCGTTCCTCTTCATTTTCTTTTCAATTTTATGTTCCTCTTATGTCTCTTTTTTAATTTTCTCGTCTGTTCATTCTCTCTCTCTCTCTCTCTCTCTCTCTCTCTCTCTCTCTCTCTCTCTCTCTCTCTCTCTCTCTCTCTCTCTCTCTCTCTCTCTCTCTATCTCTCTCCTATGTTAAATTTCATTAACGTTATAAACGCCAGGTGTTTCATAACAATACACAGACAAATTAATAATAATAAAAAAACTCACTGTAAAAAATATCCCGGTGCAAAACTTGCAAATAAAACATAAGCGTTTAAAAAAAAAATATCTCCTAAAAACGCAATAAATTGTAAAATATAAAGATTTGTCAAACGTCGACACTTATGACCGCGCGTCTAAACACTGTTCAACACTACGTAAACACTGCACCACTACCAACACCACCACCTGCTGTATATTTTAAAATGGGATGCTACACATGACGTATATTGTAAATCATACGTACTTATCGTTGGGGGGACCCGGCGTTCGATTTCCCGCCCGTGGTCGTAACTCGAGGCGTGGGTGTGGTCAGGCCTGAGTTATGGGCGTGGTGGACAAATGCTGCAACGCCATTGGCTGCCTAGAGACGAGATAAACACAGTCGTGCAATGCCATTGGTCGGCTAGATAGGATTCAGACGATGCTGCAACATCATTGGCTACCAGGAAACGGGGTAAGCACGATGCTGCAACGCCATTGGCAGTCTTAAGAAATGTTAATGCGATGCAGCACTGCCATTGGGTGTCTTCAGACAGGTTAAACACGACGCTACATCATCATTGGCTGTCTTGAGAAGTGTTGAAAACGATGCTGGAACGCTATTGGTTCGTTGAAAATGATACCGGAACGCTATTAGCTCTTTGAAAACGATGCTGGAACGCTATTGGCTCGTTCATAACGGACACAGTAGCCTTATTGGCTAGCAAGAGTGGGTCAAACACGGCGCTACTCTCGTATGTTTCTTTTTTCTCAGTAACACCTGTTAGCTTGTAGCTAACAGGTGTTACTCTCCTCGACCCGGCCTGGTTGAAGGTGTCGTCTCAGCCGTGGTCCTGCTATTGTGATCTCGATGACCTTATGGTGGCCCAACTTTACGACCTGCCCAGCAGTCGGCAATTATACCACAAGACGGGCAGACGTCAGCAGTTCCACTCACTAGTCCACCGCTTTCTAGGTCATTACTCCACCAGTGGCCATTATTCATGGACTGGCCGGGTATTTTGCATACATTATCACAATGTATGGATCAACGCCATCCTGGCCCCTGTATGTACCTTCAGTGATGTTATAGTTCATAACTATTGCTGGCCTCTATAACTACGCATTTCGATGGATAGAAATTGAAACAGACTGAAGCACAATAATCCTCTTAACTATCTTGATGCAATTATATAAGGAGAGAGAGAGAGAGAGAGAGAGAGAGAGAGAGAGAGAGAGAGAGGGAGGGAGGGAGAAAGTGTGAGGGAGAGTACATTCCAAGAGTCCACCAGCTGGGTTTAGGAATGTGTGGAATATTTATTGGGGGGGAAGCGGGATTCCCATTCCCATTGATTCCCAGTCACCGTGTCGCCTGGTGTCGCCTAACCACCCTCTCCCCCTACCCCTATCCCCCCACCACTCTCCCCAACCCCGCTCCCCCTAACCCTCTCCCCAGCCCCTCCCCCCTCCCCAACGCCTCTCACCTGTCCTCCCAATATCGTCCGTGGAGGCCTCACCTATCTAGATTCACCTTGCTGTAGGTTACTCTCGTATCTAGATTCACCTAGTAGATTCCTCACCTAGCTAAATTCGCCTAGTAGGTTCCTCACCTAGTTAGATTCACCTAGTTGTAGGTTACTCGCGTAGCTAGATTCACCTAGTTGTAGGTTACTCGCGTAGCTAGATTCACCTAGTTGTAGGTTACTCGCGTAGCTAGATTCACCTTAGTTGTAGGTTTCTCACCTAGCTAGATTCACCTAGTTGTAGGTTACTCGCGTAGCTAGATTCACCTTAGTTGTAGGTTTCTCACCTAGCTAGATTCACCTAGTTGTATATTCCTCACCTAGCTAGATTCACCTAGTTGTAGGCTCCAGCTCCTAGGCCCCAACTCTTCACTATTGTTCGACCAATCTTATACGCCTCTACCCGCCCAAAAAGTTTGCAACACGCTTGATCCAAGGGATTGGAGTTATCCTCCCTTTCCTTGACTCAAACATGATGGTCAGATACTACCATAGTAGCCAGATACTACCATGGTCACTGTTTGGTAGGTAGCTACTACCATGATAGGCAGATAGAACAATGGTAGCCAGATACCACTATGGTAGCCAGATACAGCTATGGTAGCTAGATAAACTATGGTAGCCAGATACAACTATGGTAGTCAGACATAACTATGGTAGCCAGATACAACTATGGTAGTCAGACATAACTATGGTAGCCAGATACAACTATGGTAATTAGATACAACTATAGTAGCCAAATACAACTATGCAGTTAGATATAACTATGGTAGTCAGATACAACTATGGCAGTTATATACAACTATGGTAGCCAGATATAACTATGGTAGCCAGATACAACTATGGTAGCCAGATACAACTATTGTAGCCAGATACAACTATGGCAGCTAGATACAACAATGGCAGCCAGATACAACTATGGTAGCCAGATACAAATACAGTCATTCTAGGCTTTTATCTTTACATAATTCCCGAGAAGAGAAGAGTGAGCACCAGCATGGCGCCCTGTAACACCACACCAGGAATCAACACGTGTCCGTGCTGGGCTGAGGCCCTTGTCCTTGAAAAATGGCGACTGTTTTTGCGTTGTTGTTTTTTTCAATAACTCTGCAACGGATCAAAATAGCGAAAAAGTGTTTTAAACAAAACATATAGAGAAATAAACGTTAGACATTTTTGGTTAGTATGATTATGACGCTAAGTGCAACGGGAGGCGAGCTGCAACTGAAATAAAAGTTGCAATTCTTAGGGATCTCGGTTTTTTCATAAAGAAACGTGATTTTTGAGGTACGGTGAAATAATTATATTTGTGAATAAAATCATAGGTGACATCAAAGACATGTTCTGAGTTTATTTCAGTGTTTATTTCAATGATTGTGACTGGATGATTTATTTCACAGTGTCTAGTTCGACGTTCAATTTAAACCTTCTTTTGTTTAAGATAAGTGACATGACAGAGGACATTTCCGAGTACATTCTTTGGTTTATGCCTTGAAGAAAGTGCCAGCTGGGAGCGGAATGATGACTAACACTTGATGTTCTCAAGACTAAACCAAGTACAAGACCAAATCAGTGGAAGGAAAACTTGGCTCAACAAAATATCAAGATTAGTAAGAGAACATGTACTGAAGATCGACCAGCTCCACCCACACGACATTTCAGATCAGGAGTTAAAGCATCTGACTCTATATAACTTGGTTTATTCAGTGAAGAAGCAGCAGAAGGGCCACTGAATACAAAACTATAAAAAAACACACGTCGTTATGTATTCAATGTGGCAACGTATGGAGTGTGGTAACCTACTGACAGGTACTGTAACCATCGTGGAGGTGAATGGGGGGAACCAAGACAAATGTTAAACTGGTACATCTAAGGATTTAATTACCGCTGAAACTCGCCACCACTTCGACTGACTTCATTTAGGACTATAGCAAGAAGGGAAGGTGTTGGTCGAGCAAAGGCAGGGTGTTGTGTTAGTCTCTCTGAGTTTTTTTGGATGGAAATGATAAATAGCAGTAGAGTCTTGAAGACTGCAAGATCATGAGAGAAATCTGCAGGTGGTGAGAATATTTATTCTGACAGCTATTTGAAAGAACTTATCATTAAACAATACGAGACCAACGTACCAAACAATTCATGCATTTTTCACCTTTCAATAGATATCTGAAAGATAATTAGTACTCTGAGGGAAAAAGAATCCTAAAGACGAGAAGCTAAGAAATGTGTCTGCTGTTGTCATTATATGTGGTGACATAAGAGCTAAAGTATATGACTTTGGACACCTATTCTTTAGCAACAATAGAAGATGCTTATCTTATGACTACTGAAAAACTCCGAAATTTTACTGAAAAATAAGACAAGGGAAAAAAACAAGTTAAAGGAAGCAAGTCACTTTAAATCATGTCATTGTAACAGCATCATGCAGAGCTTAGTGTAATATCTTTATTATGCAGCCCAGACCCATCCTGTGGGCGGTAGTCAAAAGATTACAGAGGTACATAATGGGTCCAGGGACTGGGCAAACCTCACTCAAGGAAAAAGGATCTTGGGGTGAGTATAATATCGAGCACATCTCCTGAGGCGCACATCAACCAAATAACTACTGCAGCATACGGGCGCCTAGCAAATAGCGTTTCTTCACCTTAATAAGAAATCGTTCAAGACTCTGTACACCGTGTACATCAGGCCCATATTGGAGTATGCAGCACCAGTATGGAACCCACACTTGGTCAAACACGTCAGGAAATTAGAGAAAATACAAAGGTTTGCAGTAAAAGTAGTCTCGGAGTTAAGGGATATGTCCTACGAGGAAAGGTTAAGGGAAATCAGCCTGACGACACTGGACGACAGGAGAGATAGGGGGGACATGATAACGACATATAACATACTGAGAGGAATTGAGAAGGTGGACAGGAACAGGAAGTTTCAGAGATGAGGCACAGCAACAAGGGGTCACAACTGGAAGTTGAAGACGCAGACGAGTCAGAGGGATGTTAGGAAGTATTTCTTCGGTCATAGAGTTGTCAGGAAGTGGAGCAATCTGGAGAGTGATTTAGTGGAGGCAGGCTACATACATAGCTTTAAGAAGAGATACGATAAAGCTCATGGAGCAGGGAGAGAGTGGACCTAGTAGCGACCAGTGAAGAGGTGGGGACAGGAGCTGTGAATCGACGCTTGCAACCACAATTAGATGAGTACACCACACACAGACACAGACATACAGACACACACAGACACACACACACACACACACACAGAAACCAGTGTTTATATTTAAGCATACAGTGTAACGCATATACACAAAAGATTTCACAATGTTCATTAAAACGAGAGACAATCCAGTTAATGGTTTAATGTTGGTGGATAAACTTCAGTGATCATTGTAAGCTTAGGTGAGATTACCAGGATTATGATGGCAGTGATCCCACACTGTCAGCCAGGATACTGATGACAGTGATCCCACACTGTCAGCCAGAATTCTGATGGCAGTGATCCCACACTGTCAGCCAGAATTCTGATGGCAGTGATCCCACACTGTCAGTGAGGATATTGATGGCAGTGATCCCACACTGTCAGCCAGGATATTGATGGCAGTGATCCCACACTGTCAGCCAGGATATTGATGGCAGTGATCCCACACTGTCAGCCAGGATATTGATGGCAGTGATCCCACACTGTCAGCCAGGATATTGATGACAGTGATCCCACACTGTCAGCACTGTCAGTGATAAAATTTGTCAGAATTGCTTTAAAAATCTGACAGACTGACACCCCACATAGCTCATAATCATTAAAAAGAGGCATTCTCTAGTTTTCACAATGGAAACTAATTAGTATTTAATAAAAGTGGCAAATTGAAATTTGCATAAGTCAGAGAGAGCGTCGAGCTTTCTTTTAATAAAGCCGACCAGCGGTGAAAGTTTCAAGTCGATCGGAAAAGGCATTCCCCAGTAATGGATTTTAATTACAGCGATTTTTTTTTTTTTTTTTTTAAATTTCAGCAAAATTTCAAATACACAACTACTGACACCAGACTAATGAGTTGTCATCCTTCTTGTAGAATGCATCGGTATTAGCATTTTGTAGCCAATCAGAAGAAATATTTTTTATTTATTGATTATAAACGAGTATCACTATTTATTAAAATTGTATCGGCAGATAGTGCCTTATGTCACCCAACAGCAACACGAAACGTGTGTTCGGGAAGCCACGCCAGTGGTGAAAATTTGCATCCGATCGGACGAGTCATTCTCCAGTTATGCCACGGAATCCATCGATTCAAAGTGTCTTAACTACCTTACAACTTCAACAAATTTTCCAGCACACAAACTAAACCTTAATAAAGAACAAAAAAAAAAACAATACAGCGGCTGGAACAATGCACAAATAACCAAGTCGGAGCGAAACGTCGTCGTAAGGGAAACGTCGTCGTAAGCGAAACGTCGTCGTAAGCGAAACGTCGTCGTAAGCGAAACGTCGTTGTAAGCCTCTCTCTACTTTAACAGTTACTATCCTGGCCGCTGGACGCGTCACCCATCAAATACTCAAGTCCTTCAGAAGAGGTAAACTTAAATTTATTGGTATAAACCTTGATAACTGGTTTAGAAGGACAGGTGGGCAAACACCAGCACATATTTATTAGACAACGTTTCGGTCCTGGGACCTTGATCACTCCTGAGGTAACCGAGGTCCCAGGACCGAAACGTTTGTCTAATAAATACGTCCTAGTGTTTGCCCACTTGTCTTTCTAAAAAACGTGATTTAACGTGGATTTAACGTAATTTAAAGTGGATTTCACGTGATTTAACGTGGATTTAGTGTGATTTAACGTGGATTCGGTGTGATTTAACGTGGATTTAACATGATTTAACGTGGATTTAGGGTGATATAACGTGGATTTAGGGTGATTTAACGTGGATTTAGGGTGATTTAAAGTGGATTTCACACTCCGCCGTCATCCTGTTACAAGGCAATTTTTGTGAACGTTTGAAGCCACGCCGCTGAGGATTTTGGAAGTTATCATAGCTATTCCAGGATGCTGGAGACGGATTCCATTACCCCACACAAGCATTAAAAGTTTGAAACCGCTCGGAAGAAACGTTCTCAGGTAAGGAGCGAAACAGTAACGAAGAGTTGGAGGAAGAAGACAAAAATTCGGCCAGCAACTTGAATGATGGTGAATGTGTTTTTTCCCTCTTGTTGGGTCACTGTGGCCCCAAAAACGTCAATAAAGTGGAATATACTTTCAAATATATAAGAAAACTCTCTCTCTCTCTCTCTCTCTCTCTCTCTCTCTCTCTCTCTCTCTCACTCTCTCTCTCTCTCTCAGAGAAATAGATTCCGAAGCTGTGGTTAGACTTTCCGGGTAAGACTGACACTTGTGTCAGCTTGACTCTTAAGTCGGAACTCCTTGTAGGTAACAATGGGAAGAGCGCCCCTCTAGCGGGCTCTTTCCTGACGGATTATATTTGCATCCACCGCCGGAAATGAGCTTAAAGTTGACGTGATTGACAACTCACTAACGCAGAAGCTCGTTGACGGGAGAGAGAGAGAGAAGAAGAAGAGAGAAGAAGAAGAAGAAGAGAGAGAGAGAGAGAGAGAGAGAGAGAGAGAGAGAAGAGAGAGATAACACAGCTTGCCTGAGAGACTTTAAATTCTTGAAACACACACACAACACCTCTTCATGGGTCCAGGAGCTATGACTCGACCCCTGCAACCACATAGGTAACAATAAGAGAAGCATCATTTCCTCGGATCAAATATCTTCGACCAGCAGAAAAAGATTCCTTCCTCCTCTGAGTCAGTCTTTTGTATCCGAGACTGTAATGTTTATGTAACGTCTGTGGGACATTGTTAATGTCTGTGGGACATTGTTAATATCTGTGGGACATTGTTAATGTCTGTGGGACATTATTAATGTCTGTGGGACATTGTTAACGGCTGGGGGACATTGTTAACGTCTGTGGAGACATTATTAATGTCTGTGGAACATTGTTAATGTCTGTGGGACATTGTTAACGTCTGTTGGACATTGTTAATGTCTGTGGGACATTGTTAACGTCTGTTGGACATTGTTAATGTCTGTGGGACATTGTTAATGTCTGTTGGACATTGTTAATGTCTGTAGGACATTGTTAACGTCTGTTGGACATTGTTAATGTCTGTGGGACATTGTTAATGTCTGTAGGACATTGTTAACGTCTGTTGGACATTGTTAATGTATGTGGGACATTGTTAACGTCTAAAGAAATTTTTTGAACTCCATTCGTTAACATTTAAATAAGTCAGAACAAATTGTCTTAGTAAGCGGTTCTTTTATTGTTCAAGTCTGTATTGCCAACACATCAGCACACCAGCAACACCAGCACACCAGCAACACCATCACACCAGCAACACCAGCACACCAGCAACACCAGCACACCAGCAACACTATCACACCAGCAACACCAGCACACCAGCAACACCAGCACACCAGCAACACCATCACACCAGCAACACCAGCACACCAGCAAAACCAGCACACCATGAACACCATCACACCAGCAACACCAGAAACACCATCACACTAGAAACACCAGCACACCAGCAACACCATCACACCAGCACACCAGCACACCAGCAACACCATCACACCAGCACACCAGCAACACCAGCACACCAGCAAAACCAGCACACCATGAACACCATCACACCAGCAACACCAGAAACACCATCACACTAGAAACACCAGCACACCAGCAACAGATCTGTCTTTAGGCTTGAGTGGTGACCTGTTCTTAGCCAGTGGTGACCTGTTCTTAGCTCAGTGGTGACCTGTTCTTAGCTCAGTGAAGACGTGTCTAGTGTACTCCCTGTGGACTGAATCAAGATGCCCCCTATTGAGCAACTTTACCAGCAGCTTAAGGAGGAATTGAGGGTAGCGAAGCTTGAGATACGGCGATTGACGGAGGAAAACAAGAGGATTCGTAGTAGTCCTCCTGTTGTGAGTCCTCAGGTCAAGAAGGTAACCTGGGCAGTGGCCGGACAGCATGGGACGAAGTTGAAGATCAAGAAGACGAATGGAGAGGTAGTAACGACGAAGAAGAAAGAGACTGCTGTGGAAACTTCGAACTCCTTTTCTGTGCTTCCAGACGAATGTGAGTCGACTACTGGGAACGTCACGACGAACTGTACCAAGGAAGGTAAAAACATTGTTGTTGTTGGGGATAGCCAAGTTAGATATATGGATAGGGCCTTCTGCTTGAAAGATAGGAGTAGGAGACAGAGGGTTTGCTTTCCTGGGGCTGGGATGGAAGACATTGTTAGCCGACTTGACAACATCATGCATGGTAATGGGATCAATCCTATTATCTGCCTCAGTGCTGGAGGCAATGATGTATCCAAGCGTAGAAGTGAGGATTTAGTTAGTAGGTATAAGGCAGCAATAGACATCATTAGGAAGAAGGAGGGAGCCCTGTTATATGTGGCATTTTGCCAAGAAGGGGTGTTGAAATGAATGGCTGTCAGAGCGATTGGTATAAATTGCTGGCTGGACAAACACTGTAAGGATAATGCAGTCCCATTCATTAACAACTGGGACCACTTCTATGGCCGAAATGACATGTATGCCAGGGATGGGGTTCACTTATCCAGGGCAGGTGTAGAATTTCTCTCTAGCTCAGTTGAGGATGTTGTTAGGGCTTTAAACTAGGATTAGTTAGAGGTATGGGTTTAGGAATGGTAAATAATGAGGGCCAAAATATTGATTCAGGCTTTGATATCATAAATCATAACAATAACAGTAATCGAGTGACACAGGGTAATGATAGTAACAGAAATTGTGTAAAACAAAAGCTGAAAAAGGTTCACAGAAGATACATATCAATGTATTTTATACTAACTGTCGAAGCGCCAGAAATAAAATTAACGAATTACGTTTGGTAGCATGTGCTGGGAACTTTGATGTCATTGCAATAACTGAAACATGGTATAATACCAAGAGTCGGGATATGATTGCTGAGTGTCATATTCAGGGTTTAAGTTGTTCCATGTAGATAGATATAATGGGAAAGGGGTGGAGTTGCATTGTATGTACGAGAAAATATAAATTGCTGCATAAAAACAGGCATAAAAATAGATGGATCATTAACAGAATCTGTTTGGGTAGAGTTTCTAGAAGGTCAAGAAAAACTGATTCTAGGTGTAATATACCGACCTCCAGGCTTGGATCACGATAGAGGAGACTTCTTTGGGACGAAATTGTTAGGGCTTCTAGGCACAATAACGTAGTGTTAGTAGGGGATTTTAACTTTAGTCAAATTGACTGGACTTCTTTGACCGGTAATCTGGAGTCCAGTGACTTTATGGAAGTAGTTCAGGACTGTTTTCTGAAGCAGTGTGTGACGGAGCCTACCAGAGGTAATAATTTGCTCGACCTAGTCTTGTCAAATAAAGAAACTCTTGTAAATAATCTGGAGATCACTGAAGAGCTTGGAGCTAGTGATCACAAATCCATTACTTTTAATATTACATGGGAGTACGAGAATAGGGATAATACGGTAAAAGTTCCTGATTTTCGTTCTGCCGATTATATTGGACTTAGGGAACACCTGTCTAATCTCGACTGGGGTAATCTAGCTAACGATTACGATGGGATCTGCGTTTATGATTTGTTTCTTAATAATGTACAACGTGCACAGAGTATGTTTATTCCCAGAGAGAATTTAGGTCAAATAATAACGATCCCAAATGGATTAACAGGAGGCTAAAACATTTATTAGGGAGAAAGAGGAATTTATAGGCGCATCAAAGAGGAGATGTTAACCTTATTGACCAATATGTTCAGTTGAAAAGAGAAGTAAAAAGGGGATTAGAAAGGCTAAACGTGACTATGAGATTAAGGTTGCTAATGAATCAAAGACTAATCCAAAAGGGTTCTTTCAAGTGTACAGGACGAAGGTGAGGGAAAAGGTAGGACCTCTGAAAATTGGGAATGGACAGCTGACGGATAACGAACTGGAAATGTGTTCTCTATTTAATGACTATTTTTGTCAGTCTTTACACAGAAGACGTAAATGAGATTCCAGAAATTAACAATTATTCAGTTCCTGAAGAATTCAAATTAACTAATATTACTGTCACGAGGGACATGGTTATCAAACAGATAGATAAACTGAAGCAAAATAAGTCCCGGGACCCGACGAGTTGTTTTCCAGGGTACTTAAAGAATGCAAAATGGAACTTAGTCAGCCATTAACGAATGTGTTTAATACGTCCATCCCAACTGGTGTTGTGCCAGAGATGTGGAAGATAGCTAATGTAGTTCCTATATTCAAATCAGGGATAAGTCCATTCCATCAAATTACCGTCCAATAAGCCTCACGTCTATAGTAGGCAAATTATTAGAATCAATTATAGCTGATATTATCGAAGTCACCTTGAAGAACATAATTTGATTAATGAATCTCAGCATGGGTTTACGAGAGGTCGTTCCTGCCTGACAAATTTACTGACGTTTTTCAATAAAACATTTGAGGCAGTAGACAGTGATAAAGAATATGATATAGTTTACTTGGATTTCAGTAAGGCCTTCGATAGAGTACCTCACAAGAGACTCTTAAGAAAGGTGGCAGCTCATGGTATAGGAGGTAAAGTTCTAGCATGGATAGAGGCATGGCTTACCAATAGAAAGCAGAGAGTTTCCATTAATGGGGTCAAATCTGAATGGGGATTTGTCACTAGTGGCGTTCCACAAGGATCAGTTTTGGGCCCATTGTTGTTCATAATTTACATTAATGACCTTGATGAAGGAATTGCAAGTGACATGAGTAAATTTGCTGATGATACAAAAATAGGCCGTATAATTCATTCTGAGGAGGATAACAGTGAACTCCAGGAGGATTTGGATAAATTAATGTCTTGGTCTGAAAAGTGGCAGATGAAGTTCAATGTGGACAAGTGTAAGGTGCTTGTCGTTGGTAATGAAAATATCCCTCGAATTTATAAACTAGGTGAAGTTGAGCTTGATCATACAGAATGTGAAAAAGACTTGGAGTCATGGTAAGCAGAAATCTAAAGCCAAGACAACAGTGCCTAAGTGTGCCAATAAGGCTAACAGATTACTAGGATTTATTTCAAGAAGTATAAGCAACAGAAGTCCAAAAGTTATTTTACAGCTCTATACATCACTAGTGAGACCTCATTTGGATTATGCAGCTCAGTTTTGGTCTCCTTACTACAGGATGGATATAGATTCATTGGAGAACATACAAAGAAGAATGACTAAAATGATTTACAGTGCATAATCTACCCTATTTTAAGCAGGGGAATCGTTACATCAAATACCAAGCTGTAGGAATTAAGCGATTATAGTATAACATAGCCATCTCGATAGGCATAATTTGATTAATGATACTCAGCATGGATTCACCAGGGGCCGTTCCTGCCTAACTAATTTGTTAACTTTTTCAGTGGGGCTTTTGAGGCAGTTGATAATGATAAAGAATTCGATATCGTTTATTTGGATTTTAGTAAGGCTTTTGATAGAGTACCACATCAGAGACTGTTAAAGAAAGTGGCTGCTCATGGCATTGGGGAAAAGTGTTGTCATGGATCGAGTCATGGCTCACCAATAGGAAGCAGAGGGTGTGCATAAATGGGGTTAAATCGGAGTGGGGATCTGTAACAAGTGGCGTTCCTCAGGGATCGGTTTTGGGCCCGTTGTTGTTTATAATATATATAAATGACCTTGACGAGGGAATTTCTAGTGATATGAGCAAATTCGCTGATGACACGAAGATAGGTAGGATAATCGATTCAGACGTAGATGTCAGTGAACTACAGGAGGATTTAGACAAACTCAATTCCTGGTCAGAAAAATGGCAGATGCAGTTCAATGTAGATAAATGCAAAGTTCTAAAGCTCGGGATGTCCATAACCCAAGCACTTATAAGTTAAATAACGTAGAACTTAGCCATACAGATTGCGAGAAGGACTTGGGGGTGATGGTAAGCAGCAACCTTAAACCAAGACAGCAATGCCTAAGCGTACGTAATAAGGCAAATAGATTACTGGGATTTATATCAAGAAGTGTTAGCAACAGAAGTCCAGACGTTATATTACAGCTTTATACATCATTAGTAAGGCCTCACCTAGATTACGCAGCTCAGTTCTGGTCTCCATATTACAGAATGGACATAAATTCGTTAGAAAACATTCAGCGTAGAATGACTAAATTAATACATAGCATTAGAAATCTTCCTTACGAAGAAAGATTGAAGACCCTTAAATTACATTCACTTGTAAGACGTAGAATGAGGGAGACATGATCGAGGTATACAAGTGGAAAATGGAGTATTAACAAAGGGGATATAAATAAGGTCTTGAGGTATCTCTCCAGAGAGAACCCGCAATAATGGATTCAAGTTAGATAAGTTTAGATTTAGAAAGGATATAGGAAAGTATTGGTTTGGAAATAGGGTAGTTGATGAATGGAACAGTCTGCCTAGTAGGGTTATTGAAGCAAGGACCTTGGGTAGTTTTAAATTTAGGTTGGATAAATTCATGAGTGAAAGGGGTTGGATTTGAGTGGGAATTGCACATGAGTAAATAAAATTATCAAAGCTTATTTTTTGGGTAGCATTGAAAATTAGGTTGAACAAATATTCTGTTGGTGGGATGGAATGTGAAGGACCTGCCTAGAATGGGCCAACAGGCCTGCTGCAGTGTTCCTCCTTTCTTATGTTCTTATGTTCTTATTTACACTATAAGAAATCTCCCGTATGAAGATAGACTTAGAGCGTTGAATCTCCACTCTCTGGAGAGACGTAGAATGAGGGGAGATATCATCGAGGTGTACAAGTGGATGATGGGCATAAACAAAGGAGATATTAATAAAATACTGAGGATATCGAACCAAGTAAGAACGAGAAATAACGGATTTAAATTGGATAAATTTAGATTTAGAAAGGACATAGGCAAGTACTGGTTTTCGAACAGAGTTGTAGATGCGTGGAACAATCTTCCGAGTACTGTGATAGAGGCTAGGACCTTGGTGGCTTTAAAAGAGATTGGACAAATATATGAGTGGAGGAGGCTGGGTTTGATTTGTGTCGTGAGTACGGGAATAAATTTTTAGGTAGTGGTGGTTTTGATAAGGACCTGCCTTGTATGGGCCAGTAGGCCTTCTGCAGTGTTCCTCCATTCTTATGTTCTTATGTTAACACCATCACACCAGCACACCAGCACACCAGCAACACCATCACACCAGCACACCAGCAACACCAGCACACCAGCAAAACCAGCACACCATGAACACCATCACACCAGCAACACCAGAAACACCATCACACTAGAAACACCAGCACACCAGCAACACCATCACACCAGCACACCAGCACACCAGCAACACCATCACACCAGCACACCAGCAACACCAGCACACCAGCAAAACCAGAACACCAGGAACACAATCACACAGCAGCACCAAGAACACCATCACACCAGCAACACCAGAAACACCCTCACACTAGAAACACCAGCAACACCACCACACCAGCAACACCATTATACCAGCAACACCACTATACCAGTAACACTAATGTACTAGCAACATCACACCAGCCACACCATCACACCAACAACACCAGGATGTGTGTTCAACACATCCTGGTTGAACACACAGCTGTGACAACAGTGACAACCCTGATTGTACTTGCATTTCCAGAGAAGCAAAGAAAGTGGGATGGCGTAGGTGGGGAGGAAGAGAAAGGAGGGAAAATATGGGGAAAGAAAGCAAGGGAGAAGAGTCTACAGGAGAGAGACTCATGACGGTGATCGTCATCCTGTGATGACCTGCCCAGTTGATTCGTGGGGGATGGGGGGGTAGTTGTAGTTGTTCAAGTAGTACTTTCATGGGCTTTATTGTGTGGGGAGGGTCTGTGATCCATGACCTGCCATCAGCAGCGACCCCTTGACCCTACGAGCAAGAGGAGGACGTGTAACAAGAGGAGGACGTGTAACAAGAGGAGGACGTGTAACAAGAGGAGGACGTGTAACAAGAGGAGGACGTGTAACAAGAGGAGGACGTGTAACAAGAGGAGGACGTGTAACAAGAGGAGGACGTGTAACAAGAGGAGGACGTGTAACAAGAGGAGGACGTGTAACAAGAGGAGGACGTGTAACAAGAGGAGGACGTGTAACAAGAGGAGGACGTGTAACAAGAGGAGGACGTGTAACAAGAGGAGGACGTGTAACAAGAGGAGGACGTGTAACAAGAGGAGGACGTGTAACAAGAGGAGGAGGGGAAGACGAAGAGGACGAGATAGCTGAATCAAACACTGGTTAGCACTGCTGAACATGCTGAGACAGTGACTCCAGCAGTGACTCCAGCAGTGAGGAGAGCTAAGACCCAGTTTTTTATGCTTAAGGAACTTGGAACAAATGTATACACTGTCATAACCTTGTGTGTGTGTGTGTGTGTGTGTGTGTGTGTGTGTGTGTGTGTGTGTGTGTGTGTGTGTGTGTGTGTGTGTGTGTGTGTGACCAAATTAATGTCCGTATAAATAATTCATTACGATTGTGACCGGATATCAACATGTAAATAGTTCATTATTGCTGTAACTTATTCAGCAATCAAAAACTTTGCTTCCCGGTCCCTGGACCCATTATGTACCTCAGTAATCCTTTGATTACTCCCCCTGCCGCATGGGTATGGGGTGCATAACAAAGATGTTAGACTAACTACCATAACATCGTCCTGGAGTGAAAAGCACGGGAGAAAACGTGAAATAAACCCAGTTGAAAGTAGGGGCGCCGTGGGCGGAATAAGAGAGCACTGTATCAACATCCGTGTTCCCAGATTATTGAAAACTTTTTGACTTTAGTTGATCAGTCATCGCTTTTTAACAGTAAAAATTAATCCAGACACAAGAGGATCCAAGACAAAATTTAGTAAAAAAAAAAAAATTAACACCAAGTGATGGTTAAAAATGCCATTAAATGTTTAATGTCAAAAGGCTTTCCTAAAAGCTCCCCGAGGTCCCTACAGGTACCCAGGTAATTATGAGAATTACAAATTAATCGAAAAGGCGACAATCGTGGATAAATGCGAGTCACAATCAGCTGAACACGAGAGAGAGAGGAGAAGGAGGGGTGGGGGTGCAGGAGCACCTGCAAGCAGGTACTGTGGTCGAGGTATTTGGTGAGGAGGGGAAACAGGAGCATCAAATATATTGAACAGTGATTTCCTGTCCCAGAGCTGTCACTGCTTACATCTTCACTGTCAATAATGTAACCACCAGATTCTTACATGATGTGTTTGTAACACCTGACAGGCGTGGAGGCTGACCTCAGCCTGCACACCTGACAGACGTGGAGGCTGACCTCAGCCTGCACACCTGGCAGACGTGGAGGCTGACCTCAGCCTGCACACCTGACAGGCGTGGAGGCTGACCTCAGCCTGCACACCTGACAGACGTGGAGGCTGACCTCAGCCTGCACACCTGACAGGCGTGGAGGCTGACCTCAGCCTGCACACCTGACAGACGTGGAGGCTGACCTCAGCCTGCACACCTGGCAGACGTGGAGGCTGACCTCAGCCTGCACACCTGACAGGCGTGGAGGCTGACCTCAGCCTGCACACCTGACAGACGTGGAGGCTGACCTCAGCCTGCACACCTGACAGGCGTGGAGGCTGACCTCAGCCTGCACACCTGACAGGCGTGGAGGCTGACCTCAGCCTGCACACCTGGCAGGCGTGGAGGCTGACCTCAGCCTGCACACCTGGCAGACGTGGAGGCTGACCTCAGCCTGCACACCTGGCAGACGTGGAGGCTGACCTCAGCCTGCACACCTGGCAAGCGTGGAGGCTGACCTCATCCTGCACACCTGACAGGCGTGGAGGCTGACCTCAGCCTGCACACCTGACAGGCGTGGAGGCTGACCTCAGCCTGCACACCTGACAGGCGTGGAGGCTGACCTCAGCCTGCACACCTGACAGGCGTGGAGGCTGACCTCAGCCTGCACACCTGGCAGGCGTGGAGGCTGACCTCAGCCTGCACACCTGACAGGCGTGGAGGCTGACCTCAGCCTGCACACCTGGCAGACGTGGAGGCTGACCTCAGCTGCACACCTGACAGGCGTGGAGGCTGACCTCAGCCTGCACACCTGGCAGACGTGGAGGCTGACCTCAGCCTGCACACCTGACAGACGTGGAGGCTAACCTCATCCTGCACACCTGGCAGACGTGGAGGCTAACCTCAGCCTGCACACCTGACAGGCGTGGAGGCTGACCTCATCCTGCACACCTGACAGGCGTGGAGGCTGACCTCAGCCTGCACACCTGACAGGCGTGGAGGCTGACCTCATCCTGCACACCTGACAGGCGTGGAGGCTGACCTCATCCTGCACACCTGACAGGCGTGGAGGCTGACCTCATCCTGCACACCTGACAGGCGTGGAGGCTGACCTCAGCCTGCACACCTGACAGGCGTGGAGGCTGACCTCATCCTGCACACCTGACAGGCGTGGAGGCTGACCTCACCTGCACACCTGCAGGCGTGAGGCTGACCTCAGCCTGCACACCTGACAGGCGTGGAGGCTGACCTCATCCTGCACACCTGGCAGACGTGGAGGCTGACCTCACCTGCACACCTGACAGGCGTGGAGGCTGACCTCACCTGCACACCTGACAGGCGTGGAGGCTGACCTCAGCCTGCACACCTGACAGGCGTGGAGGCTGACCTCAGCCTGCACACCTGACAGGCGTGGAGGCTGACCTCATCCTGCACACCTGACAGGCGTGGAGGCTGACCTCAGCCTGCACACCTGGCAGACGTGGAGGCTAACCTCAGCCTGCACACCTGGCAGGCGTGGAGGCTGACCTCAGCCTGCACACCTGGCAAGCGTGGAGGCTGACCTCAGCCTGCACACCTGGCAGACGTGGAGGCTGACCTCAGCCTGCACACCTGGCAGGCGTGGAGGCTGACCTCAGCCTGCACACCTGGCAGGCGTGGAGGCTAACTTCAGCCTGCACACCTGGCAGTCCAGCCTCTCACTCTTCTACCGTTCGGGAATAAACACACGCTCTGTGCTTGAGCTGCCAGACGTACACCACACTAACTTTTAGTTCGTTATCGTCTGTCAATTAAGCGTAAATACAGGTTGATACGCATTAACCGAACCTAACCGAACCGAGGATAACACACTAGACAGGTGGTTCCACTCGATGCATTAAAAATAGACGCACAGCAATTTTGTGAGAAAGTGAACTTTCTCTAACTGGAAGAGAGATTGACTGGGAAATCTGGTAGCCCAGATTTAACCTCTCGTCCAAGAGCAAGAGTGCAATAAAGAGTGGAGTCTCAACACTAAAACGCCTGGTTCACATTCACCCCCACTCCAGACCATGTCTGCATTCCAGGAAGCTTTCTCTCTCCCCTAGAGAATTACAACCACCAGAACCATCACACTAAACAAGGACAACACTACCGTGAACCCCAGAACCTCGACAGAACCTAGATTAGACAAGATAGTATTTAATCGTGAGAGAAGCAACGGATGATTCTTCTCATCAGATAGCCTCGGTGTGTGTATCTAAGTCCTCTACTGTCTCTGCTGTCTGTCTGTCTGTCCCATGTACTACCAGACACACTCACATTAAAGTCTGTCTGCGAGAACATTACCACGGATCCTCCGTGTTGGATGGTAGTGAACCATGCTCCATGATGGATGGTGGTGAACCATGCTCCATGATGGATGGTGTGAACCATGCTCCATGATGGATGGTAGTGAACCATGCTCCATGATGGATGGTGGTGAACCATGCTCCATGATGGATGGTGGTGAACAATGCTCCATGATGGATGGTGGTGAACCATGCTCCATGATGGATGGTGGTGAACCATGCTCCATGATGGATGGTAGTGAACCATGCTCCATGATGGATGGTAGTGAACCATGCTCCATGATGGATGGTGGTGAACCATGCTCTATGATGGATGGTGGTGAACCATGCTCCATGATGGATGGTAGTGAACCATGCTCCATGATGGATGGTGTGAACCATGCTCCATGATGGATGGTAGTGAACCATGCTCCATGATGGATGGTAGTGAACCATGCTCCATGATGGATGGTAGTGAACCATGCTCCATGATGGATGGTAGTGAACCATGCTCCATGATGGATGGTAGTGAACCATGCTCCATGTTGGATGGTAGTGAACCATGCTCCATGATGGATGGTAGTGAACCATGCTCCATGATGGATGGTAGTGAACCATGCTCCATGTTGGATGGTAGGTGAACCATGCTCCATGATGGATGGTAGTGAACCATGCTCCATAATGGATGGTAGTGAACCATGCTCCATGTTGGATGGTAGTGAACCATGATTCCATGATGGATGGTAGTGAACCATGCTCCATGATGGATGGTGGTGAACCATGCTCCATGATGGATGGTGGTGAACCATGCTCCATGATGGATAAGGTGAACCATGCTCCATGTTGGATGTGTGAACCATGCTCCATGTGGATGGTGTGAACCATGCTCCATGATGGATGGTAGTGAACCATGCTCCATGTGGATCGTAGTGAACCATGCCCATGATGGATGGTAGTGAACCATGCTCTATGATGGATGGTGGTGAACCATGCTCATGATGGATGGTAGTGAACCATGCTCCATGATGGATGGTGGGAACCATGCTCCATGATGGATGGTGGTGAACCATGCTCCATATGATGGTGGTGAACCATGCTCCATGATGGATGGTAGTGAACCATGCTCATGATGGATGGTGAGTGAACCATGCTCCATGATGGATGGTGGT
>WNWK01001073.1:0-12500 GCA_009830355.1 Cherax destructor | reverse complement strand
GCACCATAGCTGGGGTTGTAGCCAGCAGCATTAGCACCATAGCTGGGGTTGTAGTCAGCAGCATTAGCACCATAGCTGGGGTTGTATCCAGCAGCATTAGCACCATAGCTGGGGTTGTAGCCAGCAGCATTGGCACCATAGCTTGGGTTGTAGCCAGCAGCATTAGCACCATAGCTGGGGTTGTAGCCAGCAGCATTAGCACCATAGCTGGGGTTGTAGCCAGCAGCATTAGCACCATAGCTGGGGTTGTAGCCAGCAGCATTAGCACCATAGCTGGGGTTGTAGCCAGCAGCATTAGCACCATAGCTGGGGTTGTAGCCAGCAGCATTGGCACCATAGCTGGGGTTGTAGCCAGCAGCATTAGCACCATAGCTGGGGTTGTAGCCAGCAGCATTGGCACCATAGCTTTGGTTGTAGCCAGCAGCATTAGCACCATAGCTGGGGTTGTAGTCAGCAGCATTAGCACCATAGCTGGGGTTGTAGCCAGCAGCATTAGCACCATAGCTGGGGTTGTAGCCAGCCGCATTGGCACCATAGCTGGGGTTGTAGCCAGCAGCATTAGCACCATAGCTGGGATTGTAGTCAGCAGCATTAGCACCATAGCTGGGGTTGTAGCCAGCAGCATTAGCACCATAGCTGGGGTTGTAGCCAGCAGCATTAGCACCATAGCTGGGGTTGTAGCCAGCAGCATTAGCACCATAGCTGGGGTTGTAGCCAGCAGCATTTGCACCATAGCTGGGGTTGTAGCCAGCAGCATTGGCACCATAGCTGGGGTTGTAGCCAGCAGCATTAGCACCATAGCTGGGGTTGTAGCCAGCAGCATTGGCACCATAGCTGGGGTTGTAGCCAGCAGCATTAGCACCATAGCTGGGGTTGTAGCCAGCAGCATTAGCACCATAGCTGGGGTTGTAGCCAGCAGCATTAGCACCATAGCTGGGGTTGTAGCCAGCAGCATTAGCACCATAGCTGGGGTTGTAGCCAGCAGCATTGGCACCATAGCTGGGGTTGTAGCCAGCAGCATTAGCACCATAGCTGGGGTTGTAGCCAGCAGCATTAGCACCATAGCTGGGGTTGTAGCCAGCAACACTAGCACAATAGCTGGGGTTGTAGTCAGCAGCATTAGCACCATAGCTGGGGTTGTAGCCAGCAGCATTAGCACCATAGCTGGGGTTGTAGCCAGCAGCATTAGCACAATAGCTGGGGTTGTAGTCAGCAACATTAGCACCATAGCTGGGGTTGTAGCCAGCAGCATTAGCACAATAGTTGGGGTTGTAGCCAGCAACACTAGAACAATAGCTGGGGTTGTAGTCAGCAACACTAGCACAATAGCTGGGGTTGTAGCCAGCAGCATTAGCACAATAGCTGGGGTTGTAGCCAGCAACACTAGCACAATAGCTGGGGTTGTAGTCAGCAACACTAGCACAATAGCTGGGGTTGTAGCCAGCAGCATTAGCACAATAGCTAGGGTTGTAGCCGGTAACATTAGCACAATAGCTGGGGTTGTAGCCAGCAACACTAGCACAATAGCTGGGGTGTAGCCAGCAACACTAGCACAATAGCTGGGGTGTAGCCAGCAACACTAGCACAATAGCTGGGGTTGTAGCCAGCAACAACTCGGAGCATTTACCCTATCTTAGCATTTCTTATTTAGATGTGGTATGGTGGATTTACTGAAGGCTGAGTCTGCTCCAAGATATCTGTTAGATTTAACGTAGCTGATGTTTTCACTCAGCAAACAGATGCGTGGGGGATGTCGCTCGCCTCTCAATATCTTAGTTTGAGACGAAAATATACGGAGGCCGAGTCTTTTATATATCAAACTTTGTTAAGAATGGATCTCGTCTTGTGCCCTGTTGTGTGGATCATGTCATCAACACTGCTTGTAGCTATACGTTTAGGTGAGGTAGGTAGAGCATTTAGGAGAGCATTAAACGGGACACTTAACAGCCTGGGACTGAGAACTCCTCCCTGTGGTACTTTGGGACATTTTTTTTGTCTCCTTTCTGAAACCTTGGTAGAGAACAGAGGATACTCCCCTTGACAGACTACTAGTTAGCCAGCTGAGTAGGTTATCACCAATATTCATTTTGGCTGTCCACTGGAAATCTTTGTTCATACCACCATCACATATCACCATCACATATCACCATCACATCACCATCACATCACATATCACCCTCACATCACCCTCACATCACCCTCACACGTCACACTCACATATTAAATTGTAGGAGAAGCGCTGCACCCGTAGGGGTGATTCATCACCTGGGGAATGCAAGGTAATGAGGTGTGATCCGAAGGGAAGGCTAGCTCCAATTCCACGGATCAAGAGTTCTTCACCTGGCATCAAGCTATGCAGGGTAACTCCAGATTTTTTCTTGTAAATTATTTTCCTGAAGTCTATTCAAATTTAATTATCATTCTGCTGTAGAACTCCCGTAGGACCCCTGTAGGACCCCCTTAGGACTCCTGTAGGACCCCCTTAGGGCTCCAGTAGGATCCCCTTAGGACTCCTGTAGGTCTTATATAGAATTTATGTAGGACTCCCCTAGGATTTCTATAGGATTTCCATAGGACTCCCGTAGGACTTCTGCTTAACTCTTGTACAACTTTCACAGGACTCATGTAGGATTCCTGTAGGATTCCCGTAGCTAAATTTAAAGTTGCTAAATGTATGAAGTGTTTGTGTGTGTTTCTTCGTCTGGTCCTGTGAGCTTGTGTTTGTTTTGGTCCAATTTGCATCACTGTATATGTTTGTGTGTTTTGTTGACTCAGAAGGGGAGAGAGAGAGAGAGAGAGAGAGAAAGAGAGAGAGAGAGAGAGAGAGAGAGAGAGAGAGAGAGAGAGAGAGAGAGAGTGAGATGGAGAGAGAAAGAAATTTGAGATACGAGATATGAGAAGTGGAATGAGACAGGAGATAAGAAAGAGGAAGCCAGGAAAGAACTGTCTGATTTTTTTCTGTAGTTACCACACCATCCTGCATTCATTCTCTCTCTCTCTCTCTCTCTCTCTCTCTCTCTCTCTCTCTTCTCTCTCTCTCTCTCTCTCTCTCTTGCTATCAATCAGTTCACTTGCCATATTCTTTTCGTCTCTCCATCTTCCCTGTTTATTGTCCAGTTCTCTCTTCCCCTTCCTTAAGCAAACATGGCAGGTTTCCTTCTCCGTCCTCTCCTCTTCCATTTTTTCTTAGCTAATTTTTTCTTCCTTTCCCTTCTCCTCCTCCTCTCTCCCCCATATCATGGCCTTCCTCTCCCCTCACCCCCGCGTGTCATGTGATCCCAGCTTGACATGGGCGTGTCCATAGCCTCAAGGGACGAATTAACGGGGTCCTAGGAGACATCTTAATTAACGGGGTTACACAGCCTGCGAAATACACACCCCAAATTGTATGTACATTGTACTCACCTATTTGTGGTGGCAGCTCCTGGCCCCGTCTCTTCGCTGGTCGTGTGTGTGTATGTACTCATCTAATTGTTTTTGAAGGGGTCGATTCATAGCTCCTGACCTCGCCTGTACTCACCTATTTGTGGCTGCAGGGGTCGAGACTCAGCTCCTGTGTGTGTGTGTGTGTGTGTGTGTGTGTGTGTGTGTGTGTGTGTGTGTGTGTTCAAGTTTAAGAACTTAAAGTAATAAGTAAAACTGAAAGAAATCCAAAATGTTTCTTTTCTAATGTTAAATATCGAGCAGAAACCACACCCGGTACCTGACCCTTGTTTAAACAAGATTGTACTTACACCGATGACAGCAAAGAAATGAGCGAAATACTGAAGTCTGAATACGACTCTGTGTTTAATGAGCTGTTTATCAGATTAAGGATCGAAAATCTGAATGATTTTTTTTTATGACTGAGACTCAAAATTTTGTTAACATCTCCACAGTTTCTGACATAACCTTAACTCCACTGGTCTTTGAAAAAGTAACTGACGACATGCCCTTGTACTCAGCCCCAGGCCAAGACTCATGTTACTCCGTGTTCATTAAGAACTGCAAGAACCCCTCTTCGCGTGCCTTAAATATTCTATGGAGAGGGAGCCTGGACACAGGGGTCATTCCACAGCCACTAAAAACAATGGGTTAAGCCCCACTCCACAAAGGTGAAAACAAAACAGTTGCAAATAATTATAGACCGATAGCACTAACGTCCCACATAAAAATCTTTGAGAGGGCTCTAAGAAGCAAGATCGCCAACAATTGCACAAGCCATTGCAGCAGGTCGCTCCTGCTTCTTGCAACTACTGGACCACTATGACATGGTATTGAATGTACTGGAGAACAAACAGAATGTAGATGTAGTATACACAGACTTTGCGAAAGCCTTCGGCAAGTGCAATCCTGGTGTAATAGCACACATAATGCGTGGAAAAGGAATAACGTTTAATGTTGGTAGATGGATCTATAACTTTCTAATTAATAGAACGCAAAGAGTAATAGTAAACAGAGTAATGTCACAGGCGGCTACAATGAAAAGCTCTGTTCCTCATATCAGACACAGACATATAAACCAAAACACTATGTCTTGATTTGCTGCCGATAAAAAAGGATCTACATGCCAGTGTCATCCATTGAGGACACTGCAAATCTCCAAGCTGATATAAACCAAATCTTTAAAACCTACATCGGAGTATAAAACAAAATCTAACCCCACAATAGAGGGGAAAACTAATGTTGGTGCTAGCTGCTCCCAGGTCTTTCCTAAACAACACAACCCTAGCGGGTCTAGCACTCTTAACAATTACTGCCGCAGTTTCCTATTTAAAACGGCAGTGGTTCTGACACCTGCAGATAACAGAGGACAGGTATTGCTGCCTATACAACCCTGTGTTTTCTCTGGCTTATCCTATACTTTTTCATAAGTCTAGATCATATATCTCCTATGTATAGGTCATGTTTCTCCCATGTATGGACCATGTATCTCTCATGTATGGGTCATGTATCTCCCATGGGTCATGTATCTCCCATGTATGAGCCATGTATCTCCCATGTATTGATCACGTATCTTCCATGCGTTGATCAGGTATCTCCCATGTATTGGTCACCACGTATCCCCATGGGTCATGTATCTCCCATGTATGGATCATCACGCATCTCCTATCATGCATCTCTGTTCTTTGTTGTAGATAATGCATTGTTATTGATGTAAGGCGTTCACAGCAGATTATGTTTACTGGTTCTATGCAAGTAACACAGAACCACACAGGTACTGGCCTGTGTGTTGACAGTGATACCAGACCAGGTATTGGCTTGTGTGTTGACAGTGATACCAGACCAGGTACTGGCCTGTGTGTTGACAGTGATACCAGACCAGGTACTGGCCTGTGTGTTGACAGTGATACCAAACCAGGTACTGGCTTGTGTGTTGACAGTGATACCAGACCAGGTACTGGCTTGTGTGTTGACAGTGATACCAGACCAGGTACTGGCCTGTGTGTTGACAGTGATACCAAACCAGGTACTGGCTTGTGTGTTGACAGTGATACCAGACCAGGTACTGGCCTGTGTGTTGACAGTGATACGAAACCAGGTACTGGTTTATGTGTTGACAGTGATACCAGACCAGGTACTGGCTTGTGTGTTGACAGTGATACCAGACCAGGTACTGGCCTGTGTGTTGACAGTGATACCAGACCAGGTACTGGCCTGTGTGTTGACAGTGATACCAAACCAGGTACTGGCTTGTGTGTTGACAGTGATACCAGACCAGGTACTGGCCTGTGTGTTGACAGTGATACGAAACCAGGTACTGGTTTATGTGTTGACAGTGATACCAGACCAGGTACTGGCTTGTGTGTTGACAGTGATACCAGACCAGGTACTGGCTTGTGTGTTGACAGTGATACCAGACCAGGTACTGGCCTGTGTGTTGACAGTGATACGAAACCAGGTACTGGTTTGTGTGTTGACAGTGATACCAGACCAGGTACTGGCTTGTGTGTTGACAGTGATACCAGACCAGGTACTGGCCTGTGTGTTGACAGTGATACCAAACCAGGTACTGGCTTGTGTGTTGACAGTGATACCAAACCAGGTACTGACCTGTGTGTTGACAGTGATATCAGACCAGGTACTGACCTGTGTGTTGACAGTGATACCAGACCAGGTACTGGTATCTGTGCTGACCCAGCATGATAATCTATAGTGCCTTGAAAAGAACATCGATCACAGGCTAATAATCTAGACATGATTTTGAGATATATAATCCTCAGAGTGGCTTCTCTTCTTTTGGAACCACTCAAAACCACAGCCTGTCATTCTGATATCCCTTGATACGTCAACCTCACTCTGTTCTGCCAACAAAAGTACATTCTTTGTTGGAGAAAGAAAAGGCCATCCCAGGGCGTTGAAATGTTCCCCTTCTTTCTGTGGGATGTTCTGCCTCTTCTTTCCATTTTGGCCTCCTGTTTACATCTTTGTATCAAGCTGTTGTTTGAGGCATTGGCAATTTCTTCCGTTGCCTTGGTGAGTTTCTGTTGTTGTTCACTAGCTGAGGTAGTCTTGTTGATTCTCTCTATAGCTGAGGTAGTTTGGTTGATCCTCGTCTATAGCTGAGGTAGTCTGGTTGATCCTCGTCTATTGCTGAGGTAGTCTGGTTGATCCTCGTCTATAGCTGAGGTAGTCTGGTTGATCCTCGTCTATAGCTGAGGTAGTCTGGTTGATTCTCTCTATAGCTGAGGTAGTCTGGTTGATCCTCTCTATAGCTGAGGTAGTTAGACCGTCTAGTGAGTGTCTCCTCTATAGCTGAAGTAGTCTGGTTGATCCTCTCTATGGCTGAGGTAGTCTGGTTGATCTCGTCTATAGCTGATGTAGTCTGGTTGATCCTCGTCTATAGCTGAGGTAGTCTGGTTGATCCTCGTCTATAGCTGAGGTAGTCTGGTTGATCCTCTCTATAGCTGAGGTAGTCTGGTTGATCCTCGTTATAGCTGAGGTAGTCTGGTTGATCCTCGTCTATAGCTGAAGTAGTCTGGTTGATACTCTCAATAGCTGAGGTAGTCTGTGATTCGTCTATAGCTGAGGTAGTCTGTGTCCCTTTTATAGCTGAGGTAGTCTGGTTGATCCTCGTCTATAGCTGAGGTAGTCTGGTTGATTCTCTCTATAGCTGAGGTAGTCTGGTTGATCCTCTCTATAGCTGAGGTAGTCTGGTTGATCCTCGTCTATAGCTGAGGTAGTCTGGTTGATTCTCTCTATAGCTGAGGTAGTCTGGTTGATCCTCGTCTATAGCTGAGGTAGTCTGGTTGATCCTCGTCTATAGCTGGGTAGTTTTGATCTTATCTGGATTTGATCCTCTCTATAGCTGAAGTAGTCTGGTTGATCTCTCTATAGCTGAGTAGTCTGGTTGATCCTCTCTATAGCTGAAGAGCTAGATCCTTGCTAGTTGGATCGTCATAGCTGGAACTGTGATCCATAGCTGAAGTAGTCTGGTTGATCCTCTCTATAGCTGAAGTAGTCTGGTTGATCCTCTCTATAGCTAAAGTAGTCTGTGATCTCCATAGGAGTAGCTGCTGATCCTCTCATAGCTGAGTAGTCTGGTTGATCCTCTCTATAGCTGAGTAGTCTGGTTGATCCTCTCTATAGCTGAAGTAGTCGTGATCCCCATGCTGAGTAGTCTGTGATCCTCTCTATAGCTGAAGTAGTCTGGTTGATCCTCTCTATAGCTGAGGTAGTCTGGTTGATCCTCTCTATAGCTGAGGTAGTCTGGTTGATCCTCTCTATAGCTGAGGTAGTCTGGTTGATCCTCTCTATAGCTGAGGTAGTCTGGTTGATCCTCTCTATAGCTGAGGTAGTCTGGGTCATCCTGGTCTGAAACCATGTTGACCTGGGTTGTGCATTACCGAGGTTTTCATAAACCGGAGGAGTGACAGCAAGAGTGACAGCAAGAGTGACAGCAAGAGTGACAGCAAGAGTGACAACAAGAGTGACAGCAAGAGTGACAGCTGGTGAAAGAGTACGAGTGAGAAAGAGTGTGCACTAGTGAGAACGAATGAGAGCGAGAGAAAGAGAGCGAGAGTTGAAGCGAGCGAGTGTGTGTGCGAGTGCAAGTGAGAATGAGAGCAAGAGTGAGAGCGAAAATAAGAGCGTAGGCTAATGAGAAGACACGTGACTTGTCACACGAGTCTAGGAGCCTGTTGAAGGCTCTCACCTCTCTCACTTCTCTCTCTCTTTCTTACTCTCACAGTCTTAATGAAGGACTCTCACTCTTCGTCCTCGCCCAACCCCTTCTATCCCCCTTTTATCCATCTCCTTCCTTCCTCCTTTCTTACAAACCCTCTTATCTCTCTCTTCTTTCTATCATCCCTCTCTTTGCCACGAAATTCCTTCGTCATCTCTCTCTCTCTCTCTCTCTTCCTCTCTTCTCCTCCTCTTCCTCCTTCCTTTCTTCATCCTCTCCCTTCTATCTCCTCCTCTCATCTCCATTCTTCCTCCTCTCATTACCTTCTCCTTTTCGTTTCCGTCTTCCTTATTTTCCTTTCCTTTCCCTTATATCCCATTCAACTTACTCTCCTCTTCCCTCTCCGCCTCTCCTCTTCCTCTCCTCCACGTCTCCATTTCTTGTGAATCATATTTTTCCATATTCCACTTAGGGCAAAGTTGAAATTGTAACAACGAACTTTTTCTTTTCTCTCTGATCTGTTTATTTTTACCCTCCAGCTGTTCCCTTGTGTACCTGTTTCCAGCCTCTCGAACACCGATCCCCTTCACACACTGCCAATTCCTCTCAGTATTTTGTACGTCGTTATCATGTCTCCCTTAGCCCTTCTATTCTCTCATCAGGTTCAGCTCTTCAAACTCTCTCATAGCTAGTATGCCTGAGCTGTGGGACTAGTTTCGTTGCAAACCTCTGCACTTTTTCCAGTTTCTTGATGTGTTTTTCTCTGGTGTGGGTTCCACGCTGAACAGTCTATGATGGGCCTTGGTGAGTGTACTGTGAATAATTCTCTGTTGAGATCCTTGAAACCTGATCTTAGATTTGCCAGACGTGCATTTGCTGCAGAAGTTGTTTGGTTGGTGTGTGCACCTCAAGAAATATGTTCGGTGCTGTGCTCACCCCGAAGTCCATTTCCTTCACTGAGGTTCGACAGTTTCGTCCCTGCCGAGACTGTGCCCAGTTTCTGGTCTTTTTTTTCGTCCTTCCTTAACTTTCATAACCTTGCCTTTTCTGGAGGGGGTGTGAATTTCAGTAACCAGACCAATTCTGCAGCTTGTCCAGGTTTAATATTTTATTTTATCCTGTTTTTATGTTCCTCATTAGTTTCACATCATCGGTAAAGAGGGATATATCAGTCTATTATCTCAGTGAGCTTTGTTTCTGTTAGTGCTATCATGTCTGGTGAGGTCTCTCCTATTCGTCCCTTCCATTCATCACTTGTTTGTTATTCCCTCTGCATGTGTGTGTGTGTGTCTAAGAGAGAGAGAGAGAGAGAGAGAGAGAGAGAGAGAGAGAGAGAGAGAGAGAGAGAGAGAGAGAGAGAGAGAGAGAGATACACAAAACAAAACAAGTGTTTTTTGCATGAAAAATTGGGAAGACATTAATCGCTTCTGATCAAATTTTAAACATTTATTCTCAATTTCTATCCCCCCCTCTCTCTCACCCCTGTTCCTCTCTCTACCTCCCACTCCCACCCTCCCTTCCACCCTCTCTCCTACCCTCGCCTTCTCCATTTTTGCTCCCTTTCCCCCTTGATCTGAAAAACAGGGGGGATGAATTGGGATGAGCATCGAGAGAGAGAGAGAGAGAGAGAGAGAGAGAGAGAGAGGGGAAAAGGGGAGGGGGAGAGAAAGGGGAAAAGGGGGGGTAGATGAAATAAAAAAACACAAATACGAAAAGAAACAAAATATAAACATAACACCATGTGTTTATTCACACACACACACACACACACACAATATATATATATATATATATATATATATATATATATATATATATATATATATATATATATATATATATATTTATATTATATATATATATATATATATATATATATATATATATATATATATATATTATATATATATTGTTTGTGTGTGTGTGTATGTGTGAGTGTGTATGTGTGAGTGTGTATGTGTGTGCGTGTGTGATGTGTGTGTGTGTGTGTGGTGGGTGTGAGTGTGGGTGTGGTGGTGTGTGTGTGGATGTGTGTGTGTGTGTTTGGACAATTGTTCAATGGATCAGTTGAAATGTTCCGGGATTTAAATGTTAATGTGTGCGCTTGTTGTATTTTTTTTTGCCAGCTTTTTTTTGTTACTTCTATTTACGTTGTTTTTAAAAAAATGTTATTGAAACGGACATGGAAGAATTGTTTATGTTTTCATACCCCATATTAGATTTTTAAATGAAAAAAAAAAGAGTGTTAGTGGATTATATATATATATATATATATATATATATATATATATATATATATATATATATATATATATATATATATATATATATATATATATATATATATATATATATATATATATATATATATATATATATATGTTTTTTTTTTTAGGTAAGGTATATCTGTGTGCTAGATCAGGTCATCGGTGATAACCCCCCCAGGTTATCATGGGTGTCAGGTAAGTAACATGATAAAAACTATGGTGTTAACACTTTTTTACTTCCTGTCTTTAAAGTGTCTCCCCCCCTCCTCTCTCTCTCTCTCTCTCTCTCTCTCTCTCTCTCTCTCTCTATTTTTCTCTCTCTCTCTCTCTCTCTCTCTCCCCCCTCTCACTACTAACAGACAGCTCCTTCATAACAGTAATGCAGCAGTGGTAACACACTCACATGACCTAAAAATTTCCCAGTATCAAAAAAAAACTACTCAGTACTCAGTAAAGTTTCCCGTACTCAGAAAAAATTACCCAGTACTCAGTAAACTCCCCCGTACTCAGTGAAGCTACCCAGTACTGATAAAGCTCCCCGTACTCGATAAAGCTACCCAGTACTGAGAAAAATTTCCCCGTACTCAGTAAAGCTCCCCGATACGTTGAAAAACCAGTCAGTACTCAATATTCTTTGTCCCAGCTGTCACACCCCTCATCGAGGCTATGTTGGGGTTTAAATTTGTGTGTACTCACCTCATGCCAACAAAACAAAAAACCCCCCCAAACACACCCCAAAACACCCCAAAAACACACACACAAAAAACACACAAACAAAAACACACACACAAACACAAAACACACACAAACACACCCCCAAACACACACACAAACACACACACACACACACAAACACACACACACACAAAAACACAACCAACACACACACACACAAAAACAACAACACACACAACACAAAACCCCAAAACACACGCCCAACACACACCCACACACACACACACAACACACACACACACAAACACACACAAAACCAAACACACACAAAACCAACAAACAACACACACACACACACACAACACACCCAAAACACAACACGGAAAAAACCCCCACACAACACACACACACACACACACAAACACACACACATATAACCCCACACACACACATAACACACACACACACACAAACACACACACACACACACATAAAAACACACACACATATAACACACACCCCACACACATATAAAAACACACATACACAACACACACAACACACACACACAAAACCAAAACACACACAACCCCCACACACACACAAAAACACACACACACACACACAACACACACACACACACAAAAACACACACAGACTAACACACACACACACAACACACACCCCACACACAAAAAAACAAAACACAAACACACACAACACACACATACGCAACACACACCCCAAAACACACACACACACACACACACACAAAACATACAACACACAAAAACACACACAAAAACCCCGCACAACACACACACACACCCCAAAAACACACACACACATATAACACACACACACACAAAAACACACACACACACACAAACACACACACACACACAAAACACACACACACACATAACACACACACACACACACATATATATAAACACACATACACAACACACACAAAAACACACACACACACCCAACACACACAAAAACACACACACACACACACACACACTTAAACACAACAAAACACACGGGCGTAAACACACACACACAAAAACACACACACACACACACACACATACACAACACATAAACACCCCAAAACACACAACACACAAAAGGACAAACACACACAGACCCAAACACACACACACACACACACACACACAACACAAAAAAACACACAAAAACACACACGGGCCATACACCCACACACACACACACACACACACAATCACACACACACACCAGCCAGGGCTGAGTCTCGCCCCCGAAACCTAGGGGTGAGTAAAACACAACACGCACACACACACACACACACACACACAACACATAAAACACACACACGCCACACACACACAAAACACACACACACAACACACACACACAATAAAACACACACACAACACATACAAACACAACGCCCCACACACAGA
>WNWK01001072.1:70000-330703 GCA_009830355.1 Cherax destructor | reverse complement strand
GTAAGAATGATAGAACCTAAGAAAAAAAAGGAGCACTGCAGCAGACCTACAGGCCCATGCTAGGCAAGTCCAAGTCACATACTGGTCCAAGCTCAAACTGGCTTATACCAGGCAGGTCGACCTCACACACCAACTCGTACACCCATCCAACTTATACATAAAGCTACCCAGAGTTCAACCAACGACGCTACCTCGTAGTTTGTTTACTCGTCTACAACTCTTTCGCCAAACAATACTTGCCTACATCCTTTTCTAAATCCACATTTCTCCAACTTTCATCCATTGCTGCGAGTCCAGCCTTGGGTGAATACTTTCAACATGTTATTTATATCCTCGTTATTTAATCCTTCGCTTGTGGACCTGCTGTGGCCGACACCTAATATCTTAACACTGTGGATAATATGACGGCGTTGAAAGTTTCTGCGTGACCGAGAAGACGATCTTATATATAAGGAGACATATACGTCACAGCTTCGTCTCACTGTGATCAGAGATCCTCAGCTCGCGAGGAATATTCTTGCTTAAGTTTCTGAATGTTGTGGGTTATAAACTCACTAGGAAAACCATTTGCTTATTGACGATATGCGGTACCGACAATTTGATAAGACACCTGTACAATACCTGGGTGTTTTTATGATGCCCAAGTGTTGCAAATGTCTTATTTATCAAATATTTTCTTGTTACATCATGACTACCACGATTACAAAAAGCAATATAACCGCCACTACCATCCCCACACAACCTCTACTATCATCACAACACCCCTACTATCACTACAACCACTACTACTATCAACATCTCTATCTTCACCACTACCATCACTGTCACCAGCATCACACTAGCACAGTTACCACCACCACCACAATCAGTATCCCCACCCACAATGATCACTACCACAAACACGGAGCATTCAATATCACCATTGCAGTAATCACCACCACAGCCTACAGAAGAAGCCTACCATATATGCCTACCATACCCAACTGTTGCACATGTCTCACCAACCAATATAACTGCTACGACAATCACCACCAACAACAACGCTACCACAACCACACTGCTTCCTATCCTCACCAGCCAGACCTCATACGAGAAACAACCACAAGGTAAACTGCCCCTGTTGTGTTCTCTGTTAATTCCGGTGTAATGTTGCCGCCTAATTTATCGCTCTACATTAACCCCAGATGACGTCATATTATCAAGTTTAACACGCAGCTGTCGAGTATTAAAAGCTGTTCCCTCAGTGGGCTGTTGTAAGTGGTGCTCCCGCCTCACACTTTCTGCCCCTCTCAACTCCACTTTCCTCCTTTAATGATCCCTTTCTATCTTCTATATTAGAGAGAGAATATTTTCTAAGCTACGCAGCACCACTAACATATTCTCACTTATTTCTTAATTCCTCTAAGTACTCTTATGAAAAAGTGTAGCGAGAGGCTTTAGCAAGTTGTAAAGTGTTGCATAATGTTGTCTAATGCAACTTAAGCCCTAGAGAGGTATACTTATAACTGTAGTCTGCATTCGTTATACCCGGGAATGCTGTATCAAGTGAGGACTAACATTAAAATATTATCGTTTTTAATGAGACTATTGTAGGTGCTTAGGAACATGTCAAGCAACAATAATTGTAGTTAATATGAGGTTCATCACAGCTTTATTTCATCACTCACACTCGTGAAGACATCACAACTTTCTCACACTCGTGAAGACATCACAACTTTCTCACACTCGTGAAGACATCACAACTTTCTCACACTCGTGAAGACTTCACAACTTTCTCACACTCGTGAAGACATCACAACTTTCTCACACTCGTAGAAGACATCCTAACTTTCTCACACTCGTGAAGACATCACAACTTTCTCACACTCGTGAAGACATCACAACTTTCTCACACTCGTGAAGACATCACAACTTTCTCACACTCGTGAAGACATCACAACTTTCTCACACTCGTGAAGACTCACAACTTTCTCACACTCGTGAAGACATCACAACTTTCTCACACTCGTGAAGACATCACAACTTTCTCACACTCGTGAAGACATCACAACTTTCTCACACTCGTGAAGACATCACAACTTTCTCACACTCGTGAAGACATCACAACTTTCTCACACTCGTGAAGACGTCACTGGTATTAATATTGTCTGTGTTGACTTTCAATTTTGATCTTGAAAATTAGACACATGTGCAACATCTGGGTATCTTTACTGTAGACGTTTCGCCATCCAGTGGCTTTATCAATACAAATTCTAGGCCATAATATGAAGACAGAAGATTAATATACAAAAGATGAGGTAATTAGTCCCTCAGCCTTGGAGTTGGTGTGAACAGCACCGTAGGTGTGGAGATTCTCCACAACTAGAATTTGTATTGATAAAGCCACTGGAGGGCGAAACGTCTACAGTAAAGACACCCAGATGTTGCACATGTGTCTAATTTTCATCTTGTCGGTATTGTATACCATTCATGAACAATTTTGATCTTATACCTGGTATTATTTTCATATCGTTTGTCTCGTTACCGATTTTTCATGTTGTGTTTAACATAGAAACACAGCCATTCACAAACGGCTCTTCCCATGAGCACACACACACACACACACACACACACACACACACACACACACACACACACACACACCTTGAATGCCATTTAAAGCTTCGTTTCAATTGTAATAACAACACCTGGAGTGCGGTACTACTAGGTTAGAACATAGTCCATAACTAGGACAGGTGATGGAAAGCAGACACACATCCTCCTTTTTACTTACAGATGAAGGGAGGCAAAAGGGGAAATAAAAACAAAATGAAAATCCACAGAAAGCGGAGGGGGACAGAAATCAGAGAGACCAGTATAACAAGAAATAGGAAGACGTGCGATAGTTTTTTAATGACTTGGCAGCATGAGTTTAGGAAATAAAGGTTGAAAATCAGTTTTAAAAGGAGGATTATATAGGAAGTGAATTTAATTAGATACTTGAGAGTGGATGTATCGTCTGAGGTGTATGTTCAAGGCGATATATCAACGGATAACTGAGGAAATGAAAGTAGAACGAGTGTATGGAGAAGTCTAAAAGTTATTACTCAGTGAATGCAAAAAAAAAAAAAAATAGGAATAGAAGTGGCCAAGGTCCCAGGACCGAAACGTTTTCCAATAAATATGTCCTAGTGTTTGCTCACGTGTCTTTTTAAACCAATTTCTCAGTATCTATTACCAAGGTTTATACCAAAAACATGAATGTGTTTTAGTCATGACATTATTATTGTGTGGGTGTTATAGTCATGATTGTTATTGTGTGGGTGTTATAGTCATGACAGTGTTATTGTGTGGGTGTTATAGTCATGACAGTGTTATTGTGTGGGTGTTATAGTCATGACAGTGTTATTGTGTGGGTGTTATAGTCATGCCAGTGTTATTGTGTGGGTGTTATAGTCATGACAGTGTTATTGTGTGGGTGTTATAGTCATGACAGTGTTATTGTGTGGGTGTTATAGTCATGACAGTGTTATTGTGTGGGTGTGAAGAATGATCCTTGCATATTGCAGTAAGCAGAGAGAAAGTGATGAGTGGCAGCAGGGATTTGTCTTACCCTATAACATTGGTATTCATTAATATGCACAAAATAAACACTGAGAAATTAAAGACGATCTAATGGTACGAGATATATAATGGGAAGAGCATAAGAGGGTTCAGACAGTCTGGTCATATAGACTGAATTTTGCAAAATTGATTGATTGAGGTAGATGAATGTGGGATGAAAGGAAGTTGTACGAAAAATGTATGAGGAAGAGCTGGAAGTATGGTATGGAAGAGGTATTACAAGATAGGGGCTTGAACACACAGCAGGCGTGTTTGAGAGTATTTTACTGCGGTGGAAAAGGCTGGACTTCACGATTTGATGTTCTGTTAAAATGTGTACGTAGTAATATCTGTATAGTAAGTCAGAGAAACTGATTAAGTGAACTTCCTGTTTGGTGGTGGGAAATACAGCTCCTGTACTTTATGATTTGGTTCGTTGGATCATTACTGGATATTGTGACTTAGCTCTTGTGGAAAGACAGACGGGAAGCGAAAGGCTTAAAAAAAACAGCTCCCTGTGTGGGCGAAACGTTAATATAAGATCTCATTAGACTGCATTTGGGTGTTTCCATCGTGTCGGTATTTTATACTATTTCTCTTCATACGATGGTTGTCTTTTCTGCGTTAGTGTTTCTTCAGGCAGATATAATATAATATAGATACATTTCCGTATCAGAGTAAAAAAAAAAACCTTTGTCGAACCGTTTTGAGCCATGTCATGCCAGTATGACAGTCCTCACATTGTCACGTCACCTTCTCACCTATGATAAAAAAAAGTCGTGTGTAACACCCAGGTGTTACACATATTTTATTCATCAACCTTTCGGTGTTGCATGCCTTCTGTTACCTGTTTGCTAACTTCTGGCTCAACTCTTGGGCTTGGCCTACTTCCACTAGTGGGCCCCGCCCGTCTGTGACGGTCTCTTCAACTGCTGCACCTCATCTGACTACTACACAAGCTACCATCTTCCCACCTGTGCATTGGATTCATCAAGACAATGGTGGTGAGCAACTTTATTTAGACTGAGGGACTGATTACCTTGTCTTCTCCTGCCTCCAGTTTCAACTCATTCAATCAAAATCTGTATATTGAATTGATAAAGCCACTCGTGGGCGAAACATCTTCAGAATAAAGCTACCCATGTGTTGCTCATGTCTCAGGTGCCCACAAGTGTACAACAGGTGTCCCAAAACAATATATTTACTTCAAAAATCTTTGCTCTAAAGTTTGCTTGACTATCGAAAAAAAAAATCAGATTTAGATGATTTTTTACGTGGCGTGTCTTGTGAGTTGAGTTATATATAAGACCTTCAGCTTGGTTTGTTGTGTTGGGGCGACACTCTCTACACTACACAAACATATTAATGTCAGACTTTGGAATCCCCAGTGTTCCTTTGTTGTATATATCTGTATTATTTAAATTTACATTGGAATACACAATATGCGTGCATATATGAATGCACAATGTGTGTACACTTCAATGCACAACATGCGTGCACACATCAGTACACAACACGCGTGTACACATGAATGCACAGTGTACGTGCCCACTGATATACCCTATACGCGTACGAACTGGAATCGGCTTCATTCTTACAGTGAAATCCTCTGTATTCGTACAGACTCAAATACGCAATACGCATAAATGCTGCAATGCCCTACGCCTGTGTTTTTTAAATTCATGAGCTGAAGCAGCAGGTGTTACTAAATATGCTCATTACAACAAGTCATGTTCTAACAGGTGTTCTGTTCACTAGGCGAGACATTCTTACAGGTGTCACTATGACAGTGCCAGATGTGACAGGGACAGCCCTGTATCTGAATGCTTTCGCTCATTGTGCCTTTGTTGACAAGTGAGAGAGATGATGTAGACTTTCTCATATGTAAGATTGATTTTAGAATGGTGTGAGGGAGGGGTGGTGTGAGGGAGGGGTGGTGTGAGGGAGGGGTGGTGTGAAGGAGGGTGGTGTGAGGAGGGTGGTGTGAAGGAGGGTGGTGTGAGGAGGGTGGTGTGAAGAGGGTGGTGTGAAGGAGGGTGGTGTGAGGAGGGGTGGTGGGAGGGGTGGTGTGAGGGAGGGTGGTGTGAAGGAGAGGTGGTGTGAAAGAGGGGTGGTGTGAGGGAGGGGTTGTGTGAGGGAGAGGTGGTGTGAAGGTGGGGTGGTGTGAGGGAGGGGTTGTGTGAGGGAGAGGTGGTGTGAAGGTGGGGTTGTGTGAGGGAGAGGTGGTGTGAAGGTGGGGTGGTGTGAAGGAGGGTGGTGTGGAGGAGGGTGGTGTGAAGGAGAGGTGGTGGAGGAGAGGTGGTGTGAGGGAGGTGGTGTGAAGGAGAGGTGGGTGAAGGAGAGGTGGTGTGAGGGAGAGGTGGTGTGAGGGAAGGTGGTGTGAGGGAAAGGTGGTGTGAAGGAGGGGGGTGTGAAGGAGGGGGGTGTGAAGGAGGGGTGGTGAAGGATTGGTGGTGGAAGAAGGGGTGGTGAGGGAGGGTTTGTGAGGAGAGGTGGTGTGAAGGTGGGGTGGTGTGAAGGAGGGGTGGTGTGAAGGAGGGTTGTGTGAGGAGAGGTGGTGTGAAGGTGGGGTGGTTGAAGGTGGGGTGGTGTGAGGGAGGGTTGTGTGAGGAGAGGTGTGAAGGTGGGGTGGTGTGAAGGAGGTGGTGAAGGAGGGTGATGTGAAGGAGGGTTGTGTGAGAGAGGGTGTGAAGGTGGGTGGTGTGAAGGAGGGGGTGGTGTGAAGAGGGGGATGTGAAGGAGGGTGGTGTGAAGGAGGGGTGGTGTGAAGGAGGGTGGTGTGAAGGGCTGATGTGAAGGAGGGTGATGTAAGGAGGGGTTGTGTGAGGGAAGGTGGGTGAAGGTGGTGGTGTGAAGGAGGGGTGGTGTGAAGGAGGGTGATGGAAGGAGGGTGATGTGAAGGAGGGTGGTGTGAAGGAGGGTGGTGGAGGGAAAGGTGGTTGAAGGAGGGTGGTGTAAGGAGGGTGTGAAGGAGGAGGTGGTGTGAAGGATTGGTGGTGTGAAGAAGGGGTGGTGAGGAGGGGTTGTGTGAGGGAGAGGTGGTGTGAAGGAGGGGTGGTGTGAAGGAGGGGTGGTGTGAAGGAGGGTTGTGTGAGGAGAGGTGTGAAAGGTGGGGTGGTGTGAAAGGTGGGGTGGTGTGAGGAGGGGTTGTTGAGGAGGAGTGCATGGAAGGTGGGTGGTGTGAAGGAGGTGGTGTGAAGGAGGGTGATGTGAAGGAGGGTTGTGTGAGGAGAGGTGGTGTGAAGGTGGGGTGGTGTGAAGGAGGGGTGGTGTGAAGGAGGGGTGGTGTGAAGGAGGGTGGTGTGAAGGAGGGTGGTGTAAAGGGAGCAGGTGATGTGAAGGAGGGGTGATGTGAAGGAGGGTTGTGTAGGGAAGGTGGTGTGAAGGTGGGGTGGTGTGAAGGAGGGGTGGTGTGAAGGAGGGTGATGTGAAGGAGGGGTGTTGAAGGAGGGGTGGTGTGAAGGAGGGTGGTGTGAGGGAGGGTGGTGGTGTGAGGGAGGGTGGTGTGAAGGAGGGGTTTGAGGGAGAGGTTGTGTGAAGGAGGGGTGGTGAAGGAGGGTGGTGTGAAAGGGGTGTGTGAGAGGAGAGGTGGTGTGAAGGAGGGGTGGTGTGAAGGAGGGTGGTGTGAAGGTGGCGTGGTCTGAAGGGAGGGTGGTGTGAAGGAGGGTGATGTGAAGGAGGGTGATGTGAAGGAGGGTGGTGTGAAGGAGGGTGGTGTGAAGGAGGGTGGTGTGAAGGAGGGGATGTGAAGGAGGGGTGATGAAGGAGGGGGGTTGAAGGAGGGGATTGAAGGAGGGTGGTGGAAGGAGGTGTGTGAAGGAGGGTGGTGTGAAGGAGGGGTGGTGTGAAGGAGGGGTGATTTGAAGGAGGGTTGTGTGAGGGAGAGGTGGTGTGAAGGTGGGGTGGTGTGAAGGAGGGGTGGTGTGAAGGAGGGGTGGTGTGAGGAAGAAGAGGTCGTGGCGGTGTTAGTGTGATGAAGAATAGTGTGTTAGGCAGGTGATTTAGCGTAGATGATAAGGCAGAAGGTGAGAGAGAGAGAGAGAGAGAATGTAGTACTTGTAGCACGGAGGTAACGAGGTCTTGTAAGTGGGACAGGAGGTGAGTAATTTGAAGGAAGGATTGAAATAGAAGACTGGGTGAAGAAAGAGGAGGAGGAGGAACTGGAATAGCAGAAGGTATTGCTAGTTATGGAACATGTGGCGGAGTCTGAGGAGTATTGAGAGAGAGAGAGAGAGAGAGAGAGATGATGGAAGAGAAGATAGATGCGTTTGGATACACATGCACCAGGTATTTGTAAATACCTGGTGTTGAAGTAATAAAGAACATAGCTACAGGAAAACCAGGATATCCCATGGGATGAAAATGTCCCTCTCATATTCCATCAGGCAGGATGGTTAACATGATTAACACGTTAAAATGTGTCATCATGAGCTGGGAGACTTCAGTAGGGCAAAGAGGATATTGTCAAGTATTCCATTAAGTTACACCTGTACGTGTCTAATTTTTCATTCCATTAATAGTTCATCAGCTACAAGAGCTGGAGTTACTTTTACTTGAAAGGATGAGTGGACGAGGCGAGGTGGGAGGGGCGAGAAGTGGGGAGGCAAAATGCTTGCACCTGACAAGTTGGGATATAAATTGCTTGCCAAACTGCGGGTCCCATGTCGTTACTTGGCTATCGCCCCTCCTGTAATAAATCCAGCTAGGTAGACAAACAGGGTAAATGTTGTCACTTGCAGCGTGGTAACTTAGTGAGCTGCAGGGATAGCAGTGAGCGGCGAAATAGGAGGTATAAGCGAAGAGCAAGATGAGAAATAGAGGCGAGATAAGAGATGAGAGAAATGAGCTGTGAGATAGTATGGGAGGGAGGGAAGGAGGTGGGAAAGAGAAGGGACGTAAGACCAGGCAGGCTTTTAGGAAAGTTTATGTAATTATTTGAAACTTATATTAAGAAAACAATAATATCTTACCCATCAGCATCACCGAAGACTGTTTATGGTTGGTGGGTGGGTATCATATATATATAAATTATATATATATATAAATTATTATATATACATATATATATATATATATATAATGTACATCTGATATATGTGAAATAGAATATGAGAGCTACTTGGGTGCTTTATTAGAGAGTTGACTGTATATCACACCTGGCTCTGCTGGGTTATCCTGGGTTAAGCAACTCTCCTGGTGTAATAAATTAGACACATGGTGTAAATATCTTTAAAGATGTCGTTTCTTCTGTTATTCAGCCGCCCAGTCTTCTTCAGTCAGAAATCCTTAAATCACCTTTCTTAGCCAAGCCAGCGTGATCACTCAGGATGGATTACCATGTCAGTGAAGAAATGAATGAAGAATAATGTTGTCCTAGTGCACCCATCTTGCAAGATGGTGTTCACACACTGGGGTGTTCACACACTGGGGTGTTCACACACTGGGGAAACTCTAAGAACATTAGCTTCATACAGCGTCTTGGGTATGGGAAGTAATATGTTGGATTCAAGGATAGGGAGGGTAGTTGTAGTTCCTAAAATCAAGAAGTCTTCACTGGCATCAAGACTCATTCACTGAAGGGTATGAAGTGTGTCTCAGTTCTCACACTCACATATGCACTAAGAGTTTCACTCTGGGTACAGTAGCTAGAAACGTCTAAAATATTTAACTCCAGCAGAGCTGAAGTTACTCCAGCGTTCACTGTGTTAGCAAAATTGGACACATCAGCAGTGTGCTGCTAAGAGGCGGGGTACAGAATTTTTATATATACCGTAAGAGGGGCTGAGGGCTAGCAGTCTGCTTGGAAGCATATACCGTAAGAGGGGCTGAGGGCTAGCAGTCTGCTTGGAAGCGGGGGCTGGAGGCCTCGCCCTGAAGCCGTGTTATCATTCTTATCAGGCTGGCCGAACGATATTATGGGGGCTAATGGAGATTATTTTCGGAAAAATGGCGTGTTAATACCGACAAGATGTGGAAAAAGACACTTATGTATACTAAGGGACATTTATTACAAGAAACGTTTCGCCACGAGTGGCGAAACGTTTTCCCACATTATTTTAGGCCTCAGCCCCCCCTCTTCCTCATAGTATAAGATAGTCAGAGTGGGAACTAGAGCTATGTTTTCCCTCTCATATTCTATCACACGAGATGGGTCCTTGTTTATGATGCTGGGGAAAGACCTAATGTACTCCCCATCCTCGCTGGGGGGTTCTCCTCCACCTCCCCTCCCCCAATTTTATCACCTACCCACACCCCAACTCTGTATTTTCACGACTAGTCTGGCATTCAGCGGTGACCTAGCAACTTGTTTGTATATGCAGGAGGCACTCCCCTCACGTCTTTCATACATCCCGAAAAGAAGCCGCAAAGAGAGAGAGGAGAGAGAGAGAGAGAGAGGAGAGAGAGAGAAGAGAGAGAGAGAGAGAGAGAGAGAGAGAGGGAGAGAGAGAGAGAGAGAGAGAGAAAAAATGATTAGATAGATTAGAAGATAGGAGAGAATGAGAGAATGATGTAAAGAGAGAGAGAGGTAGAGTAGTATATATGAATATAGATGAAAAATATATAGAGATAAAAAGATGAGATAGAGAGATAGAAGAGTATAGATGAATAGAGAGATAGAGAGATAGAGAGATATACAATATATTGCACTCAATTTTTTTATTTTATTTTTTTGCCTTTCTTTTTTTTGTGAGAATGTTAGCTCAAGCGCCGATGTTGTGAATAACTCTTGTGCGCGTTAATACCTGGTGACTGTTGTTGTGTACTTGCATGGGTCGGGTCATAGCTCTTGGCCTCGTGTGTGTGTGTGTGCTAGCGCTGGGTGAAGAACCTTGACTTGTTCTTGTATTATCGCCTTCTCTAAACGTGGGAAAATGAACGTTGTTATCGGAGTGCCGACGTTGCTGTTGACACGTTCTCTCAGGTGAGAAGGTTCCTGGAGTCTACCTGGAGGGTGCTCCGGGGGTCAACGCCCCCGCGGCCCAGTCCTTGACCAGGCGTCCCGGTGGATCAGGGCCTGATCAATCAGGTTGTTACTGCTGGCCGCACGTAGTCCAACGTACGAACCACAGCCCGGTTGATCGCGTACTGACTTTAGGTATCTGTCCAGCTCCCTCTTGAAGGCTGGTGAGAGGCTGTTGAACAGTCTTGGTCCCCGGACACTTGTTGTGTTTTCTCATAGTATACTATTTATGTCCCTACTGTAGGTTCAAAGATTGTATTCCATGCAAACATTTAAACGCGTGCGTGAATATACACATTAATACACAGCTGTATGCGTGTTCAAATATACATTAAATCACAAGAATCACGTTTCATTTGTTCTGGTTTGAATGTATATATACGTATAAAATAAGCCACAAGGGGGAAATGTAGCTGCCAAGGCCTTTCGTATTGTTACCGGTGCTTCGTCAGGAGCTTGCAACGTAAGAAATTGATGATTGAAATGAAAAAAATGCATAAGATTGACTATGTTAATAAACCATTTTTTCTTGATGGTGTAAATTATATTACATATTCTCCTGGTGTTTCATGTTGATCATTGTCTCTCGGTGTTAAATATATTACTAACATTATATATTGTCTTTTTTTCAGGTAAGAGTATGATGCAGCAACAATAAAAAAACGGTACGTAAACATTAAAAATAAAAAGTTATGTCACTTTTTTTGGATGGGGAATTAATGTGGAGAATTAAAGTCACATAACCATAGGTGCATCAGTCCACAACTAACCTACAAATGTCATCTGTTTTTTTTCGGGCTGGATTAGTTGTGAATTGTTGTTAAATGCTCATCCAGCTGAGTGCCTGATATATCCTATTAAAAATTATTGTTTCTTATAGATTGATTAGTTATGTAGATTAGATTTTTTGACATATTTTTTATCTAAGAAACAAAATCTTGGTTTTTTTTTTCAAGACGTCTTTGTGTATGTAGCTTTTGTGTGTAAGAAGTGAGGACTGAACACAGTGGTGAAGTGAGGACTGAACACAGTGGTGAAGTGAGGACGAACACAGTGGTGAAGTGAGGACTGAACACAGTGGTGAAGTGAGGACTGAACACAGTGGTGAAGTGAGGACTGAACACAGTGGTGAAGTGAGGACTGAACACAGTGGTGAAGTGAGGACGAACACAGTGGTGAAGTGAGGACGGAACACAGTGGTGAAGTGAGGACTGAACACAGTGGTGAAGTGAGGACTGAACACAGTGGTGAAGTGAGGACTGAACACAGTGGTGAAGTGAGGACTGAACACAGTGGTGAAGTGAGGACTGAACACAGTGGTGAAGTGAGGACTGAACACAGTGGTGAAGTGAGGACTGAACACAGTGGTGAAGTGAGGACGGAACACAGTGGTGAAGTGAGGACGGAACACAGTGGTGAAGTGAGGACTGAACACAGTGGTGAAGTGAGGACTGAACACAGTGGTGAAGTGAGGACTGAACACAGTGGTGAAGTGAGGACTGAACACAGTGGTGAAGTGAGGACTGAACACAGTGGTGAAGTGAGGACTGAACACAGTGGTGAAGTGAGGACTGAACACAGTGGTGAAGTGAGGACTGAACACAGTGGTGAAGTGAGGACTGAACACAGTGGTGAAGTGAGGACTGAACACAGTGGTGAAGTGAGGACTGAACACAGTGGTGAAGTGAGGACTGAACACAGTGGTGAAGTGAGGACTGAACACAGTGGTGAAGTGAGGACTGAACACAGTGGTGAAGTGAGGACTGAACACAGTGGTGAAGTGAGGACGAACACAGTGGTGAAGTGAGGACTGAACACAGTGGTGAAGTGAGGACTGAACACAGTGGTGAAGTGAGGACTGAACACAGTGGTGAAGTGAGGACTGAACACAGTGGTGAAGTGAGGACTGAACACAGTGGTGAAGTGAGGACTGAACACAGTGGTGAAGTGAGGACTGAACACAGTGGTGAAGTGAGGACTGAACACAGTGGTGAAGTGAGGACTGAACACAGTGGTGAAGTGAGGACTGAACACAGTGGTGAAGTGAGGACTGAACACAGTGGTGAAGTGAGGACTGAACACAGTGGTGAAGTGAGGACTGAACACAGTGGTGAAGTGAGGACTGAACACAGTGGTGAAGTGAGGACTGAACACAGTGGTGAAGTGAGGACTGAACACAGTGGTGAAGTGAGACTGAACACAGTGGTGAAGTGAGGACTGAACACAGTGGTAGAAGTGAGGACTGAACACAGTGGTGAAGTGAGGACTGAACACAGTGGTGAAGTGAGGACTGAACACAGTGGTGAAGTGAGGACTGAACACAGTGGTGAAGTGAGGACTGAACACAGTGGTGAAGTGAGGACTGAACACAGTGGTGAAGTGAGGACTGAACACAGTGGTGAAGTGAGGACTGAACACAGTGGTAAGTGAGACGAACACAGTGGTGAGTGAGGACTGAACACAGTGGTGAAGTGAGGACGAACACAGTGGTGAAGTGAGGACGGAACACAGTGGTGAAGTGAGGACGGAACACAGTGGTGAAGTGAGGACGAACACAGTGGTGAAGTGGGGACGGGAACACAGTGGTGAAGTGAGGACGAACACAGTGGTGAAGTGAGGACTGAACACAGTGGTGAAGTGAGGACGGAACACAGTGGTGAAGTGAGGACGGAACACAGTGGTGAAGTGAGGACGAACACAGTGGTGAATGAGGACGGAACACAGTGGTGAAGTGAGGACGAACACAGTGGTGAAGTGAGGACGGAACACAGTGGTGAAGTGAGACGGAACACAGTGGTGAAGTGAGGACGGAACACAGTGGTGAAGTGAGGACTGAACACAGTGGTGAAGTGAGGACTGAACACAGTGGTGAAGTGAGGACTGAACACAGTGGTAAGACGAACACTGGTGAGTGAGACTGAACACAGTGGTGAAGTGAGACTGAACACAGTGGTGAAGTGAGGACGGAACACAGTGGTGAAGTGAGGACGGAACACAGTGGTGAAGTGAGGACGAACACAGTGGTAGTGAGACGAACACAGTGGTGAAGTGAGGACTGAACACAGTGGTGAAGTGAGGACTGAACACAGTGGTGAAGTGAGGACTGAACACAGTGGTGAAGTGAGGACTGAACACAGTGGTGAAGTGAGGACTGAACACAGTGGTGAAGTGAGGACTGAACACAGTGGTGAAGTGAGGACTGAACACAGTGGTGAAGTGAGGACTGAACACAGTGGTGAAGTGAGGACTGAACACAGTGGTGAAGTGAGGACTGAACACAGTGGTGAAGTGAGGACTGAACACAGTGGTGAAGTGAGGACTGAACACAGTGGTGAAGTGAGGACTGAACACAGTGGTGAAGTGAGGACTGAACACAGTGGTGAAGTGAGGACTGAACACAGTGGTGAAGGAGGACTGAACACAGTGGTGAAGCAAAAGGGACTGAACACAGTGGTGAAGCGAGGACTGAACACAGTGGTGAAGCGAGGACTGAACACAGTGGTGAAGCGAGGACTGAACACAGTGGTGAAGCGAGGACTGAACACAGTGGTGAAGCGAGGACTGAACACAGTGGTGAAGCGAGGACTGAACACAGTGGTGAAGCGAGGACTGAACACAGTGGTGAAGCGAGGACTGAACACAGTGGTGAAGCGAGGACTGAACACAGTGGTGAAGCGAGGACTGAACACAGTGGTGAAGCGAGGACTGAACACAGTGGTGAAGCGAGGACTGAACACAGTGGTGAAGCGAGGACTGAACACAGTGGTGAAGCGAGGACTGAACACAGTGGTGAAGCGAGGACTGAACACAGTGGTGAAGCGAGGACTGAACACAGTGGTGAAGCGATGACTGAACACAGTGGTGAAGCGATGACTGAACACAGTGGTGAAGCGATGACTGAACACAGTGGTGAAGCGATGACTGAACACAGTGGTGAAGCGATAACTGAACACAGTGCTGAAGAGAGGACTAAACAGTGCTGAAGCGAGAACTGAACACAGAAAAAAGGTTCTCTATCCTATACGGCCTCAATATTATTGCATTCATAGCTAGCAATTAACCCGTAGGGGTTGTAAAGCACCTGGAGGAGAGGGATGTAATGGGAGGTATTCAGGTCGGGTCCAAGGAAATGAAGCACATCTCTTAATTTCTGAGATCAAGAGCCTTTCAGCAGCATCAAGGAGCCTCCGTTGAGGGGTGACATACACATCATGTCTTCATACACACCATACAACTGTATACAGCGTACCTAAATACACACTATACAACTGTATCTTGGGTATCTCCATACACCCATCCTTCAGAGTACAGGCACTGTACTTCCCACCTCCAGGACTACAACATCCCCACCCATCCTTCAGAGTACAGCCACTGTACTTCCCACCTCCAGGACTACAACATCCCCACCCATCCTTCAGAGTACAGGCACTGTTCTTCCCACCTCCAGGACTACAACATCCCCACCCATCCTTCAGAGTACAGCCACTGTACTTCCCACCTCCAGGTCTACAACATCCCCACCCATCCTTCAGAGTACAGGCACTGTTCTTCCCACCTCCAGGACTACAACATCCCCACCCATCCTTCAGAGTACAGCCACTGTTCTTCCCACCTCCAGGACTACAACATCCCCACCCATCCTTCAGAGTACAGCCACTGTACTTCCCACCTCCAGGACTACAACATCCCCACCCATCCTTCAGAGTACAGACACTGTACTTCCCACCTCCAGGACTACAACATCCCCACCCATCCTTCAGAGTACAGCCACTGTTCTTCCCACCTCCAGGACTACAACATCCCCACCCATCCTTCAGAGTACAGCCACTGTACTTCCCACCTCCAGGACTACAACATCCCCACCCATCCTTCAGAGTACAGCCACTGTACTTCCCACCTCCAGAACTACAACATCCCCACCCATCCTTCAGAGTACAGGCACTGTTTTCCCACCTCCAGGACTACAACATCCCCACCCATCCTTCAGAGTACAGGCACTGTTCTTCCCACCTCCAGGACTACAACATCCCCACCCATCCTTCAGAGTACAGGCACTGTTCTTCCCACCTCCAGGACTACAACATCCCCACCCATCCTTCAGAGTACAGGCACTGTACTTCCACCTCCAGGACTACAACATCCCCACCCATCCTTCAGAGTACAGGCACTGTTCTTCCCACCTCCAGGACTACAACATCCCCACCCATCCTTCAGAGTACAGGCACTGTACTTCTCACCTCCAGGACTACAACATCCCCACCCATCCTTCAGAGTACAGGCACTGTTCTTCCCACCTCCAGGACTACAACATCCCCACCCATCCTTCAGAGTACAGGCACTGTACTTCCCACCTCCAGGACTACAACATCCCCACCCATCCTTCAGAGTACAGGCACTGTTCTTCCCACCTCCAGGACTACAACATCCCTACCCATCCTTCAGAGTACAGGCACTGTTCTTCCCACCTCCAGGACTACAACATCCCCACCCATCCTTCAGAGTACAGGCACTGTTCTTCCCACCTCCAGGACTACAACATCCCCACCCATCCTTCAGAGTACAGGCACTGTTGTTCCCACCTCCAGGACTACAACATCCCCACCCATCCTTCAGAGTACAGACACTGTTCTTCCCACCTCCAGGACTACAACATCCCCACCCATCCTTCAGAGTACAGGCACTGTTCTTCCCACCTCCAGGACTACAACATCCCCACCCATCCTTCAGAGTACAGGCACTGTTCTTCCCACCTCCAGGACTCGTCAAATATACTTGAAATCCAACCAAAATGAAGTTTAATATATTTAATAACATTCAAGTAGTCACAATGTTATAACGTACACAGAAATATGAAATATAATATAATGCACACGTGTGTTATTAAGAGTAAATATAATCTAGTTTCCTAGCTTATAACAGCTTAATTTTTACCAGCCGTACGGTGGCAACACGCATGAAATCGTCGCTAATTCTAGCAGGTAGAGCTTAGTGTGAGGCTAGCATGGCGTGATCGGTGCTTTTAGGAGGTAGAGCTTAGTGTGAGGCTAGCATGGCGTGATCGGTGCTTCTAGGAGGTATAGCTTAGTGTGAGGCTAGCATGTCGTGATCGGTGCTTCTAGGAGGTAGAGCTTAGTGTAAGGCTAGCATGGCGTGATCGGTGCTTCTAGGAGGTAGAGCTTAGTGTGAGGCTAGTGTGAATATATGTAGCTACCCTCTTGATTGTGTGTAGTGATCTTGCACGTAGCCACCTTGTATATATATAGCTACCGTTTTGTATATATGTAGCCACATTCCCATGCGAAGCCTCGTTGAGTGTAACCTCATGTCGGAAGAACATCTGTCATAGAGAATAATTCACTTTTTCACTGACGAGTGATTGCGTCTGTGTGGCCGGGGGCGGAGGAAGCCAAGCATTTCATCTTGGAGATAGATTAAGAACCACAGTTAGATCATGCCACTCGGGGGGTAAAGAAGGAACGTTGGGGGGTTTGTGGGGAGGATGTGGTGAGGGTTTTCCAACTCTACCTTGAAAGAGGAGGGGGGTTAATACAGGGGATCTCTTGTTCTTTCTACCTGAAGGAAGGAAAAACAGCCGATGGGCCTAATTTTACACTACTGCTAGTTTCCTGCAAGTTAAAGTAGGTTGCTGCTGCTGTAGGCTAATTGATTGAAATTATTTGTAAAGTTGTAGATACTTTGTATAAATGGTTTAGAAAATCGACAAGTTAATAAATGAGGCACTTTTGCAACATATAGGTATCTTTATTCTGGAAACGTTTCGCCAGCACAGGAAGGTGGAAGGTGAGGAGTTTGAGTCCCTTAGCCTGTAGTCGATGCTCACCCGAGGAGCAGTGTCTAGCAGTGTCTAGCTCGGCCACGTCTCGTTTCTCTTCCCGTCCTGCCTACCCTCCGGGCTTCTCGTCAAGGGGTTAGGACCTAGTTTGAAGCCACACCAGGCTTTACCTCAGCACCCTGGCACAAACCATAGGATGCCAGGCAGGCCCAATGCCCCATCTGGGTAAACAACCTAGGGTGATGCATTGCGGGCCTCGGAACCACCCCAGCGGCTTTACATTAGGGATGTTTCCAATTACACAATGGGAATAGCAAACCCTGACCAAAGGAGTATTATCAGAGCTGAACTGAATGGGATCCTCCCACCTACCTACTAACCCTGTGTCCAGCCCAGTTCTATACCTGGAGGGTGTTATGGGGGTCTACGCCCCCGCGGCCCAGGCCATGACCATTTCATATATTTATATATCATTCCCCAGTACAATATCCCTGAGCATACAGTGACTAATTCTTCCTGTTTATCAATGTAGCTCTACAGCTTGTATAAAAATTATTGATTATCAAGAGCTAGGCTTCAGTGATCTGTTAAGATGTGAAAGACTTCGCATCCCCTTCCCCGTAAGAACACTGTTTACGGTGGGAACACCGTAGATGGGTCGCCGTTGGCGGCGGAGCTCCCGGGCTAGGTCTAAAGTTTGCTCAGAATTTTTACGACCGCGCTGAAAAAATATCGGCGAGGAAGTTTATGTTTGTGTCACGTGTGGGTACGAGGCTGATGGAGGGGGTGAGGTGAGGAGGGAGAGAAAGAGAGAGAGAGAGAGAGAGAGAGAGAGAGAGAGAGAGAGGGAGAGAGAGAGGTTGACAGGTAGAGAGGCAATCATACAGGTTTTCATAAACTGATTATATCTTATGCAAAGATTTTGCTCGACTCACCAAATCGTAATAACACGATTGGAAACACACCAGGGAACGGATGAGGGCTTGAACGACTCACTCGCCAGGGGTTCAAACCCCACCCGTTCCGTGGTTTATTTTGTTTGTTTATCCCTTGGATATTCAGGAGCTACGTCGTAGTGGTGCAGCAGTTGCTAGAGGCAGGTAGATTCTGCTGTAAACTCTCGTACACTAGTGTAAAGTACAGGCGCTGTACTTCCCACCTCCGGGACTACAACATCCCCACCCATCCTTCAGAGTACAGCCACTGTACTTCCCACCTCCAGGGACTATGCAACATCCCCACCCATCCTTCAGAGTACAGGCACTGTCTTCCACTCAGGACTACAACATCCCCACCCATCCTTCAGGTACAGCACTGACTTCCCACCTCAGGACACAACATCCCCACCCATCCTTCAGAGTACAGCCACTGTACTTCCCACCTCCAGGACTACAACATCCCCACCCATCCTTCAGAGTACAGCCACTGTATCTTACGAACATTTCAGCACTTAATGAACCAGTTACACGATGCGTGATGAGTGTTATCTGTCTACACTTTTTTGATAACTTTCTTCCACCTTTTTTTAGCGAGACTATTTAAGCGACTTTTATATTTTGTTGAGTCTTCCCTATATACAAAAGTACACACAGGAAGTCGCACCTAAACAAACAATTAGGCCCAGACGAGGCTTTGTTTGTTTGTTTGTTTGAGTCTTTAAGTTGCACAAACAATGTTATTTAACGGCCGATGAGGGAAAACAACAAAAAAGATTTCTTCTATTGATGTGTGTTTACTGCTGTGCTTCAAGCTGGCTCCAATACCACTGCTGTGCTTCAAGCTGGCTCCACTACCACTGCTGTGCTTCAAGCTGGCTCCACTACCACTGCTGTGCTTTAAGCTGGCTCCACTACCACTGCTGTGCTTCAAGCTGGCTCCACTACCACTGCTGTGCTTCAAGCTGGCTCCACTACCACTGCTGTGCTTCAAGCTGGCTCCACTACCCCTGCTTTACTTCAAGCTGGCTCCTCTACCCCTGCTATACTTCAAGCTGGCTCCTCTACCCCTGCTATACTTCAAGCTGGCTCCTCTACCCCTGCTATACTTCAAGCTGGCTCCTCTACCCCTGCTATACTTCAAGCTGGCTCCTCTACCCCTGCTATACTTCAAGCTGGCTCCTCTACCCCTGCTATACTTCAGCTGGCTCCTCTACCCCTGCTATACTTCACGCTGGCTCCTCTACCCTGCTATACTTTAAGATGGCTCTACTACCCCTGCTATACTTCAAACTGGCTCCTCTACCCCTGCTATACTTCAAGCTGAATCCTCTACCCCTGCTATACTTCAAGCTGGCTCCACTACCCCTGCTATACTTCAAGCTGGCTCCACTACCCCTGCTATACTTCAAGCTGGCTCCTCTACCCCTGCTATACTTCAAGCTGGCTCCTCTACCCCTGCTGTGCTTCAAGCTGGCTCCTCTACCCCTGCTGTGCTTCAAGCTGGCTCCTCTACCCCTGCTATACTTCAAGCTGGCTCATCTACCACTGCTGTGCTTCAAGCTGGCTCCACTACCCCTGCTGTGCTTCAAGCTGGCTCCACTACCCCTGCTATACTTCAAGCTGGTTCCACTACCCCTGCTATACTTCAAGCTGGCTCCTCTACCCCTGCTATACTTCAAGCTGGCTCCTCTATCCCTGCTATACTTTAAGCTGGCTCCACTACCCCTGCTATACTTCAAGCTGGCTCCACTACCCCTGCTATACTTCAAGCTGGCTCCTCTACCTATGATATACTTCAAGCTGGCTCCACTACCCCTGCTATACTTCAAGCTGGCTCCTCTACCCCTGCTATACTTCAAGCTGGCTCCTCTACCCCTGCTATACTTCAGCTGGCTCCTCTACCCCTACTATCTTCAAGCTGGCTCCTCTACCCTGCTATACTTCAAGCTGGCTCATCTACCCTGCTTGTCTTCAAGCTGGCTCCACTACCCCTGCTATACTTCAAGCTGGCTCCCTACCCCTGCTATACTTCAAGCTGGCTCCACTACCCATGCTATACTTCAAGCTGGCTCCTCTACCCTGCTATACTTCAAGCTGGCCCCTCTACCCTGCTATACTTCAGCTGGCTCCACTACCCCTGCTATACTTCAAGCTGGCTCCTCTACCCCTGCTATACTTCAAGCTGGCTCCTCTACCCCTGCTATACTTCAAGCTGGCTCCTCTACCCCTACTATACTTCAAGCTGGCTCCTCTACCCCTGCTATACTTCAAGCTGGTAAGACAGACAGAAAAGCTTATCGAGAAATGTTTTCTCGTCGAGTGAAGACGAATTTATGGCTCAACAAATCCAGCACAACAGTTAGGTGTAGGTCTTCCCGTTCCTCCCACAACAGTGAGGTGTAGGTCTTCCCGTTCCTCCCACAACAGTGAGGTGTAGGTCTTCCTGTTCCTCCCACAACAGTGAGGTGTAGGTCTTCCCGTTCCTCCCACAACAGTGAGGTGTAGGTCTTCCGTTCCTCCACAACAGTGAGGTGTAGGTCTTCCCGTTCCTCCCACAACAGTGAGGTGTAGGTCTTCCCGTTCCTCCCACAACAGTGAGGTGTAGGTCTTCCCGTTCCTCCCACAACAGTGAGGTGTAGGTCTTCCGTTCCTCCCACAACAGTGAGGTGTAGGTCTTCCCGTTCCTCCCACAACAGTGAGGTGTAGGTCTTCCCGTTCCTCCCACAACAGTGAGGTGTAGGTCTTCCCGTTCCTCCCACAACAGTGAGGTGTAGGTCTTCCCGTTCCTCCCACAACAGTGAGGTGTATGTCGTCCCGTTCCTCCCACAACAGTGAGGTGTAGGTCTTCCCGTTCCTCCCACAACAGTGAGGTGTAGGTCTTCCCGTTCCTCCCACAACAGTGAGGTGTAGGTCTTCCCGTTCCTCCCACAACAGTGAGGTGTAGGTCTTCCCGTTCCTCCCACAACAGTGAGGTGTAGGTCTTCCCGTTCTCTCCACAACAGTGAGGTGTAGGTCTTCCCGTTCCTCCCACAACAGTGAGGTGTAGGTCTTCCCGTTCCTCCCACGACAGTGAGGTGTAGGTCTTCCCGTTCCTCCCACGACAGTGAGGTGTAGGTCTTCCCGTTCCTCCCACGACAGTGAGGTGTAGGTCTTCCCGTTCCTCCCACGACAGTGAGGTGTAGGTCTTCCCGTTCCTCCCACGACAGTGAGGTGTAGGTCTTCCCGTTCCTCCCACGACAGTGAGGTGTAGGTCTTCCCGTTCCTCCCACGACAGTGAGGTGTAGGTCTTCCCGTTCCTCCCACGACAGTGAGGTGTAGGTCTTCCCGTTCCTCCCACGACAGTGAGGTGTAGGTCTTCCCGTTCCTCCCACGACAGTGAGGTGTAGGTCTTCCCGTTCCTCCCACGACAGTGAGGTGTAGGTCTTCCGTTCCTCCACGACAGTGAGGTGTAGGTCTTCCGTTCCTCCCACGACAGTGAGGTGTAGGTCTTCCCGTTCCTCCCACGACAGTGAGGTGTAGGTCTTCCGTTCCTCCCACGACAGTGAGGTGTAGGTCTTCCCGTTCCTCCCACGACAGTGAGGTGTAGGTCTTCCCGTTCCTCCCACGACAGTGAGGTGTAGGTCTTCCCGTTCCTCCCACGACAGTGAGGTGTAGGTCTTCCCGTTCCTCCCACAACAGGGAGGTGTAGGTCTTCCCGTTCCTCCCACAACAGTGAGGTGTAGGTCTTCCCGTTCCTCCCACAACAGTGAGGTGTAGGTCTTCCTGTTCCTCCCACAACAGTGAGGTGTAGGTCTTCTTGTTCTTCCCACAACAGTGAGGTGTAGGTCTTCTTGTTCCTCCCACAACAGTGAGGTGTAGGTCTTCCTGTTCCTCCCACAACAGTGAGGTGTAGGTCTTCCTGTTCCTCCCACAACAGTGAGGTGTAGGTCTTCCTGTTCCTCCCACAACAGTGAGGTGTAGGTCTTCCTGTTCCTCCCACAACAGTGAGGTGTAGGTCTTCCTGTTCCTCCCACAACAGTGAGGTGTAGGTCTTTCTGTTGCTCTAAATCAGACAGACTTATCTGTCTGCCCTTCTCCCTGTGACTTACTAAAAGATTTGTCTGAATCAGAGGCCAGTGCGTTAACCACTGGGCCTGGTGGCTCTAATAAGGTATATTTTTTGGGTACTATGAAGATTTGATTTTGAGATTCCTTTCGGTACCTTCCAGGACCTTGGGTAACTTTAGTATTCAACACTTAATATTTTGTAGTAGGTGGAGGATATTTGAATTATGTAATTATTGGTATATGAGATTGTATGTTTCAGTTTGAGTGTATGTGCTCCTCAAAGTACCCAGAGGCTGGTGAAAGGCTCTTGGTCTTAGGAATTGGAGTTAACCTTTCCCTCCTAGGATGTAATTTGATTACCTTACGGTTTTGGTGCTTTCTCACGAAGATAATAATAATAATAATAATAATAATTATAATAATAATGTAAAAAGGGTGAATATAGAAGAAAAGTTAATTAGCTATATAGAGCTGAATGACCATATTCCCAGTGTTCCTTAAATTTTATCCTCCCTCTCTTCCTTCCTTCCTTCCCTCCCTCCTTCCCTTCCTTGTTTCTTTTCATCAAGATGCTAAATTTCTTCGCTCCTGACCTCTCCTTCCTGAATTTAAATCTGAAATGTTTAGGATAGTCTGATTTAAATCTTATTTTTTCCCCCATTTTTTACTTTTCCTCTGGAAAAAGAAACATAAAAGGATAAAATCATGACACATGACTCGGCTGGGTTCGTGAATTAATGTCTTGTCGCAGGGCGCCAGTGTGGGCAGGTTTGACTCTTCTCTGAAGAACAGAAAATAAAAATATACCTTTCATACTCAATCTTACACTCACACTCTCACTCGTACATCCACTCATTCACACACACACTCATTCACACACACACACACACACACACACTCATTCACACACACACTCATTCACACACACAGCTAGCTCGACCCTGCAACCACAATTAGGTGAGTACACACACATACACACACACACATACACACAGAAAATTGAGTTGTTGGCTCAAAACTGAATAACTCAGGTTAAATCACAAACAACTGACTACCTATCACATGTTCACTATATCTATATATATATATATATATATATATATATATATATATATATATATATATATATATATATATATATATATATATATATATATATATATATATATTAAGTTTTGGGTTAATAAGTTGATTTATGTTTTATTGGGTATAATGTGTTTAGCACATAGCCACTGTGTTACCGTGCAGTTGGTGGAGTGTGGTCAGACAACGAAGGACACATCAGCTACTGGTTCCTGCTACCTTGGACACATACCCTTGTATCCTTTCATCTGAGCAATCCGGAACTGCAGCCACACACTACATTCAATAAGGGTCTCCCTTCTCCCTCCTGCTGCCTTTTTCATCCTGTCCCTTTACGCCTCTCTTTCACTTTCATCCCTCCCTCCCCCTTACCCTCTCCTTCCTACCTTTCTCCTTCCAACTTCTCTCCCTTCATCTGTCTTCCTGCATTACCTCCTTTCCCCAGCCTTCATTCTCTTTCCTTCTACCTCTCTTCATATGTCCCTCCTTTCACTCTTCCTTCTCGTCTACCTCCACAAACTACGCCCACCTCAGTGACATTTCATACCCCCCAAAATTGACAGTATTTGTTGAAAGTTATATTTACCAGACAGTGGTAAATATAAGGGACTGATTACCTCAAAACTACTACTCTCCTTACACCTTTCTACTCTGTATTGGACTGATAAAGCCACTGTGTGGCGAAACGTTACCTCAATAAAGATACCCAAATGTTGCATATGTGTCTAATTTATAAAGTTGAACTGGTGTAAATCCCTTCATACTGACCGATGCTTTTCGCCAATCATTGTTTTTACCAGATATTAAGACACTACCTGTGTGTGTCGTTGCCACACCAGTTGTGAACGTAGTGACCACATCAGCTGAGGCGCTGAAATAAGGCCTCCGGAAACCTCTTAATGGCTTTGATAGGAAACCTGGAGGCGTGATCTAGATGCAGCCTTCATTTCACGCATTATTAGTGCCCATGTCATTAATATCTTTCCTCAGCAGTGGTAAGATATAAGCTTCTCTCTCTGAGTCGTCATACAGTAGTCTCAGCAAGACTCTTCGCCAGGGGTGTTAGGGGGGGGGGGGGGCGCACCTCACGTAAATTACACTAGGAACCCGTGTGAGTGAGCGGTATCCAGGAGTTTTCAATCTAAGTTTTCGAAGCGTCCATTACTACTGAGGAACTCACGAGGAAGAAAGGAAAAAAGAAAGAAAGAAAGAAAGGAAGGAAGGAAGGAAGGGACGAGATAAAGGCCTCTTTCACGCATACTGAGGAAATTACCCATCGTCAGCGACCGCCGGTCTGTTAACCACTAAAATAAAAATATCTAAACTAAAATGATTTTCAAATTATTTTTTTTAAAAATGAGCGAAACATAAAAAAAAAATAAGAAAAATATACTTATAATCGTAGGTTTTTAAACTGTATAAAAGTATATTGAGCAGATTAAGAATTTTTTAAATACCAGAGAAACGTGAGTTGTGAGGAACGGTGCCTAGAATACCTTCAGATGACAGGGCTCTTTATCCAAGGGATTGGAGCCATCTTTCGCTTCCTTAGCTCATACCTGGTTGGCAAACAGCGGCAACAGGATGAGTCTTACTAGACTCCGAAGTGGCTAGTTTATTGTTCACCCCATACCCCTCCTGTGGACGCTAGCGCAAGAGCATATAGATACAAAAAAAGGCCTAGGAACTAGGCCCCAAAAGGGTTACAGGTGTATATTTAGATTTATATCTACAGTTCACCTATCTGTTACAAGCAAATTTAGGAAATTTGTTTAGTATATCTGGTATCTTATTTTCATTAATAAGATATCTTGACATGTCACATAGGTTATTATACTGTCTATATATTCTTCAATAAGTGGACAATTAAGCACATAGTGTTCAAGACAGTGACCATATGCCTGATCACATAATTTGCATTTAGTTTGATCAACATGTGTGTGTCTCCCAAACTGCCAGAAGTACTTGTAGCCAAGCCTAAGCCTGGCCACTACAACATCAGTCAGTACTTGTAGCCAAGCCTAAGCCTGGCCACTACAACATCAGTCAGTACTTGTAGCCAAGCCTAAGCCTGGCCACTACAACATCAGTCAGTCTGTTCACATTGCAAGTTGCTCCATAAACATACTTATCTACGTTCATGTTATCATAGTTTGTTATAGATCTACTCAGGCTTTTAATTGCATTCCTATAACATTCATTTTCATTATTTACTTCTCTCCTAATATTATTCCTAATTCCGGCATGATTAAACCAGTAACGGCCAGCTTTAGCATCAGGAACAGCAGCCTGATCCTTGCTAGGTCAGCATGGTACAGTCGTTAACACACTTGATTGATAGTGTTAGTAGTCTTGCCATGGGGTCGAACCTCACTCCCTTCAGTGAGAGAGCAACGGAATCTTAAACAGTAGTAGTAGAAGAAAGAGCGACAACGGTAATAACAGCAGCGTCTAGACAGTGTTGGGGGTGGAGGTGTGGTGGGGCCTCCCCTCTCCTCTCCATCAGCTTGTGTTGGGGATGTATCCCCCACCATTTTAACATTATCACCCCAGATAAAGAAGAGATGTGGTTATCCTCCACCATCTTGGTTATCCTCCTCCTACATCTTTATCCTACTCCATCTTCTTTATCCTCCTCCACCATCTTCTATATCCTCCTCCACCATCTTCTATATCCTCCTCCACCATCTTCTATATCCTCCTCCACCATCTTCTATATCCTCCTCCACCATCTTCTATATCCTCCTCCACCATCTTCTATATCCTCCTCCACCATCTTCATATCCTCCACCATCTTCTATCCTCCTCCACCATCTTCTATATCCTCCTCCACCATCTTCTATCCTCCTCACCATCTTCTATATCCTCCTACCATCTTCTATATCCTCCTCCACCATCTTCTATCTCCTCCACCATCTTCTATATCCTCCTCCTCTACTCTACTTATTATCCTCCTCCACCATCTTCTTATCCTCCTCCACCATCTTCTATATCCTCCTCCACCATCTTCTTATCCTCCTCCACCATCTTCTATATCCTCCTCCACCATCTTCTATATCCTCCTCCACCATCTTCTATATCCTCCTCCACCATCTTCTATATCCTCCTCCACCATCTTCTATATCCTCCTCCACCATCTTCTATATCCTCCTCCACCATCTTCTATATCCTCCTCCACCATCTTGGTTATCCTCCTCCACCATCTTGGTTATCCTCCTACCATCTTGTTATCCTCCACCATCTTGGTTATCCTCCATCTTGATCCTCCACCATCTTGGTTATCCTCCTCCACCATCTTGGTTATCCTCCTCCACCATCTTGGTTATCCTCCTCCACCATCTTGGTTATTCCTATTTTTCCTCACCATCTTGGTTATCCTCCTCCACCATCTTGGTTATCCTCCACCATCTTGGTTATCCTCCACCATCTTGGTTATCCTCCTCCACCATCTTGGTTATCCTCCTCCACCATCTTGGTTATCCTCCTCCACCATCTTGGTTATCCTCCACCATCTTGGTTATCCTCCTCCACCATCTTGGTTATCCTCCTCCACCATCTTGGTTATCCTCCTCCACCATCTTGGTTATCCTCCTCCACCATCTTGGTTATCCTCCTCCACCATCTTGGTTATCCTCCACCATCTTGGTTATCCTCCACCATCTTGGTTATCCTCCACCATCTTGGTTATCCTCCTCCACCATCTTGGTTATCCTCCTCCACCATCTTGGTTATCCTCCTCCACCGTCTGACTGACCCCCGCTGTTGCTCTGACCTCCCCCCCCCACGCTGACCTCGCCAACCCTCCCTACCAAGCTGAGCGACGCCCGGAAGTCCCTAACATCCGGTCGTGTTCCGCCGGAACTCCTCCGAGATGAACTAGTGTTGAAAATAACAAAAAACAAATCTTTTGGAAAAAAAAGGCCGAGAATTTTTTAAAGACAACTTCTACGTTATTTTTTCTCCTTTCGCAAACATCTAAGCAACTTTGAAATAGGTCTGTCTGTTAGAATAATTAAATTATGCAAATTAGCTGCAAATTTATTTGGGTTTTTACTTTGAAAAGGAAGAAGGAAGTCTTTTGGAAAACGAGTTCCTTCCTGGAAAGGAAGGAATGCCTGGGGTCTGGGGCCTAGAACTGGAGCCTCGCTGGCGGCTTACCAACAAGTTATCAACCCACTTGTAACTGAAATAATGGATTTTAATTGGCTAATATATTGATCTTGCGTGTATATGTAAGGTGTGATTTATTATATTATTATTATTATTATTATTAATCATAAAATCATCTTATCAATTATTGACTCATTGACCTAGAGACTTGCTGATAACTAGTTGGCACCTCCAAAGTGAGCGTGTTAGATAGGAGTGAATGGAGACGAATGGTTTTTGGGTCTTGACGAGCTGTTGGAGTGTGAGCAGGGTAATGTTTTGTGAAGGGATTCAGGGAAACCGGTTAGCCGGCTTGAGTCCTGGAAATAGGAAGTACAATGCCTGCACTTTAAAGGAGAGGTTTAGGATATTGGCAGTGATTATATGTATGAGTGATTGTAAAATGTTGAATGATGAAAGTTATTTTTTTTTTTTTGAGGGGGGGGGTCACCGTGCCTCGGTGGGAAGCGGCCGACGTGTTAATATATATATATATATATATATATATGGAGGTACCACCTCTGGAACTGTCCTGGGGACCCTCATCCTCAGAGAAAAGAATAAATTTGAGGCACATTCGTATCTCAAAGATAATAACTTACCTAGCCTTAGATGGCGCCCGGTAATGTCATAAGGTGTTTATATCCTTGTTTCCTCTCCTCCCGCACTCCAATCTCCTCTCTCTCTTCTTTACCTTACTCTCCTCTTCCCATTTTCCTTACTCGTCTCTATCTTTATCTCATCCTTTTCTCTTCTTACCTCACTCTTCTCTCTTTTTTTTCATTCTTAATTTCACCCTTCTCTCCCCTCACCCTAATTCTTCATTTGCCCTTTTTCTCACTTTGTCTGTCCCATTCCCTATTATTTCCCTTCCCTCACTCTGCCCTACTCTTCCTTCACCTTCCTTCGCACTCACATTCCCTCTCATCCACTTTCCTTATTCTTCCTAACTTTAATGAGAGTTACACATGTGCAACATCTGGATATCTTTATTATGGACGTTTCGCCCTTCAGTGGCTTTATCAATACAAATTCAAGGACATAATTGTTTTGATAAAGCCTCTGGTTGGCGAAACGTCTACAGTAAAGATACCCAGAAGTTGAAAATGTGTCTAATTTTCATGTTCTCGGTATTGTTTACCATTCATGTACAACTTGCAAACTTTCTTCACTTTCTCCCTCATATTGTACCCTTACACCTCCCCACTCAGTAGTGATCGCCCCTCCTCTTCCCCTCTCCACTTCACTCCCCACCTCTTACCCTCCTCACGCCCACTCCACGTCCCTGCCACCTCCAGGGTTTAATATAGGCGGTGGGAGGGTAAGGTGTGGTATGCTGGCATTTTGGCAAGGTAGTCAAGAGGGTATGACGAACGCATACCACATTTACCGAGGTATGTAAGGGTATACTGCCCTGAGGTGCAGAGGTGGGGGAGTCATAAGGTAGATGAAGATGAAGAAAGACGGCAAGGGAATAATGAAGAAGCGTGAAAGAATATATGTATTAGATCTGAAGGAATATGATAATGGCATGCAACACAGGTATGTTGATAAGTAAGACCCACATGCAACAGTTGGGTATCTTTATTCCGAAACGTTTCGCCTACACGGTAGGCTTCTTCAGTCAAGTACAGAGTCTGCAGCAGCAGCAACAGTAGAGATGTAAAGACGGTGTAATCAGTCCATCACCCTTGAAGACTTAGCTTTGAGGTGGTCGGTCTGGAGAAGAGTTTTGCAAAACTCCTGATGTCATGGACTGCACATATCTTGTGAATTCCGAGAGGTCCAGGACCAGGTCTCCTGGGTGATGGCCTGGTCAGTCAGGTTATGCTAGCTGCAAGCAGTCAGAGGACAGTTAAGCTGTTGGGTTGGTCACGCACTGACTCAAGGAACTGAGGTCGTGCTTGTGTGTGAGAGGTCACGAGTACAAGAATGGTTGAGGAGGTATATGATGTACCAGTAGCAGATAAAACAATTCTAATTTTTTTTTCCCCGAAGAGGCTGTTTTATTGTCTTTGCACTATAGTTCTCTCAACTCTATTTTTAAGTGGAAATAAAACTAGATGTTAATACTATTTTATATGAAATGAAAAAAACTGATATTTCTAAGAATTTTCACGTCTTTAGAGTTTATAATTTTTAATAAGACACAAGTAACCCACACATAGGAGAAATACACTTATGACTACGTTTCGGTCATATTTGGACCATTAATTAGTCACACACTAACACACGAAGGTAAGAGGTAGTGTGTCACTAGTTAATGATTCTATTTGGACCGAAACGTCGCCATAAGTTTCTCCTATGTGCGAGTTATTTGTGTATTGTTCCAGTCACGGTATTGTGCCTTTTATTATTCCAGTCACGGTATTGTGCCTTTTATTGTTCCAGTCACGGTATTGTGTCTTTTATTGTTCCAGTCACGGTATCGTGCCTTTTATTGTTCCAGTCACGGTATCGTGCCTTTTATTGTTCCAGTCACGATATCGTGCCTTTTATTGTTCCAGTCACGGTATTGTGCCTTTTATTGTTCCAGTCACGGTATCGTGCCTTTTATTGTTCCAGTCACGGTATCGTGCCTTTTATTGTTCCAGTCACGATATAGTGCCTTTTATTGTTCCAGTCACGTATAGTGCCTTTTATTGTTCCAGTCACGGTATTGTGCCTTTTATTGTTCCAGTCACGGTATTGTGCCTTTTATTGTTCCAGTCACGGTATTGTGCCTTTTATTGTTCCAGTCACGGTATTGTGCCTTTTATTGTTCCAGTCACGGTATCGTGCCTTTTATTGTTCCAGTCACGGTATCGTGCCTTTTATTGTTCCAGTCACGATATCGTGCCTTTTATTGTTCCAGTCACGGTATGTGCCTTTATTGTTCCAGTACGGTATCGTGCCTTTTATTGTTCCAGTCACGATATCGTGCCGTTTATTGTTCCAGTCACGATATTTGTGCCTTTATTGTTCCAGTCACGGTATTGTGCCTTTTATTGTTCCAGTCACGGTATTGTGCCTTTTATTGTTCCAGTCACGGTATTGTGCCTTTTATTGTTCCAGTCACGGTATCGTGCCTTTTATTGTTCCAGTCACGGTATCGTGCCTTTTATTGTTCCAGTCACGGTATCGTGCCTTTTATTGTTCCAGTCACGGTATTGTGCCTTTTATTTCCTCTGAGGATGGTAACGCCAGAGCGTAAGAAAGGGTCTAGGAACTAAACCCTAAGAGGACTACCAGGAGTATATTAAGAGAATTTGTATACACAATACTGTGTTGTCAAGATTAGTGTTGTATATATATATATTTTTTATGGCTATGAGTGCTGATTGACGTACAGGGTCAGAGTGTTTCGTAAATGTCAAGTATTCATTCTCAACATTAGAGGGACAGAGATGACAGCTTATAAGCAACAGTGGGTCCATGCAGGGCCAGGCTTCGTGGTATGGTTCAGAGAGGCATCAGGGTACGACACATGCATGGCCACGTTTCATGGTATGGTTCAGAGAGGCATCAGGGTACGACACATGCAGGGCCAGGCTTCGTGGTATGGTTCAGAAAGGCATCAGGGTACGACACATGCAGAGCCAGGTTTCATGGTATAGTTCAAAGAGGCATCAGGGTACGACACATGCATGGCCACGTTTCATGGTATGGTTCAGAGAGGCATCAGGGTACGACTCTGGCCAGAATATAGCCGCCATCTGATATTTTCCACAAGATATAAACAAAACAAAAAATTGCAAAGAATATGCAGGTGGAGTTTTATGCGCTGAGTTTATTACGTTGGTGGGAGGCGCAGCAGTAGCAGGGATGACTGTAGGTGCCTCAGCGCGGGGTGAAATGTGTTTGACGCCGCCTGTCTATCAACACAACTCCGTTACGTGGTGCAACACTTGCATCACTTCTCACATAAAAAAGTGAGGCCGGGAAAGTGGTTGTGATGGCAGCAACACTGCGGGATTGTGGTCGCTGCTCAACTAGGTCACTACACCAGACGCTTGTATACTAAGCAGTTCAGGATGATTGAAGACTACTTTGTAAGAACGCAAACTCTCCTGACAGTGCATTCCTCTGAGTTCCGGTACTAGCCTGGTTACAAACCTGTATCTCCTTCAGACTTTCTTGACGTGGGTATTGAGGTATGGCGTCCAGGTGGACCCACGTATTCAACGGAAGGGCAACATTTGGAAGCGTAGAATAAATCGTTATAACTTAAAACGTTGTAGTCTGTATGCTTGTTTGTACTCTACGAGAACGGATGTAGATATGGAGGACATACTATATGAAGATTGTTATTAGTGCAGGACAAACTATCGTTTCTTTGACCTAACATTGCTTAGGTCGGTGAATGCGTCTTAATTACTTCATGTAGAGGACCTGCTGCAGTGTTCCTCCTTTATGTTCTTATATATTTACCGGACAGGAATGTGAGCTCTGGGAGGTTAAGCATCTAGTGAGCTGGCATCTGCTGAGGTTGAAGTCTAGTAGCCACTTGTAGGATAAATCTTGCAATTTTCCGGATCCTGTTGTAGTCAATCTTTGCCCTACCCGTTTTTGTTCTCAATAATTTCACAGAGTAAGTGAACAGGCATACATGTCTCCCGTTACTATAAGCAGGTAATTAGGAATGCGTAATTACACATACACAGTACTACAGTACGATAATGAGCCACTGTGTCAAGGGGTCACGAGAGTCATATTTGCTATCCTCCTGGGCAACATTCTCCATAATTATTCCTTCTATCTTGAAGGCGGAGGCAGCGGGGATAAGGGTAGACGTTGCCCATCCAGACTAAGAGAGTCCAGCTAATGTACACAATATAATAGTGAGTTTTAATGTGTAGATAGTATGTAATACATGCTCGTCGTAGTTGTAGTGTTAAGAATTAAAGGTGCGTGTTAACTGGTTTAAAATATTGTGAAAGATATCACCAAACATGAGATCCCACAGTCGGTAAAAACAACGGATATAACCCCACTCCACCAAGGTGGTAGCAAAGCAATAGCAAAGAATTATAGACCGATAGCGCTAACGTCCCACATTATTATTTTTTTTGAAAGGGTTCTAAAAAGCATGATCGCCAACCACTTGGATTCCAATTACACAGTCCAGGGGAGCATGGGTTTAAAACAGGTCGCTCCTGCCTTTCGCAGTTACTGGACCACTATGACATGGTGTTGGAACAGACTGCAATCTGTGTGATCTTGGTGTAATAGCCCATAAAATGCCTGCTAGAGGAATAACTGGAAAAGTGGACGATAGATGGAACTTTAAGCTTTCTAACCAATAGAAAACAGTAGTGGTAAAGAGAGTTAAGTCGGAAACTACCACAGTGAAATGTTTTATTCCATAAGGAATAAAACATCCTGTTCCTCATCCTCATATCTGACATAGACAAAGATGTAAACCATAGCACCTAGTCTTCCTTTGTAAACGATACTAGAATCTGCATGAGAGGGTCATCCATTGAGGACACTGTAAATATCCAAGCAGATATAAACCATGTTCTCCAGTGGGCCACGGAGAACAATGTGATGTTCAGCGAGGACAAATTTTAGTTTCTCCGTTATAGAACACTTGGGGAAATAACTAGAACAAAGTATACAACAAATTCTAACCAGACAATAGAGCGAGAAACTAATGTGAAGGACTTGGGAGTGGTAATGTCAGAGGATCTCACCTTCAAGGATGACAACAGTCATTATCACATCTGCGAAGAAATTGATAGGATGGATAATGAGAACATTCAAAACAAGGACAAGTGTTGCCATGACAGTGATGATCCTCTTTGAGTGACATGTTCTTTCTAGGCTGGAAGACTGCTGTAAACTAACAGCTCCATTCAAGGCAGGTGAAATTGCAGATCTAGAGAATGTGAAGAGAACCTTTACTGCACGTATTTGTTCCTTCATTTCTGGAAACTTTTGAAGTCCCTTGTCCTGTACTTCCTGGAACGCAAGCGAAGAAGGTACATAATATACACCTGGAAAGTCCTAGAGGGACTGGTCCCAAATATGCACATAAAAATCACTCCCTACGAAAGGAAAAGACTAGACAGATGTTGCAGCATACCCCCAATGAAAAGCAGGGGTGTCACGAGTTTACTAAGAGAAAACACTAAGTGTCCGGGGCCCAAGACTGTTCAACAGCCTACTATACATAATGGGAATTAGCAACAGAACCCTGTCTGTCTTTAAGAAGGAACTGGACAGTTCAGTGCCTGATCAGTCCGGATGTGGTTCGTACGTTGGATTGCGTGCGGCCAGCAGGCAATCCAACGCAATCCAAAGCGACGGGGGCTTTGACCCCCGGAACAACCTCCAAGAAGACCATGAACAGGATCTCACTCATACATCAGTGAATTCAAATCAAAAAAAGTATTGCACTACGGAGCAATAACGACGGGCAGAAGGATATAAACAAAGGAGCACTACAGAAGGTCTACCGAGCCATGCTATCCTAGAAGGGCAAAAACACTGAACAAATTTTTGTCATGTGTAGAATTTTACCAGGTCCCAACTTTTCACATTAAATGTATACAATACCAATAAGTTGATCAATAAAACACTTGTGGAACACCTGGGTATCTTTAATGTCGAAGAAGTTTCACCAACCTGTGGCTTTTTCAACCCAATAACAATTATATACTGGAGACAGTGGAAAAAGGGGGAGGTAATTTTGAGGAATTGATTCTCGTATCCTTCCTTGATGAGACTTCGTGGAGTTTTGACAAGTTATGCTTTCCCCTCTGTGTAGAGCTTTATTAAGTCATGTTTTGCTCTGTATAGAGCTTTATTAAGTCATGTTTTGCTCTGCATAGAGCTTTTCCAAGTCATGTTTTGTTTAGATTTGTATCAATTCATGTTACACAAGGTGTAGTAGAGCTTTATCAAGTCATCTTTCTGTTTAAAGCTTTATAAAAATCCCACTAAAAGCTTGATTATGCAGTGTGTCTTGTCTTAACTAGTGTTGGCAGTGTCCCACAAGCATGTCACTACAGCACTTCCAACACCAGCTTCTCTGCAGGGGGCAGCGGAGGGAAATTGAACAATACCTATCAGGAAAAGCTGACACAGGTGAACCACAGGTGTTAATACGTTGACGCAGGTCCCGCGACGAGCCGAGTTTGATAACTGCAGGTGGCAAAGCCGTGAAGTTTGCCAATAGTCTTCACGCCGACACGTTTCCGCAACTTTTATCAGCGGCTCCTCGCCGCACTCCTCACAGATCTGCCGCCGCCTTCCTGGGCAGACCCACGAAGAGGAAAAATGACCCAAGTTTTTAAATTAGATCGTTTATTGTCGGGGTGTTGAGCAGAGAGCCAAGGCTGCAGGTGATCCGTCTTGTTTGTTGTTCACGGGAGGATGAGAAAGATGGGACGAGGGAGCCAAACACTGGCACTGGCACCAGAGAATCAGAGAGATAGCTTCACCCCTCAGAGGTAGACAGGCTCACTGGAGGACACACCCTCACAGAGGGACGGGGACTCACGAAAGAACAGACTCTAACACAAGGCAACACTCCCAAAAGGGCAGAAAATCATAGAGGGAGAGAGAAATTATAATATATTCCAGTTTACGGTAACTTATCCGAGGTAACTTAACACGACCAGCAAACACTATCTTATAATTATAACTAGTCTATCATAGCCAGGGTAAATTCATGATTGTTGTTTGCCCCTCTGATGACCTAAGTTAAAATAATTTTGTGAACTATTTAACTTAAAATAAGCATAAATGTTACATTATATAAATTACAGCATTTTCTAAACATGTATGGTTTATGGTGTTTAATATTGAAGATAAGTGCGTGGCACTACTCCGCAGCCTGTGTTATTGGCCGCTATATATATTTTTTTTAGGTTTCATGACTATTTTCTGTTTTAGTTGAACTTAGTCATCATTCAGTTGAATACTAATTTTATGGCTTTTCGTTCAGTTACCATGAAATGAATTAATTTTAAAATCAAATATAGGAAGATATAGGTGGCGTGTGCTGTTGATGATGCCAAGATGTGTACTGGATCATAATATATTCACGGGGAAGCGCTAAGCCTGTATGGATCATAACGCGCCTGGGAATAGGGACCCATTAGATTTGGAACAAGGAAGTGGAGGGTAGCTTTAGTTCCTTGGAAGAGGAGCCCTATGAAGTATGAAGGTAGTGGTGTGAAGGGGTTGTGGACCAGAGATGAGACGTTGGCACTGCTACAGCAATTATCAAGGTGACGTGGAAGCCGTCTACCTCTGGCACTCTCACAAGGTGACACTCTTAATTGGATTGTTAAATATATAGACTAGTTTAAACGTGGAGAACTTCCAACGCAGATCATGAAAGTTGATTTGCCATATTCTGTGAACCAAACATAAAACACGTAGGCACCCTACATACACACACACACACACACACACACACACACACACACACACACACATACACACACATACACACACACACACACACACACATACACACACACACACACACACACACACACACACACACACACTACACACACACACACACACACATAACACACACACACACACACACACACACACACACACACATACACACACACTAACACACACACACACCACACACACTACACACACACACACACACACACTACACACACACACTACACACACACACTACACACACACACACACACACACACTACACACGCACCAGAACCAGGAGCTGTGACTCGACCCCTGCAGCCACAACTAGGTGAGTACACACACACACACACACACGCGCGCGCGCGCACACACACTCACTCTCTCCCACTTCACACACACTCTAGACTTTGGTCAGAATGCCCACACACTCGACCTGTGTTGAGTTATTGCCTGTGTGCCATTTGTGCGTTTGACCTTTCTCCATACAGCTCAGTCGATTTTATGTTGGTCACAATTCTTCCGGTATGAACAGCCACACATACTGATGCACACCAGCTTCAATCTTTTCATTGTTTATATATAAGAAAAAGAGTTTTTTTTTTTTTCGACAGAGCGACCGATTACCGCCAAAGTAGGGTAACTCAAGAAAGAAACACATTCACCATCTCTCATACTCTAGCTGTCTCTCCATCTCTCTTATTTCCAAACAACAAATTTAGAAAATTTTGACGTAAATTGGTTAATGATAGAATTAGATTTTAGTTCTATGAGATTAGATTTTGCCGCTGAAGCGACTAGTTTACCGCGAACTCTATATCCATCATGTGGACGATAACACAAGAACATGTGGATAAACACCAGACCAACCTGTTAGTCTTTCTGGGGATTATTTTCCTCAAGCCTCTGTCTAAGACCAGGTCTTCTAGGTTGGAAAGGAAACGTTACAGGATTAAGAACTATTAAGAAATACATAGGAAAGTAAAGGTATGTGTAAAAATGAATGCAAATAAACGTTTGTAAGATTGGGCAGTTTGTAAGACTGACCTATTTGTAAGACTGACCTATTTGTAAGACTGACCTATTTGTAAGACTGACCTATTTGTAAGACTGACCTGTTTGTAAGACTGACCTGTTTGTAAGATTGACCTGTTTGTAAGATTGACCTGTCTGTAAGATTGACCTGTCTGTAAGATTGACCTGTCTGTAAGATTGACCTGTCTGTAAGATTGACCTGTCTGTAATTGACCTGTCTGTAGATTGACCTGTCTGTAAGATTGACCTGTCTGTAAGATTGACCTGTCTGTAAGATTGACCTGTCTGTAAGATTGACCTGTCTGTAAGATTGACCTGTCTGTAAGATTGACCTGTCTGTAAGATTGACCTGTCTGTAAGATTGACCTGTCTGTAAGATTGACCTGTCTGTAAGATTGACCTGTCTGTAAGATTGACCTGTCTGTAAGATTGACCTGTCTGTAAGATTGACCTGTCTGTAAGATTGACCTGTCTGTAAGATTGACCTGTCTGTAAGATTGACCTGTCTGTAAGATTGACCTGTCTGTAAGATTGACCTGTCTGTAAATTGACCTGTCTGTAAGATTGACCTGTCTGTAAGATTGACCTGTCTGTAAGATTGACCTGTCTGTAAGATTGACCTGTCTGTAAGATTGACCTGTCTGTAAGATTGACCTGTCTGTAAGATTGACCTGTCTGTAAGATTGACCTGTCTGTAAGATTGACCTGTCTGTAAGATTGACCTGTCTGTAAGATTGACCTGTCTGTAAGATTGACCTGTCTGTAAGATTGACCTGTCTGTAAGATTGACCTGTCTGTAAGATTGACCTGTCTGTAAGATTGACCTGTCTGTAAGATTGACCGTCTGTCAGATTGCCGTCTGTAAGATTGACCTGTCTGTAAGATTGACCTGTCTGTAAGATTGACCTGTCTGTAAGATTGACCTGTGTAAGATTGACCTGTGAAGATTGACCTGTCTGTAAGATTGACCTGTCTGTAAGATTGACCTGTCTGTAAGATTGACCTGTCTGTAAGATTGACCTGTCTGTAAGATTGACCTGTCTGTAAGATTGACCTGTCTGTAAGATTGACCTGTCTGTAAGATTGACCTGTCTGTAAGATTGACCTGTCTGTAAGATTGACCTGTCTGTAAGATTGACCTGTCTGTAAGATTGACCTGTCTGTAAGATTGACCTGTCTGTAAGATTGACCTGTCTGTAAGATTGACCTGTCTGTAAGATTGACCTGTCTGTAAGATTGACCTGTCTGTAAGATTGACCTGTCTGTAAGATTGACCTGTCTGTAAGATTGACCTGTCTGTAAGATTGACCTGTCTGTAAGATTGACCTGTCTGTAAGATTGACCTGTCTGTAAGATTGACCTGTCTGTAAGATTGACCTGTCTGTAAGATTGACCTGTCTGTAAGATTGACCTGTCTGTAAGATTGACCTGTCTGTAAGATTGACCTGTCTGTAAGATTGACCTGTCTGTAAGATTGACCTGTCTGTAAGATTGACCTGTCTGTAAGATTGACCTGTCTGTAAGATTGACCTGTCTGTAAGATTGACCTGTCTGTAAGATTGACCTGTCTGTAAGATTGACCTGTCTGTAAGATTGACCTGTCTGTAAGATTGACCTGTCTGTAAGATTGACCTGTCTGTAAGATTGACCTGTCTGTAAGATTGACCTGTCTGTAAGATTGACCTGTCTGTAAGATTGACCTGTCTGTAAGATTGACCTGTCTGTAAGATTGACCTGTCTGTAAGATTGACCTGTCTGTAAGATTGACCTGTCTGTAAGATTGACCTGTCTGTAAGATTGACCTGTCTGTAAGATTGACCTGTCTGTAAGACTGACCTGTCTGTAAGACTGACCTGTCTGTAAGATTGACCTGTTTGTAAGATTTACCAGAGTTCAGCAACATGTAACAGGATTCCATTTCACGATAATTAGTTCTGTGATCTTCGCTGGCTCTTTAAGCGTAGTATATTTGTGAAGTCCCTCTTGCCGGGACCTTGAATATACGAAGAAGACTTGAGACTTGACTGAAGATATACTGCAGTGTGACGCTTATCTGTAATTTCTTTGTCCCTTTTTCTGATTGCTGTTTCCTCTTTATTTATGGTTGTAGTAGTGAGCGCAATACGCTTGGGTGATTCTCCCTCCCTGATCTCCGCATCGAAGAAGTTCTATTGCATTACCATCGCTCAAGGGAAATCTAGCCAGGGATGTTGATCTTCTTAAGGGCATGAATGGCGGAGAAAGTGTACAATACACAAATAATCCGCATATAGAAGAAAGGAGGTTACGACGACGTTTCGGTCCGACTTGGAGTATTTACAAAGTCACGTGTGACTTTGTAAATGGTCCAAGTCGGACCGAAACGTCGTCGTAAGCTCCTCTTTTCTATGTGCGTGTTATTTGTTTATTGTTCCGGTAATGGTATTGTGCATTTTTTTGTTATTTAAAGTGTGCAAGCCATGGTTTCAGACTTTCGTTTGAATTAAAGATTTCAGTAGGGAGAATAAATGTCCAGCCATTTAGACGTGAAAATTAAAAATCAGTTTTCTTTCTATCGAGATTTTTTTTGCATAGGATATGTACACCGAGAAATGTATCTTAGTGTATACCGTATTTGCTGACAGTTTACCTTAATCCTCTGTTTTTTTAAGGTTTAAATTATTCCTGACTGGTGTTGAACAGGTGACAAGCAACCTTAATTATCCATCGTGTGTGGATAGATTTTAAGCCTAATTAATCAACCAATTTTGTCTCTCCTCATCAAATCTAAGTTGGGTCTGGCTAAACCTGTTTAATCGTCTGGGTTCCTGGCTCCGACATCGACACTTGTAGTTGCAACCACTTCTTGTCAATAAAACAACTACCATCTTCGCTGTTGTCGTTACTTGCAACTCTCCTTGGAGAGAGACACGTTCCCACTGGTTTGCTTGTGCATCACCGTAAATACACGTATATTCCGTGTGAATTGGGGCAGCAAGGCAGAGAGCCACTGCGTGTTCCCATTGCGTGTTCCCATTGCCGAAATGGGAATTGTTTGGAGGAAGTCCCCAGAGTGATGTGCGCTCACAGCTTGCACACACATACAAAGGGTACTGAATGTGCACTCAGGCCACACTTGACTTATACCACAAAGTCAGGAACTGGGTTAAGATGAGGAACCAGGTTAGGTGGAAAAGGAGACGTCAGAGGAAGCGTTGTTGCAGCATCAGGTTTTCACTGTCTTTGGGAAGTGTTGAAATAGAATAGTGAAGCATTTGGTCGATTCAATGAGTTTTCTCTTATTCAAGTATATATTTTGATGCATGATGTAAGAAGCTTCCCAGTTAATATTGCATATATCCTTCTTGGTATACTGGAAAATTGCTTTCACTTTTTTATATATTATGAAAAAAATGGAATCTATAAGTTTGGGCACTTTTTCTTTAAATGAATACTTTTTACTCATAAAATTTCAGAGGAAAAAGTTAAATTTCCCATCAAAATACCTCAAAAACCTAAAAAAAAAAAAGTGAGAATACCGCGATATATCAAGATTTTTCTATTCCATATAAACTGGCTTATCTACCTCAATAAACATTTTTGTGTTCAGTAACTCGAGTTGAAAAATTTCTGCTGGTGTGTTGTGCGAGTGTTTGATCGCAGTAGTGTTTACAAGTGTTTACAAGTGTTTACAAGTGTTTACAAGTGACTTCCGTAAACATCAGGTTCATAAATGCTGGTGCCTGTTTTTTTTACAACCACTAATAACACAGTTACTGATTTTGTTTGAGTTTCAGTCATGCGAGACGGTACTGTGTTTGTCGTATTCCTGCACATGTTTGTAAGGTAAGCAATTGACATTTTAGGCTCAGAATTGATTGTGCGACTCCGATTTCCTTGGTGGCAGGATAGTAACTAGCATTGACTCTTGTTTGACCTTTTTTTGTGCCATTTCTGTTGGTTGATTAGTAACTATCATTTGCTCTTGTTTGACCTTTTTTGTGCCATTTCTGTTGGTTGATTAGTAACTATCATTTGCTCTTGTTTGACCTTTTTTTATGAATATTTATAGAGAGCCGAGAGTTTTGGATGGTACATAAGAACCAAAGAGAAAGAGGAGAAAATAAAGAAATTCAGAGAGAAGAGAGAGAGAGAGAGAGAGAGAGAGAAAGAAAGAGAAAGAGAAGGGAAGACATTGTTGCTCTGTTATGATCCAAATTTATATTTACTTTTGACAGCAGCAGAGGAATGCGCTTAGTGCTTTGTTGAGGGTATATATTTTTTTTATATGGAACTATATACCTTTACAAGCATACATAAACATAGACACACACACACACACAGGAGCCAGGAGCTGAGTCTCGACCCCTGCAACCACCACAATTAGGTGAGTACACACACTTTTCCTTTAACCATATATATATATATATATATAATGTCGTGCCGGATTGGTAAAACTTGACATTTTGGCTTAAATAGCAACGCTCTTGTTGCCGAATAAGGCAGGCGAAAATTTGTGTATGCAATAATTTCGCAAAAAATAATTCTGAACCTAACGAAAAAAATTATATTTCATTGTGTTTGTTTATTATATTATTGTAAACTTATCTAAAATATATTTAGTTGTATTAGGCTAAATTAAATTGCGCTTTGTTACAATAATAAGGTTAGGTAAGTTTTCTGGGTTTTTTTTTTTGGTACAAAATTATTAATTTTACATAAATATGAATGAAAAAAGTATATTTAAACGTAGAGAAAATTTTAGAAAGGTCTTAATTTTAAATGAGTTCTTGATCTGAAGCAGATTTGTGACTGTGATTTACCTGTGACTGTTCTCTAGAGTTCTGCCCTGGCAGCCAGGTGTGAGGTGGTTCTTCCTCACAACTGGTTAATATCAGATTCTTTACCCTCAAGGTGTGAATATAGACTGTATAATAACCTTTTGCGAAATCCTAGTAACACGAATGCAGACAAACCACGGCACGGGTGGGGCTTGAACCATGGCGAGTGAGTGGTAAAATAATAACCTATGTAATGTCTTATTAATGATAACAATACACCGGTTATTTTAAGCAAATTTCTCAAATTTGCTTGCAAGAGATAAGACAGTTAACTCCTTTTAGGCCTAGTTCCTAGGCCTTGTGTGTATCCATATGCTCTTGCGCTTCCGTCCACAGGATTTGGGATACACAGTAAACTCGCCGCTTCAACAGCAAAATCTAAATCAAATATGTTTTGAATGAATTTTTCAATATATATCTTTGATGATTTCTAAAAGTTTTTCTACTTCCGGAGTCCGGCCTTGGGCCAATCTCGTCAGGTGCTTGCCTGGTCAATCAGGCTGTTGCTGCTGGTGGCCCGCTGACCCACATATCCATCACAGTCCTGTATATTCTATATTCATTACTGCGATGTTCACTGCTCTACCCCATCCAAAGAGGTGTATTGATTCTGCTAAAGAGTTTTTGATCCAAGTAATTGGAGGTATCCTCCCCTGAATCAAACTCTAAACGACCACATGAATGAATTAACGTTATTTTCTACAAGGAAGGAAGGGCCGTTCCTCGCCAGGTGAATTGTGGCCTCCGGAGGCTGTACCACTGAAGAACATATATTTCAGAAATTTACATATCCCCGAAGGCTGTAATATTTCCGTAATATATCATGTATCTGATGTATTAACGGGGAGCTTTTGAATAGAGGCCTTACCCTGCTAGTTTACGAGAGGACATATCGAAGTGCCGGGTGGATGGCGGTCTACCAGGCTTCGCTGAGGTTTTAGATTTTGCCGTCGAAGTGGCTCGTTTATTATGCACCCCATATCCATCCTGTGGATGGTAGCGCAAGAGCATATCCATCCTGTGGATGGTAGCGCAAGAGCATATCCATCCTGTGGATGGTAGCGAAAGAGCATATCCATCCTGTGGATGGTAGCGCAAGAGCATATCCATCCTGTGGATGGTAGCGCAAGAAGCATATCCATCCTGTGGATGGTAGCGAAGAGCATATCCATCCTGTGGATGGTAGCGCAAGAGCATATCCATCCTGTGGATGGTAGCGCAAGAGCATATCCATCCTGTGGATGGTAGCGCAAGAGCATATCCATCCTGTGGATGGTAGCGCAAGAGCATATCCATCCTGTGGATGGTAGCGCAAGAGCATATCCATCCTGTGGATGGTAGCGCAAGAGCATATCCATCCTGTGGATGGTAGCGCAAGAGCATATCCATCCTGTGGATGGTAGCGCAAGAGCATATCCATCCTGTGGATGGTAGCGCAAGAGCATATCCATCCTGTGGATGGTAGCGCAAACATATCCATCCTGTGGATGGTAGCGCAAGAGCATATCCATCCTGTGGATGGTAGCGAACATATCCATCCTGTGATGGTAGCGCAAACATATCCATCCTGTGGATGGTAGCGCAAGAGCATATCCATCCTGTGGATGGTAGCGCAAGAGCATATCCATCCTGTGGATGGTAGCGCAAGAACGAAAGGTTTAGGAACTACGTAGGTCTTAAAACGGCTAAAAGGATTCCATCTGGATATTTATCTACAATTTATGTCGTATCTGTTGTAAGCATATTTCGAATATTTGCTTAATGTGTCTCTTTTTTGGAAAAAAAATAAGACAAGAGAAGGGGGAAAACTCTTGATTGTTTTTGCGTGTGTAAATGGCGTTTTAAGTGTGAGGTGGTAAGCATACCTCAACACGTGGTGTGCCGTGTTTGCCGTGTTTGCCGTGTTTGCCGTGTTTGCTATAGTACATGTGATCTGTTGGTATGACCACGACTGTTGAGATGTTAGCAGTTGTTCTGCTGCAGTCACATCTGTTTATCTCTGGTCGTGGAATATTTACCTGTGTTCTGCCTGTGGATGGTTCCAGGGATCGTGGTCTCCCTTGCCCTCTCTCAGACCAGGCCTCTTGACTGATGGTTAGTCAGGTTGTTGTTGGCCTCTACATGCTATCCCACGTAGGCACCACAGCCTGTTTAATAAGTTATTTTGAAGGAAATTGTCAAGTTTTTTCTTGAAGACAGTTAAAACTGCGAGTAATTCTCCATTTTAGCTGAAGAGAAGTTGTTGAAAACCCATTTATGCTTCTCGTTCCCTTCAAGCGTATATATACAAGAGCTGAGACAGGAACTGCTATATGTATGTCTTGGGCCTTGGAGAATATACAGGTTCAGAAATGGCAACTGCTGCTTGTATGTCTCTACCCCTGGAGTATATACAAGTTCTTGTACAGTAACTGTTGTTTATACGTCTCGGGACGTGGAGTATATACAAGTTCTGTACAGTAACTGTTGTTTATACGTCTCAGGACGTGGAGTATATACAAGTTCTGTACAGTAACTGTTGTTTATACGTCTCGGGACGTGGAGTATATACAAGTTCTTGTACAGTAACTGTTGTTTATACGTCTCGGGACGTGGAGTATATACAAGTTTGGGACAGTCAGAGCTTTTTGGCTGTCTGGAGATGCGGGTGTTGCTTTGATCCTTGAGGACAATCAAGCAGCCGCAGGCGACGCTGACGAACAAAGCACATCTCGAGGGCTAGAGTGTAAATGAAAACAGTGCTCTGTTTGAAGTAAGAAACTCTGTCTTCACTGTAAAAAAATGTAGGTGTTATATAAGACTTCAGAGAGAGAATCTGCAGTGTTTTTATATTACAGTAATAATAAAAGCTGCTTTTTGCCGTCTCCCTTGCAACAAATAAGACATAAATTGTGGATATGTACTCGTATTAACCTTTTTTTTTTTTGGGGGGGGGGACCTAGTACCTAGCTACCGTCCACAGAATGGATATGAGGTGCACAATAAACTAGTCACATGTGTGAACCGTAGCGTGAGAGCATGTGGATACACAGAAGACCTTGGAACTAGGCCCCCATGTGGATACACACCATGGGTATACACATGCTGTGTATCCACATGTAATCTGGATACATCTCTATAGATTATGTTTTACCTGTTGCAAGCAAATTTTGAATGTTTGCTTAATATGTCTAGTCTAGCATCTTATTTTCGTTAGTAAGATACCTAGGTTATTATACTGTTTATCTCTGGTTTAGAAAGACACGTAAGCAAAATCTAGGACATATTTATTAGAAAACGTTGCGGTCCTGGGACCTTGTTCACTTCTGTGTTCTAAACCAATTTGTGGGTATCTATTACCAAGGTTCATACCATACTGTCTATCTCTGTATTCCTAAATAAGTGGACAGTCAAATACATAGTATTCAAATATATACTGGGGTGAAACACAGTCTTCATGCTTCTAGGTATAGTGTAGTCAGTAGGCTGGAGAAGATTTGACTAACAAATTGAGAGTATAAAAGCTACAGTGATTGTCAGTCAGCTTGATGTCTGAATTCCATGAAATTATGTGATGAACGCGCCAGTTTCCCAGCTCATTTTTTTGTAAATGGCTGATATTTTTGTCCCTCTTCTCTTTGATATATCTCGGAAATTGCCTCTAGTGTTGAAATGGTTTTACCTAGGCATAAGCAGTGAGCTGTGGTTGACTCTTCGGTATTAAATTCTGTGATGAAAATGGTTTTAAAACCCGACAAGATGAAGAAGCCACTGGTTGGCGAAACGTTTCCTCAATAAAGATTCCAAAACATTGCATAAGTGTCTCATTCTTCAAATTCTGAGCCTTCTGATAGGCGGTAATCAACAACAAGGCTGACTAGAGATTGGACCTTGATTAAAGTTCTCCATGACATTCAATTTAGCCCATATTTCGTAGTTCGCATGATGACGAATACATTACATGGGTTTTAAACATAGGTTTAGGCATATTTCAGAAAATACTACTTTTCAATCAGTAATTTGCAATAAGAAGTGTGTCCATATCCTCGTGCAATACGAGGTGTGCAATGAGCTAGCCACTTCGACAGCAGAGACTGACAAAGAAATTAAGTCAGTCTCTCACTAGTGCCATTAGGATCAAAAACAGGCTTGTAATTCAAATTATGTTAGGTAAAAGGACACAAGTGCAACTAATGCGACATTTTATTGTTGCAAAGTTTCGCTCTTCAGGAGCTTCTGGAGAGCGAAACGTTGCCACAATAAAATTTCACATTAGTTGCACATGTGTCCTTTTGCCTAGCATTTTGTAGGTAATTCTACCATTATTACTAAGATATTATTAGTCGGTTTGTGAACGTGGGCTTAAGAACATGTGAGTATAAGAATGGAGGAACACTGCAGCAGGCCTACTGGCCCAAACCAAACATTCCCACCCACCCACTTGTCCAGCTTTTTCTCAAAGCTTCCCAAGAATTAGCTTCAGTACCTCAAGTACTAATCAGTAATACTAATCAAACCCAGCTCTTCTCACTCGTATATTTGTCCTCTTTCTTTAAAGGTACTCAAGGTCTTAGCCTCTAATACTCCAATCGTAAGATTGTTAAATGCATAAACTTTGAAGCATTAATGTCTATATGTAATGATAGTTTTCTAATTAAGCTCTTCTTCATCTCTCCTCTTTCTAGATTAGGTCATTTCTGGTGAGAAATGTTGAAGAGTCAGCGGCATAGCAGTGTTTCTGGAATTATCATACATTCTTGGGTTGAAAAGATTGCACGTCTTCAAACAACATTTGTCTTAGGTAAGGAGATGACGGCGTCTCCTTGGGTGGTCATATCTACATTTCACATGCAAACAGAGACGTATTTTCTCTACGTGCAGACACCCAAACAAAAAAATTTACTAATTTGTTTTGTTTTTAGGGTTCTATATCGAGGGCTTAATTTTTTTTGTACTTTTGCTGGCCCATGGACGATGATGCATTCAACAGAGATAGCTAAATGAATAATGTTTATTTATTCATCAAGGGTAATAGCCTGACATGAATGCAAGTCTAAGGGCACGGCAGAATGGTTGAGTTTAAAGGATAATTGCCGGCCCTCGGGTGGTGGATCAGGGCAGCAGCGATTATTCCCTTATCCTTGCTAGACTATGTGGTTTGCGCGAAGGAATTTATTTAAGTAGCATTTAAGCCCCTCAGAGATAAGGTTGGGAGCGGGGTTGGGTTTGGCGTGGCTGGAGAGGGAGGGCAGTTAGCCACACCTGGCTGCACGTGGTCAGGATAAGGTAAACAAACACCTTGTCAGGCCCCAGGTGGAAGGTGTCAGGCGCGCGTGTTAGTAGGGAGGGTTGGTTACTTTGTTCACTGGTGTGCACCGCTGCCAACACACCCAGCCACTACACACTGCCAACACACCCAGCCACTACACACTGCCAACACACCCAGCAACTACACACTGCCAACACACACCCAGGTACATCACACTTTCGGGTACAAATCGACGCCACACACACACACACACACACTGTCAACATACATGCAGGCACTACGAAACACCACAGACACTGTCAACATACATCCAGGCACTAAGAAACACCACAGACACTGTCAACATACATCCAGGCACTAAGGAACACCACAGACACTGCCAACATACATCCAGGCACTAAGGAACACCACATACACTGCCAACGTACATCCAGGCACTAAGGAACACCACAGACACTGCCAACATACATCCAGGCACTAAGGAACACCCCAGACACTGCCAACATACATCCAGGCACTAAGGAACACCACAGACACTGCCAACATACCTCCAGGCACTAAGGAACACCACAGACACTGCCAACATTAATCCAGGCACTAAGGAACACAGACACTGCCAACATACTTCCAGGTCCTAGGGAACACCACAGATACTGCCAACACACCCAGGCGCTAAGGAACACCACACACACACACACACACTGCCAACACACACAAAGGAACAAAGGGACACACACACGTATACACACTGCCAACACCAGATTAGATTTTGCCACCGAAGTGGCTAGTTTATTGTGCACCCCATATCCATCCTGTGGACGGTAGCGCAAGAGCATATGGATACACAAAAGGCCTAGGCACTAGGCCCCAAAGGGGTTAACAATTGTACATTTGGGTTTATATCTACATTTCAATTATCAGTGTGTAGTAGCTGGGTGTAGTGGCTGTGTGTATTGGCAGTGTGTAGTGGTTGGGTGTGTTGGCAGTGTGTAGTAGCTGGGTGTGTTAGCAGTGTGTAGTAGCTGGGTGTGTTGGCAGTGTGTAGTAGCTGGGTGTGTTGGCAGTGTGTAGTGGCTGGTTGTGTTGGCAGTGTGTAGTCCCTGTCTCCTTTTTATTACACATTTCAGTTTAACAAGCTAAGAGCTGTTATTGTACCTTAGCTCATTTCAGAGCCCAGCCATATCTAAGGTATACCTATCACCCCACAGGATGCGACCCACAACAGTCGACTGACACCCAGGTACCTACTTACTGCTAGGTGAACAGGGACATTAGGAGTAAAGAAACGTGCTTTACGTTTCCACCCATACCGGGAATCGAACCACGGACACTCAGTATGAGTTGAGTGCGCTACCAACCGAGCCACGGGACACCTTGTTGATAACTGATGGAGAGGTTGACGACCTTCTGTCATGACCTTGTATATGAATGATATACTATACTGACAAGATGAAAAATTAGACACTTGCGACAGCTGGGTATGTTTATTTGTAGACGTTTCGCCCTCCAGTGGATTTATCAATACAGTATAAGGACATAATGTGAAGATTGTTAAACTGTATACAAAAGATTACATCATTATATGTCGCAGCATCCTTGTCAGCTGTGCTCTGAGAGAAGTGACGAGATGCTGAGATAGAGTCAACATTCTCTCATTATCACAAATTAGAGTCCAACGTAGTGACCGTGGATGCTTCCCAGCCCTTGCCTGCTGTTTAAGTGTTGTGTTTGTCTTGGATGGAGAGGGAGGGCGGCTGGCGGGTTTGCTTGAAGCAGGGGTGAGAGAGGCCTTGCCCTTGTCATAGGGTTGCCCCTGCCATAATGCTACAAACCATACATCACTCCGATGCTCCTTCGGAAGCCTTTGCTGGGTCACCACATGGAGAAGACCTGGGCCAGGACCCTTCCTAGCAAACCTACCTAAATCTGAACCTTCAGGGGTGAGAAGAAGCTTATTGGGGCCATGAGCTGGAGTTTGGAGCTAGGAAAACTATTTTGGAGAGAGAGAGAGCCAGACATTTCGCTTCAGGACGGACCGAAAAGAGAGTACCTGCCTATCGGGAAAGAGCTAAACGTAGTTACCAGTTTCAGAAAAGCAGTCATAGTGTAATCTATCCAGTCATCTATTTGTCTATTCAGCTACCGCTTCATCTATCTAGTTACATCTCTATTTACACAACTGTACATATATATTCAACTACTTCCATTTATCCAGCTTCCTTCAGTCTATCCAATTAGTTCTTTCTTTAAGACGATTATTGCCTCTTCTCCAAGTATAAAAACATTGATATCTCACTTCCTTCTTCCTGGAGATGAGAGACAATAACAAAATAATTGAGAGTTACTTGGAGATGAAGACAAACGGATAATAGATGGAATCAGGGATTGTGTCTGGATAAAAAACAATAATTGTGTAGATAAAATCAGTAATTGGATAAAATAAGTGATTGTTATATAAAATCAGTGATTGTGTCTGGACAAATTCAATATGTCCAGATAGCATCAGTTACTGTCTCTATAAAGTAATGTAGTATAGTGTTCATCAGAACGTGTTGTATTTGCATGGTCTGCATTTGAACTGTTAACTAGAACAGACATAAAGTCAAATAAAGATTACATAAAGCTAGTGAAGGCGAGTCTCCTGAAGGGAGAGAAATTCTTCGACAAGACCAGAATGCAAATTTCGTTGTGGCAGTGATTGGAATTCGATAATGTAGGGTTGACTCTGAGCGAGAGGGCGACTCCGTAGGCCTGGTTTAGTGGTAGGAACGCTATGATCACTGGTAGACTCATCACTCACTCACTTTCTAGGATTGTTAGAGCCCCGGTATTGACTTATTCTTTGTTATCTCACCATCAAGACACTGTACACTGTTTACGTCAGGCCCATATCGGAGTATGCAGCACCAGTATGGAACCCCACACTTGGTCAAACATATCAAGAAATTAGATAAAGTGCAAAGGTTTACAAGAAGACTAGTCCCGGAGCTGGGATGTATGTCCTGTGAGGAGAGGCTAAGGGAAATCGAAATGACGACAAAATACTGAGAGGAATCGACAAGGTGGACAGAAACAGAATGTTCCAGAGATGGGACACAGCAACAAGGGGACACAACTTGAAGTTGAAAACTCAGATGAACCACAGGGATGTTAGGAAGTATTTCTTCAGTCATAGAGTTGTCAGGAAGTGGAAAATTTGGAGTGATGTATTTGAGGCAGGATCCATACATAGCTTTAAGGAGAGGTGTCCGGGGCCCAAGACTGTTCAACAGCCTTGTTGATCAGGCCCTGATCCACCAGGAGGCCTGGTCATAGACCAGGCCGCGGGGGCGTTGATCCCCGGAATGCCCTTGAGGTAGAGGTACGATATAGCTTATGGAGAAGGGAGAGAGTGGACCTAGTAGCGACCAGTGAAGAGGCGGGGACAGGAGCTATGAATCGACCCCTCCAACCACAATTTGGTGAGTACAATTAGATGAGTACACACACACACACACACACACAAAACACACACACACACACACACAAACACACACACACACAAAACACACACACAAAACACACACACACACACACACAACACACACACACTACAACACACACACAAACACACAGACAAAAAACACAACACACACACACACACTACACACACACACTACACACTACAATAACTAACACACACACACACACACACACACACTACACACACACTACACACACACTACACACACACTACACACACACTACACACACACTACACACACACTACACACACACTACACACACACTACACACACACATACACATACACACACATATACACACGCACACACACATACGCACACGAACGCGAACATATCGCTGGAGGATCACATAAACTACATGACTTTGACAGCCTATGCGTGACTAACGAGGTTCGGAATAGCTTGCAGGAATGAATCGTTTAAGGTCTCAGTCCACAACATATGTGATGCATATCTTAGAATGCGCAGCAGTAGCGTACTGTACATCTGATCAGACATGTTGCAAATGTTGCAAGGTTTCTAACCATCCCAGAGAGGAGAGACTTAAAGAACGAAACCTGAGGCTTCTGAAGAGAGGAAGATTAGAGTAGATATGATTACGATATACAAGATACACAGAGGAATTGATAGAGCTGATAATTATAGACTGAAATTCAATCACTACCTGGAGTTTACCTAGAGAGGGTTTCGGGGGGTCAACACCCCCGCGACTCGGTCTGAGACCAGACCTCGTTGTTGATCAGGGTCTGATCAACCAGGCTGTTACTGCTGGCCGCACGCAAACTGGCGTACGAACCACAGCCCGGTGCTTGTCCAGTGCCTTCTTGAAGACAGCCAGGGGTCTATTGGTAATCCCCCTTATGTATGCTGGGAGGCAGTTGAGCAGTCTTGGGCCCCGGACACTTATTGTGTTGTCTCTGTGTACTCGTGGCGCCCCTGTTTTTCATTGCGGGAATGTTGCATCTCCTGCCGAGTCTTTTGCTTTCATAGGGAGTGATTTTCGTGTGCAAGTTTGGTACTAATCCCTCTAGGATATTCCAAGTGTATATTATCATGTATCTTTCTCGCCTGCGTTCCAGGGAATACAAATTAAGGGCCTTCAACCGTTCCCAGTAATTTAAGTGTCTTATTGGACTTGAACAAGGAGCATAAATGAAAGCTAAACATACAAATGAATCATAGAGAGGTTAAAATGTATACTAAACTAGATGTGGCACGGGGTGGAAGCAAACATCATACACAGTTTTAAGTGCAGGTATGAAGGGACCCAAGAGGTAATGCATCATGAGGAATCACACACATGTGCAACATCTATGTATCTTTATTTCAGAACGTTTCGCCAACCAGTTGCTTTACCAATTCAATACAAAATTTAATTGAAGACAAACACTGATTAGCAAAACGTCTTCAAAGAAACTCAGGTGTTATACATGTATAATTCCTCACCATCTTGCCGGTATTGTATACCGATATTATATCAGTAGATGAGGTCAGTAGATGAGGTCAGTAGATGGAGACAGTATTATATCAGTAGTTGAGGTCAGTAGATGGGGACAATATTATATCAGTAGATGAGGTCAGTAGATGGGACAGTATTATATCAGTAGATGAGGTCAGTAGATGGGGACAGTATTATATCAGTAGATGAGGTCAGTAGATGGGGACAGTATTATATCAGTAGATGAGGTCAGTAGATGGGGACAGTATTATATCAATAGATGAGGTCAGTAGATGGGGACAGTATATATCGTAAAGAGGTCAGTAGATGGGGACAGTATTATATCAGTAGATGGGGACAGTATTATATCAATAGATGAGGTCAGTAGATGGGGACAGTATTATATCAATAGATGAGGTCAGTAGATGGGGACAGTATTATATCAATAGATGAGGTCAGTAGATGGGGACAGTATTATATCAGTAGATGAGGTCAGTAGATGGGGACAGTATTATATCAATAGATGAGGTCAGTAGATGGGGACAGTATTATATCAGTAGATGAGGTCAGTAGATGGGGACAGTATTATATCAGTAGATGGGGACAGTATTATATCAATAGATGAGGTCAGTAGATGGGGACAGTATTATATCAATAGATGAGGTCAGTAGATGGGACAGTATTATATCAATAGATGAGGTCAGTAGATGGGGACAGTATTATATCAATAGATGAGGTCAGTAGATGGGGACAGTATTATATCAATAGATGAGGTCAGTAGATGGGGACAGTATTATATCAATAGATGAGGTCAGTAGATGGGGACAGTATTATATCAATAGATGAAGTCAGTAGATGGGGACAGTATTATATCAGTAGATGGGGACAGTATTATATCCGTAGATGAGGTCAGTAGATGGGGACAGTATTATATCAGTAGATGGGGACAGTATTATATCCGTAGATGAAATGAATGGTTTAGAGAACCGACGAGTTGGTAAATTAGACACATATGCAACACTTGGATATCTTTATTGAGGAAACGTTTCGCCACACAGTGGCTTCATCAGTCCATACAAATTAGAATCGTGAAGAACAGGAGGAGTATGAGGTGGTCAGTCCCTCAATAAAGATATCCAAGTGTTGCATATGTGTCTAATTTACCAACTCGTCGGTTCTCTGAACCATTCATTTACATCCTGTCTGACACTGCAACATCTTGGTATCTTAATACAGGGATTTCTTCGCTTGCCTATTCCTTGGGCACGACCTACTTCCACATTGGACAAATGTGACACCTCCTACAACTGCTGCACCTCTCCTGTCTACAGTATATAAGCTTCCTCTACGCTCATATGTTGTATTCTATTCAAGATTGATGGACTGACAACATTGACTCAAGATTGAGGGACTGACCACCTCATACTCCTGTTCTTCACGATTCTCCTTTGTATGGACTGATGAAGCCACTGTGTGGCGAAACGTTTCCTCAATAAAGATATCCAAGTGTTGCATATGTGTCTAATTTACCAATCCGTAGATGAGGTCAGTAGATGGGGACAGTATTATATCAGTAGATGGGGTCAGTAGATGGGGACAGTATTACATCAGTAGATGAGGAGTCTGACCTCGACCCTGCCCAAATAAAACTTAATGTAAATAACAAGGAAATGCCTATAAATACCAGAGCTGATATTATATTATGTAGAAACTCACAAGTTAATCAACGTTGCATTACAAACTGTATTTTAAAGTTTAAAGGTCAGGAAATTGAGCAAAATGTCAGTATTTTAGTTCAAATGAAGATCTTGATATTTTTCAACTGAGACACAGCTAAAGAGACAGCCTGACTAGAGGGACAGAAATATTTAAGCAGACACTGAGCAGAGTAAGACAGGTGAAGTGACGTGAGTGGTGAACCACACACATGGGTCAGTAATAGGACCTTCTTGTGTCTTTCAGAGGGAGGGAAAATTGGACTCTTGTGTCTTCCAAAGGGGGAAAAGAACTCTTGTGTCTTCCTAAGGAAAAAGAGGACTTGTGTCTTCCACAGGGAGAGGGAAAGACTCTTGTGTCTTCCAGAGGGGAAAGGGAACTTTTGTGTTTTCCAGGAGGAAGGGGAATGGATTCTTGTGTCTTCCAGGAGGGAGGGGAAGGACTCTTCTTGTACCTTCCAGGAGGGAGAGGGTGGGAGGGGGACTCTTCTAAACGCTACAGACTCTTCCTGACTCGTGGTGTGTCTCATTTCATTAGCTGTCTTGGGATAAAATCCGTGTTGAGTTGAAGAAGGATGTTCTAAGCGGAGATTCCCCCATCTCTCTCTCTCTCTCTCTCTCTCTCTCTCTCTCTCTCTCTCTCTCTCTCTCTCTCTCACTTGTGTTTCTAACATTTGCTCTTACAGCAATTGGTCCAGTTTGCTCTCTGCCCTTTCAGACTCTGTCATATCTACTTTTAAATTCACGCATTGAGTTTGTTTCCACTACAGACCTCTCTAATGCATTCCATTTGTTCACTACCCTCCCATAAACAACAACAACAACAGAATTGTTTACAATGCCTCGCATGCTCTATTGAACTTATAGTTTTGTGGTGTGTGTGTGTGTGTGTGTGTGTGTGTGTGTTGTGTTTTATCTATTTCACACCTCAGCTGAGGTTTCTAGTAGCAAAGGACCAGTTATGGTTCGTGATGGAGAGGGTTTGAAATAGTATAGTTATGTTCGAAATTGTGATTACTGGCTGTTGTAATAATGGTTTAAATTTCCTTGGCCTTGTGTTGGTAATTTTTGTGAGGATGTTTCGAGCCTGGAGTCGATATGTACATTCTATCTGATTGATAGACAGAACACACAGACTCCAGGCTTAGGGACTGATTACCTCATTCTCCCCATCCTCATATTTCACTTTTCTCTGTATTGGACTGAAGAAGCCACTGGTTGGCGAAACGTTTCCTCAGTAAAGATTCCCAAATATTGCACTAGTCTCATTCTTCAGTTCTTCTCCTCCATGAAGACCACACCTTGAAGCACCGCTGGGTTGAAATGCTCCTCCATGAAGACCACACCGTGAAGCACCGCTGGGTTGAAATGCTCCTCCATGAAGACCACACCGTGAAGCACCGCTGGGTTGAAATGCTCCTCCATGAAGACCACACCGTGAAGCACCGCTGGGTTGAAATGCTCCTCCATGAAGACCACACCGTGAAGCACCGCTGGGTTGAAATGCTCCTCCATGAAGACCACACCGTGAAGCACCGCTGGGTTGAAATGCTCCTCCATGAAGACCACACCTTGAAGCACCGCTGGGTTGAAATGCTCCTCCATGAAGACCACACCGTGAAGCACCGCTGGGTTGAAATGCTCCTCCATGAAGACCACACCTTGAAGCACCGCTGGGTTGAAATGCTCCTCCATGAAGACCACACCGTGAAGCACCGCTGGGTTGAAATGTTCCTCCATGAAGACCACACCTTGAAGCACCGTTGGGTTGAAATGCTCCTCCATGAAGACCACACCGTGAAGCACCGCTGGGTTGAAATGCTCCTCCATGAAGACCACACCGTGAAGCACCGCTGGGTTGAAATGCTCCTCCATGAAGACCACACCGTGAAGCACCGCTGGGTTGAAATGCTCCTCCATGAAGACCACACCGTGAAGCACCGCTGGGTTGAAATACTCCTCCATGAAGACCACACCGTGAAGCACCGCTGGGTTGAAATGCTCCTCCATGAAGACCACACCGTGAAGCACCGCTGGGTTGAAATGCTCCTCCATGAAGACCACACCGTGAAGCACCGCTGGGTTGAAATGCTCCTCCATGAAGACCACACCGTGAAGCACCGCTGGGTTGAAATGCTCCTCCATGAAGACCACACCGTGAAGCACCGCTGGGTTGAAATGCTCCTCCATGAAGACCACACCGTGAAGCACCGCTGGGTTGAAATGCTCCTCCATGAAGACCACACCGTGAAGCACCGCTGGGTTGAAATGCTCCTCCATGAAGACCACACCGTGAAGCACCGCTGGGTTGAAATGCTCCTCCATGAAGACCACACCGTGAAGCACCGCTGGGTTGAAATGCTCCTCCATGAAGACCACACCGTGAAGCACCGCTGGGTTGAAATGCTCCTCCATGAAGACCACACCGTGAAGCACCGCTGGGTTGAAATGCTCCTCCATGAAGACCACACCGTGAAGCACCGCTGGGTTGAAATGCTCTTCCATGAAGACCACACCGTGAAGCACCGCTGGGTTGAAATGCTCCTCCATGAAGACCACACCGTGAAGCACCGCTGGGTTGAAATGCTCCTCCATGAAGACCACACCGTGAAGCACCGCTGGGTTGAAATGCTCCTCCATGAAGACCACACCGTGAAGCACCGCTGGGTTGAAATGCTCCTCCATGAAGACCACACCGTGAAGCACCGCTGGGTTGAAATGCTCCTCCATGAAGACCACACCGTGAAGCACCGCTGGGTTGAAATGCGCCATGCAGATCATTTTATACCAAGACTCGTGTGCAACCTCTTGGTATCTTCCTTTCCGAAACGTTTCGTCTACGTAGTAGCCTCGAAACTATTACTTCATGACTAGTGAACTATTCTCACATCATCTCTCCACTTCTAGTCTCCAATTAAAGTCACTTCTGTATTCGACTTAAGAAGCCTATTGTGTAGGCGAAAATTGTAGGATATAAAGATAGCAAAGCGTTTCATATGTTTCTTGATGAAATTAAAGACACATGTGCTACATCTGGGTATCTTTATTGTAGACGTTTCGCCCTCCAGTGGCTTTATCAATACAAATTCTAGGCCATAATTTGAAGACAGTAGAACTATATACAAAAGATGAGGTAATCTTCGCACCAACTCCAGGCTAGCCTCCTCAGGAGGGATATGGGATACACACTAGACTCTACCCTTCAGCAGCAAATTCTAAATCTATCCTGCCTTGCTAAGGATATTCCAGTTAATCCAAGTACATTTTCACTGCCAAGGCTTATGGGATATAAATGGTGTACTGTCGGCAATAGCGATTCGATAAAGCCTTTACACAACTCGAAACGTTGTCCTGATCTAAGCTTCTTCTATAGCATGTGTATTTTCTTCTCCATGGTCTATTGCTCACTTGGTTAAGTGGGTTCTAAGCTTAACGACTACACGAGGGTCATTAAGGCTGCTTGTAAGCTGTTAGGTAAAAAAGGACAGGGTTGCAACTAATGCGAGATTTTATTGTGGCAAGGTTTCCCTCTCTAGGAGCTTTGTCATGCTACTGAAGAGCGAAACGTTGCCATAGTAAAATGTCACTTTAGTTGCACATGTGTCCTTATTCCTAACATATCGTCATTAATTCTACCAACATTATTATTATAATTTGCATGTAAACTGTTTACCACCAGTCAGCAATACTTTAATCCCTTAAATACGGATTATATATATATATATATATATATATATATATATATATATATATATATATATATATATATATATATATATATATCATTTACCAAACTGCGACAGGCCAGGATTCGACCCCACGACACATGTCACCTTACCAACTGAGCCATCGATCCTACAGACAACATGAGCCTAGCAAACTAGGCTTGTTTCATGTTGCGAGGACACTCGTGGCAGTTGTATGCACAAGGATTAATTTCAGCCTCCTCCTGTTTGAATACCCGCCTCCACAAGCAGTCTATATAGCAATGAAACCATGAAACAAACAGGAAGAGGCTGAAATTAATCCTTGAGCATACAACTGCCGCGAGTATCCTCGCAACATGAAACAACCCTAGTTCGCTAGGCTCATGTTTGTAGGATCTATGGCACAGTTGAAGCTTGAACTGTTATGGGGGCCCCTTCGCAACCCCTCTTCTCATACAGTAAACCCAAAATTTTTAAGCTATGTGGACTACAGTCATTTCTGGGTCCCCTCCGGGATTAGGGGTCCTGAAACTTAAGATTCATTAGTTTCATAGTAGATCCGTCCCTGTATATATACACACTGAAAGACACAACCTCGCGGTGAACATACACTGTGCGCCCAGTTGTAGGTACTGAGAAATGCTTACCCAAAAGTCTTAATTAGAGCCAAGTGATTTATCCTATTTCGTTTGGCTTTGTAATTGACTTTGATGAAGTCAATGTAAATTTCCTTTCCCCTTTGGGCCCCTCCTGTCAGAGGGGATGCTGGGCAAGAGCTCTTTATTCAAGGAATTGGAGTTACCCCTCAGCTTCCCCTGGACCACTTCTGATTGCCTCCCTTTCTTCAGGTGATGTAAGATAATCTATATTGAATACTAGTAATAATAATCTACATTAATTAATATTAATAAGGATAATCTACATTGAATAATAATCTACAATGAATTATATTTTCCAATATTTTAACATCATTATGTAATAATTTATATAAGGGATTAAGTAGTTTTTTCACTTTGTGTCGTTGTTGGATATGATGCAACTAGGGCAGTGAGGATGGATTTTTATTTACTCTTAATAATTACGTAAAATTTATCATTACAATGAAAACTGAATGACTTTTTTTTTTTTGCTGAACCATCAAAAATACCTTATAAATTAATAATACTGAAATAATAATAATAAGAAGTTGAAAAAACGAGGAGAAGAAGTAGAAACAGATGATGAAGATCAGTTAGAGGAGGAACGTCAATAAAGATGGCACTGAAACACAAATTACCACTGCAATAAACAGAGTTGAACGCGATCCATAAATCCAACGTTTCAATTACAACGTAAAACAGCAACGAGGCTCTTGTCAACAACTGGAATTTACACGTAATGCATTAGAGAATGTGAACATTATCCTCGGTGGAGAGTTAAAATATCTTCAAGTAGCTCTGAGAAGAACAATTAACGTTGCTTAAATTGAAGTCTGGAGGGAGGAGGATGGTGGAGAATTTATTGCAGGTCATATATTGGAGTGTTGCAGAGCGCACGGAGCCTGACCTGTGATCCACTATGCTATTGTGCTCCCCGCTTGGTTTCGGAGGTGGGAGGGTGAGGTGGAGGTGGCACTGAGGGCCACATTGAGCTTGACTCTTCGGAGATTCATCTCTGTGTCTCCGAGGAGGTGTTGGTGGTCGTGGTTGTTATTATTGTGGTTATTATTATTGTGGTTGTTCGTCAGATTATTATTATAATCATTAAGTGCTAAACCCACAAGGGTCATGGAGCTCTGCAGGGTAGGGCATGCTGAAGGCTTGATCAGAGACTAGGGAGGGTGGAAAGTTTAACAGAGGTATAGTAAGGTCGGGGTGAAGTGCTAGACGACGTATAATCAGAATTTGAGTATTAAATATGTTGCTGTCAATTAGGGAATCTGTGTCAAAGGTGGGACTTTCAGCGAGGTGGGAAGATACAGTGTGTTAGAGCGGAGGTAAATTCTGCGAACACTGAACACCAGTGTAGGTCTTCACACTGTAGCATTGTTGTAGTTTTACACACAGTATAACAGCATCACCTCCAATAACGTCACAGTCGGTGTAGTCATGTATCGATCTATTATTTTCCCATATAAAAAAAAAGCGACCAAGTCATTTTAACCAGCACCTCATTGTTTCCTCAGTGATGATAGTTTACCTGTTATTTACCTGTGACCTGTCTGGGGCGTTTTCCTACTCCCGTCCCGTGGCCCGGCTTGAGAGACCTCAAGAATGCGTGTAAATGAGAGAGTACAGTGGCAGTGATGTAGGCAGTGGCACAATCCACTGGTTAAAAATTAGACATATTTGCAACATCTGGGTATCTTTATTTGTAGACTACGGTGCTCTTCACCAACTCCAAGGACTGACTGTATATAGTTCTACAGTCTTCCTATTATGTCCTTGAATTTGTATTGATAAAACCACTGGATGGCGAAACGTCTATATATAAAGATACATGTTGAACATGTATCTAATTCTTCATATTGTCTTTATTGTGTACAGTTCATGCGCAGTCTATAGGAATTATACAGTGCCAGGGTAATACCAGACTTGAACCTGCTGATTTGGCCTGCTTTGAGGGGAGGGGAAAGGTTCCAGTCTTCTGGCCACCGAGAATAATGTGGCATTTGTAGCCTTTGTGTGGCAAGGCGTCAGTATGTCTCACCTTGCATGCGTGGAGAGTTGAACTATCTGGGATTCATGGAAGGTAATTGAATTTAATCTAATGAAGGGAAGAGTAGCTCCAATTGGATCAAGAGTCGTTCTACAGCATCCAAGCACCTACCTGTGATTTGAGATACACTAGAAGCATCCACACACCTGTGATGTGAGATACACTAGCAGCATCCACACACCTGTGATGCGAGATACACTAGCAGCATCCACACACCTGTGATGCGAGATACACTAGCAGCATCCACACACCTGTGATGCGAGATACACTAGCAGCATCCACACACCTGTGATGCGAGATACACTAGCAGCATCCATGCACCTATGATGTGATGTGAGATAAACTAGCCAGCATCCAAGCACCTACCTTGAAGGTTCTTATTAACGGGGTGATGTGAGATAAACCAGCACGGCGATAATGATGATACGTAACATCATTATAACAACACCTGTTGTTCTACCTTCCATAATGCAGCGTAACACTCCCCTAATAAATTAAATTCATTTACGGTAAATATATACTGAACCAAAGGTTATAATTTCACAATTTTTGGGATAAAAATAATTTTATTTTTACTAATTATGGTATAATTACGCTACAGTGGTTATTTTTGTGATATTTTTGAAGTCAAATAAATAAACTTTTGGCAAACAAATGTATCACTTGTATATGTTGAAAATAAATGTTAAATGAAGTATATATATATATATATATATATTGTGCCACTATATTACTGACCATTCTGTAATATGGGGAAAGGAACTTTACCATGTAATCTAAATGCAACTTTAGCAGTTCTAGAGATGCAGGTCTAACTTCAGTACCGGTGCTGAAGAAAAGACAGGTTCCAGAACAACCCTTTACTCATACAACGTTTCGCTCTATGTAGAACTTTATCACACAAGTTGATAATTCTCTACACAACGAAACCTTGTCTGACTAAAACTTGTTCTGCAACTTGTCTGTTCTTCACCGTTGTCAGTACGTTAGTTGGATCCAGATGTGAAGCTCGTAGATGTGAAGCTCGTAGATGTGAAGCTCGTAGATGTGAAGCTCGTAGGTTCCTTCGGCTGCCAGTGAACGAGTGAAACATTTAGACACCTGAACGTTATAAGAAAAGACGAACTGCCGCTGTCAAGATACCGACTTTAGCAGCATTTTTCTTCAGGAAGTGAAATGCTCACTGAACCCAGCGACAGAGTCCAGGAAGTTGCACATAACATCAAGAGATATTTACGACCCTTCATTTATAATTTATCGCCAAGAGAGGAAAAAAGGTTGTTGAAAGTCTTGTATTGTCATGGAACATGTCAGTCTGCAGCGCCTGTGGCACACGTCACAGGCTTCCTCACAGCCTTTGTCGTCGAGCACTTCACCTTTGTTCGCTCCAGGAACTCGTATGGAAAACACGACGAGCGTTGTAAGACTTGAAGAAGAGACGGTGATACAGCAGTTAGGTAAGATTTGTCAGGAAACAGGACAAGTGTTGCCTGACGTGGGTCTTGGTCATATGATGACCCACAGGGATATTTCTTGAGCTCGCCTTTGTCTTAAATTCGGTGCTCAGATGTTGCAGTCACCTTTCATAGGCTTCCACGCATGAAGAATGACATGTTGGGATGAGGACGGGTAGACGATGAGATCATGTGACTCCTGTGTTGCTGGGTATCATGTATGCTAATGTTTTAGAAATTTTGTAGTTTCAGGGTTACGTTATAGTGTGTCGGTGACGGCGATTAGCGAGGCTTCCCAGTGTGGACTGGTAAGCCCGTGGACGGTGCCGGTCAAGTGGACAAAAACTCCACTGAGTAGATTATCATATAACTAAGACCCGTACCAGACGAATTTTTCCCTTTTCTCCTGGGAGGAAAAAAAAATGTCCTCTGAACTCGATTACGGTGAAAAATACAGCCAAGTGTTGCAGTGATCATTTATCCTATGGGTCATTTGCTCGACGGTGAACGAGGTGATTAAGTATCCAGGAGCGAGGATGGGAATCAGAGATATCGGTGAGTGGGAAGGTCGACCTCATGCAAGGGCGGAGTAAGGGCGGAATTACCCCTGTGGGCGACAGTTCCCCCAGGAGTCTCTATCGCTTATCCCCCCCCCCTCCCCTGTGTTTTCTTCCGTGTTTGGTTGGCTTGTTTATTTTTTTTTGTTTGGTGTTCGTGTTCAATACGTGTGCGTAAAGAGGCCATTTGCATGGTTGTGTAATTTGTGTTGCAAGCATTGCAAACTTATTGCACACCCAAATCCATCTATGTAGGCGGCAGCAGCGCAAGCTTTTATGGAAACAACGTTTCGCTCCATGCACAGAATTCTATACAGGGAAGAAGCCGAAGATGATTTGGGTAATAATGGTAGAGTTAGCGACATAATGGTAGGTAAAAGGAGCTTGACAAAGCTCCTGGAGAGCGAAACGTTGCCACAGTGAAATGTTACATTAGTTGCATCTGTGTCCTTTTACTCAACATGTTGATTTTGTTTGGACTATTACCCGGAAGTTTGTAAACCAGGATAAACCATGATAACCCAGGATAAACCATGATAACACAGGATAAACCATGATAACCCAGGATAAACCAGGATAACCCAGGATAACTCATGATAAACCAGGATAACCCATGATAAACCAGGATAACCCAGGATAAACCAGGATAACCCATGATAAACTAGAATAAACCAGGATAACCCAGGATAAACCAGAATAACCCAGGATAACCCAGGATAAACCATGATAACCCAGGATAAACCAAGATAAACCATGATAACCCAGGATAAACCAGGACAAACCAGGATAAACCATGATAACCCAGTGAAGTCAGGATGTCATTACACTATCTTGCTTCCATAAAGGTCATTTAATCCTTTCTTATCCCATGTAAGTCACCTAACACCCAGGTGCCTGCTTACTGGTAGGTAAACAGCGACAGTAGGTGTAAGGCAACATGCCCAACGTTTCTGCCAGTCCAAGGATCCAACCCTGGTCCCTCAGAGCTGAGGTCGCTACCAAGTGAGCCACGAACAACTGAAATGTTTTCCGAATAATATTTCGGTGTTTTTCGCCTCGAAATTGTAATAAAATTTCCACAAACATTCCAGGGAATGAGCAGGACTCGACCCGTGGCAAATCAGTCCAAAAATTACCAGACCACCATGGTTCGAGTCCTGTCCGTTTCTTGAGCCTCTTTCTTTTTATCGTTATCGACAGTGCTCAACCAACAATGTCTTGATGCTGTTGAAAGGTTCATGATTCAAGAAATTAAAGCTACTCCATTCCTTGGCTCAAACTTATTTACTTCCCATTCCCCAGGTGCTATATGACCCATACTAGTTTAGCACTATTTCTTGATTAAAATAACACTAATGTAACCAGGACTTGAGTCCTGGAGGAAGGAACTGTGTTACCTGTGCACTTCTGGTAAGAAACCTATTGAAGGAATAATAATGAATGTGTTTCCTCTTTTGAGGCTTCCTGCTTTGATGAGAGCAGCCAGTGAGGGAAAAAATATGATGATGATGTTAATAATAATAATAAAATTGGGGTCGTGCACCTCTGGTGAAGGCTCTGTCTTGGTGCTTCCTTACAAGGACTTTTGAAGGACGTGATAGATGAATGTGTGTGTGTGTGTGTGTGTGTGTGTGTGTGCGTGTGTGGTGAAGATACAAAGAGGGAAGCCCTTCCTGTGTGACAACCCTGTCTCTGTAGCATCCTGTCGCTGTGACAGTCCCTGTGACAACCCCTCCCTGTGACAACCCCTCCCTGTGACAACCCCTCCCTGTGACAACCCCTCCCTGTGACAACCCCTCCCTGTGACAACCCATTTCTGTGACAAATCCCTCAGATTAACAACACCCAAAATCCCCCACCGTGACCTGGTGGCTAAAGCTCTCGCTTCACGCGGTGAGGTCCCGGGTTCGATTCCCGGCGAGGGTAGAAACATTGGGCGTGTTTCTTTACACCAGTTGTCAATGTTCCCACGTCAGTAAAATAGGTACCTGGGTGTTAGTCACATCCTGGTGTGAGTCACATCCTGGGACAAAACTGACCTAATTTGCCCGAAATGCTCTGCATAACAAGGGACTTTCTAAATATGTAGTAGTATGTCACTGATGTCAGCTAGGCCTGTATACCTTGTACATGTACTTGTAGAAATAAAGATATTGTTATTATTATTATTATTATTATTATTATTATTATTATTATTATTATTATTATTATTATTATTATTATTATTATTATTATTATTATTATTATTATTATTATTATTATTATTATTATTATTATTGGAGGTAGGCTCAGCCAGATGCTGCATAATTCACTTTTAAAAAATACTAGAAGTGACTGTATCAGCCTCTGTATTATGAAAGTATAATATACCCATAGCCATCACATGAGTATGCGAGTATACACCTTTCATGTACACACGTGTATGAATACTGGGCGTTGCCTTACGCTACCAACAGACATTCCAAGATGAACGTAAAATACAAACCACTGGTTATCCTTTGCCATAAAGAAATCAAAAGTGGTTGGTTCGATCTTTGTATCAATTCCTCCTTTTCTTCCTCCTCCTCCTCCTCCTCTTTTTCTTCCTCCTTTTCCTTCTCTTGCTCCTCCTCCTTCCTATCCCCTCCTTACCAGGACTCTAGTGAGAGTAACATCTTACAAGAGGTAACGTCTTACAAGAGGTAACATCTTATATTAAGTAAGATTCGTCAGGAAACAGGACAAGTGTTTCCTGACGCGGGTCATAGTCGCACGATGACCCACCGCTGGGGCTTTTGGTCATCTGACCGAGGCCTTCCACTGGCTTACTCCTCCACCCCTGTAAAAGTTAATTTTAATTACAACTTCATAGTAGACATGGTGACAGCAGTGGTGACATTACCAGGCCACTGCAACTCTGTAGGTCACTCAGCGCTCCAGTCAGTAAATTATATATAACACAAAAACAAATAAAATGATTGAAAACTGAACACTAATGGTAAACTGAGGATAGATAAATGTTATAACAGTAGTAGACATGATCACTAGTGAGCACTAGGTTCACTAGTGAGCACTAGGTTCACTAGTGAGCACTAGGTTCACTAGTGAGCGCTATGTTCACTAGTGAGCACTATGTTCACTAGTGAGCGCTATGTTCACTAGTGAGCGCTATGTTCACTAGTGAGCACTATGTTCACTAGAGAGCACTATGTTCACTAGAGAGCACTATGTTCACTAGTGAGCACTATGTTCACTAGTGAGCACTATGTTCACTAGTGAGCACTATGTTCACTAGTGAGCACTATGTTCACTAGTGAGCACTATGTTCACTAGTGAGCACTATGTTCACTAGTGAGCACTATGTTCACTAGTGAGCACTATGTTCACTAGTGAGCACTATGTTCACTAGTGAGCACTATGTTCACTAGTGAGCACTATGTTCACTAGTGAGCACTATGTTCACTAGTGAGCACTATTTCACTAGTGAGCACTATGTTCACTAGTGAGCACTATGTTCACTAGTGAGCACTATGTTCACTAGTGAGCACTATGTTCACTAGTGAGCACTATGTTCACTAGTGAGCACTATGTTCACTAGTGAGCACTATGTTCACTAGTGAGCACTATGTTCACTAGTGAGCACTATGTTCACTAGTGAGCACTATGTTCACTAGTGAGCACTATGTTCACTAGTGAGCACTATGTTCACTAGTGAGCACTATGTTCACTAGTGAGCACTATGTTCACTAGTGAGCACTATGTTCACTCGTGATCACTATGTTACTAGTGAGCACTATGTTCACTAGTAGCACTATGTTCACTAGTGAGCACTATGTTCACTAGTGACACTTCACTAGTGAGCACTATGTTTATATCACTAGTTCACTAGTGACACTAAATTCACTAAAGAGCCTAGTTCACTATAGAGCACTAGCACGTTAAGTAGAGCCTATGTTTCATCCTACCTTGTATCAAATGGAAATCGTCCATAAAACATCTCTTTTCCAAGGAAACAGAACAAAGTTCGGGTAAACTCCTCTTCATCCTACCGATCATATGGGAAATCTCTAAACCCGTTCTCTTTTCACCAACGGCACTACGATATGTTACCTCCGTGTTGATCTGCCATGGGGTAGAAGGAGTATGTCACGGACAGGTATGTCACGGGAGGTAATGTCACGGAGGGTATGTCACGGAGAGGTATGTCACGGAGAGGTATGTCACGGAGAGGTATGTCACGGAGAGGCATGTCACGGAGAGGCATGTCACGGAGAGGCATGTCACGGAGAGGCATGTCACGGAGAGGCATGTCACGGAGAGGCATGTCACGGAGAGGCATGTCACGGAGAGGCATGTCACGGAGAGGCATGTCACGGAGAGGCATGTCACAGAGAGGCATGTCACAGAGAGGCATGTCACAGAGAGGCATGTCACAGAGAGGCATGTCACAGAGGAATGTAATACAGAATGAGGGAAGTGCAAGAATTAGCAGTAAAGGCAGTTTTCCAAGGCTGAGTGAGGGGCTCTTGATCCTTCTGGACGTCTCCTCCCGTAATCTTGGCTGGAACCTGATTGCTTTCCAGTCCTCTGGCGCTTCGTGACCCCTACGGGCTTAGCGCTTTCCCCTAAATATATATCAATAATGCTAGGCTGAATTTTGTAGACTTTTAATGACAATTGAGAATTATCCACATGTAACAGAGTAAGGGGAAAACGTAGAGCACGTTTCGCTCGAAAGGGAAGCGAAACGTTGTGTAATTCAAGCTTTCCAAGAGTTCTAGTTTACTTGATTAATGTGTAATAATTCAGATATAGACATAATAAATGTTAATGTGTGGGAGAGAGAGAGAGAGAGAGAGAGAGAGAGAACTGTACTCGTGTGTGTGTGTGTGTGTGTGTGTGTGATAGAGATAGAGAGAGAGAGAAAACTGTACTCGGGACCACTGGAGAGCGAAACGTTGCCATAACAAAATCTCACAGTAGTTGCATCAGTGTCCTTTCACCCAACAAGAAATTTCTCCCATCAGAGTTAGTTAAAATCGACCAATACACACTGGACAACGGGGAAAAATATTCTCCCCAAAAAAAGTCTTATTCGGCAGAATCAAATTTTCATGGGAGGAAAGAGAGGGAGGGAAGTTTAGGACTGAGGTGGTACGACCCAGGTAGAAAATATACTGTATCGTTCATGTGTTCGGGGTATCACAGGATGGTATGAACCTTGGTAAGTGATACCGACTCTAGGACTTGGTTTGTTTACAATATGTTTCGGTCCTGGGCTTTGTTCAGGGTCCCAGGACCGAAGTCTTTTCTAATAAATATGTAAACCTAAAATTAGATGAAGTAACGTGAGTTACCTAACGAAAGAGGCAACAACGTGAGTTACCTAACGAAAGCGGCAACAACGTGAGTTACCTAACGAAAGAGGCAACAACGTGAGTTACCTAACGAAAGAGGCAACAACGTGAGTTACCTAACGAAAGGGCAACAACGTGAGTTACCTAACGAAAGAGGCAACAACGTGAGTTACCTAACGAAAGAGGCAACAACGTGAGTTACCTAACGAAAGAGGCAACAACGTGAGTTACCTAACGAAAGAGGCAACAACGTGAGTTACCTAACGAAAGAGGCAACAACGTGAGTTACCTAACGAAAGAGGCAACAACGTGAGTTACCTAACGAAAGAGGCAACAACGTGAGTTACCTAACGAAAGAGGCAACAACGTGAGTTACCTAACGAAAGAGGCAACAACGTGAGTTACCTAACGAAAGAGGCAACAACGTGAGTTACCTAACGAAAGAGGCAACAACGTGAGTTACCTAACGAAAGAGGCAACAACGTGAGTTACCTAACGAAAGAGGCAACAACGTGAGTTACCTAACGAAAGAGGCAACAACGTGAGTTACCTAACGAAAGAGGCAACAACGTGAGTTACCTAACGAAAGAGGCAACAACGTGAGTTACCTAACGAAAGAGGCAACAACGTGAGTTACCTAACGAAAGAGGCAACAACGTGAGTTACCTAACGAAAGAGGCAACAACGTGAGTTACCTAACGAAAGAGGCAACAACGTGAGTTACCTAACGAAAGAGGCAACAACGTGAGTTACCTAACGAAAGAGGCAACAACGTGAGTTACCTAACGAAAGAGGCAACAACGTGAGTTACCTAACGAAAGAGGCAACAACGTGAGTTACCTAACGAAAGAGGCAACAACGTGAGTTACCTAACGAAAGAGGCAACAACGTGAGTTACCTAACGAAAGAGGCAACAACGTGAGTTACCTAACGAAAGAGGCAACAACGTGAGTTACCTAACGAAAGAGGCAATATTGTGGGTTACCTAACGAAAGAGGCAATATTGTGAGTTAATTAATTGAAGAGGTTACACTTAGCCACTTTGGCAGAGACAAATGAAGTTATACGAAACCTTTACTGACGACGTTTCTCCCATGTCCATATAACTGCACTCTGCTCAATTTAACATCGTGTTGGTGTCTAATACTTATCTTGAAAAACAAAAAAGGCACAATACCATAACTGGAACAATACACAAATAGCCAATACATAGAAGGAAGGAGCTTACGACGACGTTTTAGTCCGACATGGACCATTTACAAAGTCACTTTGTAAATGGTCCTAGTCGGACCGAAACGTTGTAAGCTCCTCTCACCTATGTACAGTTATTTGTGTATATACATATCTTGTATCGACACCTACTCACACTAACCAAGCATACGATATGTTCCAGACTCGGTCTCTTTTACCAATGTTTCAGGGATTCGCTCAAAACTTTTATTTCCCGAAAAGTCATTTGAAATGTCAGAGGAGCGTTCATGATGCCGTCCTTTTTGAAATAAGGCTTCAGTAATTTACATGTCACCTCTGCAAAGTGTCAATAGTTTTTAATGGGGTAGTCTATGAGGGAAGTGTTCCCCTCTGCACTGAAGGTAGTAAGAAAGAGGAGACCCAAGAACTGAGACTCAACTTCTCTTAACTTAGAGTTGAGACTCAACCTTCTCATACACTAGACCTAGGACTCAACCTTCTCAGGCCCAGGAGCTGTGAATCAACCCCAGCAGTGACTGCTACACGCACCGTTCTCACTGGGAGTGGCTGGTGTCCCATACAGCGTCTACGCTGTTGGAGAAAGTGGCAGGCGACTGGGACAATGTGTTTCTCGCACCTTTGGTGTTCTGTGTGTTTTGATATTGTTAGTGTTGGGGAAGTGTGTGTGTAGGTCAGAAGAATGAGACATAGTGGTTATGACATTTTGTGTAGAGGTTTCGTCTACCATGACCCACCTCACACTGTCTTTCGTTTACATATTATAGGTATGGCTTATGGTTGTATTACTGATGTATGTCTAGCCTGGGGAAGGTGATTTCTGGGTAGCCTGGAGAAGGTAATTTCTAGGTAGCCTGGAGGGGATAGTGTCTGGGTAGCCTGGAGAAAATTTCTATGTAGCGTTGAGAAGGTAATTTCTAGGTATCCTAGAGAAGGTAATTTCTAGGTTGCCTGGAGGGGAGTGTCTGGGTAGCCTGGAGAAAATTTCTATGTAGCGTTGAGAAGGTAATTTCTAGGTAGCCTAGAGAAGGTAATTTCTAGGTAGCCTGGGGAAGGTAATGAAACCGGTCCACGTTAATGTTTTAGTGACCACGTAACAAGGTAGAATTAGGAAGACTGAGGGACTGACCACCTTCTACCAAGACTGAGGGACTGATCACCTCCCATTAAGGCTGAGGGACTGATCATCTCCAAACTACTACTACTGTTACTACTACCGTGTCTTGTGTTAAATTCGCCTGTAAGCGACTGAAGAAGCCTGTTGTGCAGGTAAAACGTTTCAGCAGTAGAGATAACTAAGTGTTGCACATATTTTTCTTTTACCCTCGCTGCCAGGCCTTAGGGAAGTCTTCCCTGCTGACAGCCTGATCAACCAAGCTGTTGCTGCTAGCCATCACATCCAGCAATAAGATCAAAACAAGCAGGACGTGGGACGACACAATTTCTAAAACTATTAGAAACGAATTAACCAGATTATCATAATTCTGGGGAAGCGCTAAAACCACTAGGGGCCATACGATGCCTTTGGAATGGGAAGACCCCAGGTTTGATTCGAGGAAGGGGAGAGTAGCTCGAATTCATTAAATGCCTTGGATTTTGAGTCAGAGCATTTTAATTTCAGTATTAAGTAGAAAATATTTCGAAAATCGTAAATTCTCTTGAGATGAAAGTGTTTCTGACGAGCTGATTCTTAGTTAATTTGTATTTGAGTACAGAAAGTTGGCAGTGAGGAGATGCAGCCTCCGTGCTGTGGGATAGTGCAAGTGAGTTAGCTTCAGGCATGAGTGCTGGGGAGGACTTGAGTGAATGCTCTTACCTTATTATGGAAGAGTGCCAGGCGTGCACTATTCAGGGGACGGCACAGATGGCCATAAAAAGTTCAATTTTAAAGTCATATTGAATCTTGAAATAACTTTTCCTCAAACTTTGAAACCTCTCTTTTTTTTTTTTCTCCACTTAAATTAGGTTACATTACATTAGTTTAGCGATATCGTGATCTGTTTATCCACGTTAAAAGATTTTAGTAACACTGGTTAATATCGGAGAACACTGGAACATTCCAGTCAGTAGTTGAACGATATATAAGTTGTATGAAACTAGTGGTGAATGTAATCTGGACATAAGTCCAGGACTTAACAAGTTAGATACATTCATAGTTCGTACAGCTTGTCTTAAGTTACCGTATTTTCTGGATTATAAGGTGCGCCTTTTTTTCCTAACAAAAAGTATTGGAAAATCACCCTGCGCCTTATATGCTCAAGGTCAGGGTCAAGGGTAGACTTTGGTTTACGCTTTAGCAGTTGTTAACTAACGTACGTTACAACTGCTTGCAAACATTGTCTCATATGATCGTGCGTCTTATATGCCGGTAAATACGGTATGTTAACAAAGTAGATCACTTTTTAATCAATATGTCACTCTTTACCTGACATTCTTGAAGAGTAATGACCATGTCAGTGAGATAAGCTTAGTGCTGTCCACCTCACCATGTCAGGGCCATGAGTTTGGTATTACTCACCTGACTTTAAAAGAGTGAGAAACATCCCTCAGAGAGTTGGCAAAGTTTGGAACGTGGAAAACGACACGCTCTACACGTGTACTGTGAAGATGGGTTGCAGATCCAGGGACCTAAAACCTCGCAGTTCCTTTCCCTCTTTTTCCCAGGGGTGTATAATAAAAAACTTTCCCCCTTTCCCCCGAGGTACCACGACCACGGGCTCAAAGATTATACATCTCTATCCTAAAAAAAAAATGGCAATAATGTTTTAGACCTCAAATCTTTTTTTTTTTTTTTTTTTAAACCTCGATATAAACTAACTGAGTTTGCGGAAGTTTTTGGGTGATTTTGTTTAATTTGCATTGTAAAAGCCATTTTAATATGCAAACGAAGCGCAATAGTCTAAATTGTGTTTATTCTGCTAGAACTCTGGTCTAAAGTATAATTTGCGCCCAAATAGAATGGCTAAATTAAGTAAAATTAGATTTTGGGAGTGTTTGAGTTTTTCTGGGATTTACACGAAACTGTTTTAGTTGACATTTCAGCCGTTTGGGGACTTTTCTGTAAGTCTGGATGTCAGAGTGATATTTTATTTGGGGTATTGAATATGCATGGGGTTAATGCTATCAGCTTGAGGTGTGGGTGTGGCTGATAGATTGTGTTTGGGGATGGGGGTGAGTCTGCGCCTGATCCCGCCTCCTACACCATTTTGACATGCCTTGCTGATTTCTGGTACATATTTGGGGCCTTTGCATACCTATTCTTTAAGCTCTGCTTTGTTTTTACTTCCATAGCTCACTCACCCAGCTCATTCCACTATTAACCACTCTGATATTTAATGTAAACTCTTCCTAAAATCCTTATAGCTTGTGTGTGTCTTTATCACACATGTTCCTGGTTCTCTTAATGCAGACAGTCAATCCCTACCTAACCTATCATTACCGCAGACAGTCAATCCCTACCTAACCTATCATTACCGCAGACAGTCAATCCCTACCTAACCTATCATTACCGCAGACAGTCAATCCCTACCTAACCTATCATTACCGCAGACAGTCAATCCCTACCTAACCTATCATTACCGCAGACAGTCAATCCCTACCTAACCTATCATTACCGCAGACAGTCAATCCCTACCTAACCTATCATTACAGAAGTCATCCACTAACCTCATTCGCAGACAGTCAATCCCTACCTAACCTATCATTACCGCAGACAGTCAATCCCTACCTAACCTATCATTACCGCAGACAGTCAATCCCTACCTAACCTATCATTACCGCTTAAAATTGTGTACTTTGGAACCACCTCTTTCCTAGTCCTTTCAACCAAAGTATTCAGGTTCAACTCCAATCTCGGCTCACATTGCATCCCTCCTAGTTCTGTGACTAGTTTGGTTGCAAATCTTTAAACGTTTTCGACCTTCTGCACGTGAAAATGACCGGAAATATATCGTGTCTCTTGTCTATCCCCCATTTTGTATACAAGGGCCACATTGGTCTTTTTCCCAGTCTCTAGCAGCCACCTTGTTTGAAGAAGACCTTGGTTAGTGAGTCGCACAGTGGTTCTATTCCACCATTCATTCCCCAGGGGGATATGTTACCTGCTCTTGTTGCTTTTGTTGTCAAGCCTCTTTCACACTTTCATTGCTTGTTTTTTTGTTGTTGTGTTAATGCTTTCTAGTTCTATTCTGACGTCGGTGCTTTCACTTAGAATTTTTTTTGTGAAAGCCTCGTTGAATCTTCTGCTAAGCTGTTTACAAACTTTCCCGTCATCTTGCAGTAGTTCTTCAGCCTAGTGACCTAGTGTGGTGCACAATTCTATTCTTACGTGGCTGTGGAATGATTATTTTTAAGTTTTGGCCTTTGATGCTGCATCATTTTTCGAACTGTGACTCAGCCTCCCTGTTTATCTTTGCATATTCGCTCCAAACTCTCTGGTTTATCTGTGTTTCCTTCCCATCTTCTCTGTGTTCCTGGGTTAGCCACAAACTGTCTTTCTCATTTGTTTTATTCATGATCCCTTTGCCTCGTTGTGCTGTCACGCTGCTACCTCCATCATGTTTTGTATTCCAGTTCCTTTTTCATAGCATTCTTGTTTTTATTATGTGTGGTATTTATTTTATGACTCTGTTCAGTGGCCTGCGTGGTTAAAGTTCCGTAACTATCACAACTATTGTGTTACTATTACTACCACTGCAGTGATGTTGGTAGAATTACTGACAATATGTTTGGTAAAATAACATATGTACTTGTAATGTGACATTGTATTGTGCAACGTTTCGCTCTCCAGGAGCTTTGTCAAGCTTGACAAAGCTCCTGGCGAGCGTAACGTTGCCACAGTATAATGTCGCATTAATTGCACGTGTGTTCTTTTACCAGACATACTACTGCTATTATTACTACCACCACCACCATCACCACTACCACCACCACCATCACCACTACCACCACCACCACCACCACCATCACCACTACCACCACAACCACCACTACCACCGACAACAACAACAAAACACCCACCCACCCCCTTTTTTCCACTGCATTTAGGAAAATTATTTTACCATCTGAATCCCCCCCTTTCTGTAGTTTTCTCTTCATGTTTGTTTCCAACTTCCCACTTCCAGTAAGTCTCCAAAACTTAGAAGCACATGATCGCTGCCACACAGCGGTTCCCCACAGTTGTTTTCATCTATGCCAGATTCGTTGAGGGTGAAAACCGGATCAAGTCTCGATTGTTCCTCCTCTCACCCTCGTAGTTTCCTTTACACCTTGACTAAGTAATTTCTTCATTGCTATATCAGATAGTCTTGTTCCGCATCTTCATCTCCGCGTCTTTATCCTCTCCAGGTTGCGTGAGTCCTATCATACCCATTCTTAAAACTAAGTATTGATCCTGCCTCAACAGCTTCGGTATGTGTGTGTGTCTTCATTCTTAGTTATTGGCCAGTATCATATTGTTGGACTTCATTCATCCACGGGTGTACGAAATCCTATTCATTATACATGCTGCATGCGCCTCCTGAATAATGTAAAAGCGTGAACAAGGCTACAAACACATTCATACATGCATACCTGACTTGATATGTGCTCCTGGTGTGTGCTCACCTGTCTGTGATGAGATAGTGAAGTCAGAGAGTGACAGCCAGAACAATGTGAGGGAGATAGAGAAGTCAGAGAGTGACAGCCAGAACAATGTAAGGGAGATAGAGAAGTCAGAGAGTGACAGCCAGACCAATGTGAGGGAGATAGTGAAGTCAGAGAGTGACAGCCAGAACAATGGAATGTGAAGTCAGAGTGACAGCCAGAACATGTAGGAGATAGTGAAGTCAGAGAGTGACAGCCAGAACAATGTGAGGGAGATAGTGAAGTCAGAGAGTGACAGCCAGAACAATGTGAGGGAGATAGTGAAGTCAGAGAGTGACAGCCAGAACAATGTGGGGGAGATAGAGAAGTCAGAGAGTGACAGCCAGAACAATATGGGGAAGATAGAGAAGTCAGAGAGTGACAGCCAGAACAATGTGGGGGAGATAGAGAAGTCAGAGAGTAACAGCCAGAACAATGTGAGGGAGATAGAGAAGTCAGAGAATAACAGCGAGGACAGTGTACAGGAGATATATAAATCAGAGGAGTGAAAGGTTTTTATGAAAAAAGGCCCTGAAATACCATATATCATATACTAAATATAAACCAAATCGTTGTATACAGTACCAAAGATTGCAAACTTTTTCATTCTAGGAAATAAAGAGCATATGAATGGAGGAACACTGCAGCAGGCCTACTGGCCCACACTAGGCAAGTCTTTCTCTAAACCAACTGTTGATAAATGGTTTTGAAAACCGACAAGTTGAAGATTGAGACACTTAGGCAACATATGGGAATCTTTATTGAAGAAACGTTTCGCCCCACAGTGGCTTCATCAGTCCAATACAAGGGACTGATTACCTCAAACTCCTCCTCTTCTTACCCCTCAAACCAACTATTCTCGCCCACCCACTTGTCCAGTTTTTTTCCAAAGCTTCCCAAGAATTAGCTGCAATACCCAAGTTGCTAATCAAAACAGCCCGTATATTTATCCAATCTCCCTCATATAAGGCTGCCAAAAATGCTGTGCATAACCAGTCTTTTAATAAAGTATGCCATTCATGTTAAGGGATCATATATCAGTTGTTTACTTTATAAGATATCAAAGTTACCGTTATCAAGTGACAGTGACCATGGGCCAGTCTTTTGGACACATGATGTCAGTGTGACTGACTTTCCAGGTCACGTCAGTGCTCACAGGCGAGGCTTATGAATCCGATACAACAAAAAATGCACAAAAACTGTACGGTGAGGGGAAATTTCTTTTTCCTTTTTTATTCCGACGTTTTAACGCGATTTGGATCAGTTCTGTGTCAGTCTGGGTGCCCTGTGGATATACCTGGGGAAATTAGACGCATATGGAACACCTACGTACTTTTATCTAAAGACGTTTCGCCAATTATATCATCTCTGCATTGAAGTGATAAAACCACTGGTTGGCGAAACAACTTCAGCTAAAGATAACCAGGTGTTCGATAGTTGCCTAATTCCTCATCTTGTAGTTTCTGTGTACCAAATACCGTGATGTACACGAATAAGTCGTAGTTTCGTGAGTGTGGGTTATTCGTAAATTGTTCCACTGTATTGTGCCTTGTTATTTAGTATTGTAATGGTCATATATAAATAACACAACTGACATTTAGCACTCTACAAAAACAGTTGGCAAGTGGCTGTTGGGGTTGAATCCTAATTGCTGCAAACATTGAGGATAGGAGGGAAGACTTGAAGGGTCGGCGACGTAAGTGCCATTGTGATAATGCGTACAGCTCAGAAGAGAAGGGACTCGGGTTTAATGCCGGGCTGGGCGAGACATGGGCAAGTCTTTGAGAATCTCCTTCCCATGTTTACCTAGTGTAAAATAGTCACAGGAGTTAGTGGACGGGTTTGAGTCGTAATAATCTCATAAGACCACACCAACAAATATACGACCCCTCCAACATATATACGATCACTCCTACACATATACGACCACCCCTACACACATACGACCACCCCTACACACATACGACCAGCCCAACATACACACGACCACCCCTACACACATACGACCATCCCTACACACATACGACCACCCCTACACACATACGACCGGCCCAACACACACACGACCATCCCTACACACACACGACCATCCCTACACACATACAACTACCCTTACATACATACGAACTCCCCTAGACAGACACACACCCTACATTCGACTATTTATGGCAGAGGTGAACTCAGACAATTGCTGCTACTTCAGTTGTACCTTATTGGTACAGCAGGTAATTATGCTAATTTTATTCATAATTCATGCATTAGTATGGTGTAGCGCAGGCTTGTTCTCCTGGGCACCAGCAGCTCACACCAGCTGAGTCCCAGTAAATACCGAGGCTTCTCAGTAACCCAGGTTATGAAAATTATTTGTGGATACCCACTAGTCGACCTGCTGGTGTTGAGAGGTGATGGTGGGGAGGGAAGGAATGGTGGTGGTGTGGATGTTGGGGAGATAATAGTGGGCGTTAACTCCCGGTTTTGTTGGTATGTCATATATATATATATATATATATATATATATATATATATATATATATATATATATATATATATATTTATATCTATCTTGGCATCTGTTCACTTGGCACTGGTGTCTGGTGTAGCTATTTCAACCATTATTTACTCCTTGTGTAGCATTCACATTAATTATGGCTACGTATGGCTTCTATCACAGTGTGTTGGGCTTTTCCTTTCATTTCTAGAGACGAACGATAGTTAGGAGAGGTGGGTGTGCCTCAGAGTGATGCTGAGTGCTCTGTCTGCATCTGTGATGCTTAGCTGTTGAAGTAGTGTTTATATTGCAGTGGTGGTGGTAGGGAGGAAGATACTGGTGGTAGTGGTTGTGAGAAAGAAGACTTTGGTTGTTGTGTTAAGATGGAGGGAGATATTGATGGTGAGAGAGAGATGTTGGTGGTGGTGAGAGGTAGGGAGATACTGGTGGTGGGGGAGACGGAAAGAGATGTATCGAAGGGGGTGTTGGTGGGTAGAGAGTCATTACCGGCGATAAGATGAAGAGGTTGAAGATGGGAGGTGAACCAGGAGACAGAGGGAGGTTGAGTAGGAAGGAGAGATGGATGAAGGATGTCATACCGGGGTTGGATAACCATGCAGTCCCTATCCTCAGATAGACACTGCAATTACCACCTATCAATTACCACTTAATCTGCCACTTAAAGGGGTGTGAAGAAAACTCATTACCACTTAGTGTAACCCATTAGATTAACTTTTAAGAATACTTTATTATTTCTTATTAAGAATAGCAAAAGGGAATACACGATTCTTTATTGACACTGAGTTAAAAGAATCTATAACTATCCTAAATTCTTTATTATTCTTTATTACCCATAACACTACAAAATCTCAAACATACACAAGTCAAATAAAAATAGAGCAAAAAAAAAAAGGGAGTTCTTAATTTGTTTCTGTAGGGAGTTTTTTTTTTTTATATTTTATTAAACATAAACTTACATACATTATTAACATACCTTGAACCAAATATAACAAACCAAACAAAGTTACATAGTAAAATATGAACTCATTCAAAACGTAACTTTTCTTTAACAAATTTAAATAACATCATAAAACATAATATATTATCAAACATTAAACAATAGCAAACATCAAAACGAGCATCAGACACCAAAAGTGTATTTATTTATGACAGTGCTATACATTCTTATTATCGACTTGCAACTAAACAATTTAACTCCAAACCACAAAATAGATGAAATCTGCTCAATAAACCTAAAAGTACAACACATCCACCACACCTGGTTATTACACCCAAAAAAAAATTGGCTTTAACCAACAACAAAATGTGACAACATACCCACACCCAACCGAGCCAAAAAACATTATAAGCTCTCACAAAATAAAGGATCAACTGATCACTATCAGTCATACACAACATAGAAGCCGTACATTAAACCTAAACATAAAGACTTCCAAACAACATACAACAAACCATTCACTCTAATTGCTACAAAATATTTACCCATCCATAAAAACTTCCACTTCCACACATTCCATCCTTTCACATTGACAATACAACAAACCAAACATCTCATAACACTTCACCACACAGGGTAAAGTAAACAAAACCAAACCGAGACCTATACTACCTCAACACCGTACCAAGATCTCAACACATAAGGCTTAAACAGAACCTTTAAAAACATACCGTGATTCTTGCATAACACCAAACACACATTCATGTCCACAGGAACACAAAAACAGAAGGACAAACCCTCCACCCTAAGAACTACAGCTATCCCTCCCTACACCTACCACACATCACCAAACACCCACCCACACTAATATAACCTCAATAACCCTCCACTGTCAAAACTCTATACTCTGACGGAAAAAACTCTCCCACCTCCCCCATAAATCTCCCTATTCCTCATTTCGTTCTAAAAATTGGGCAGGCCAAAGCTTTAACCACCACCCTCACCTCCAAACCCCTCATACTCCAAAACACGAAAATATAATCCAAAACAATGTACGTCAATGCCCTGCCACACTTTTCAGTAATCACCCAAATCTAAACTTAAAGCGCAACACGGACACACCTCCCACTAATCAAATTCAACACCCCCTACCCAATCCTCACCTTTCCCATGTCCCTACAAAATACACCACATGAAATGCCGTCTCCCTCCCCACATTTATCACACTCCCATTATTTGTCATACCCATCATAAAAGCTGACTCTTTGCTACAAAATCCCATGCAAAAACTTAAAACCCACCTCCCGAACACTTGGACAGAACCTTAACCTTCTAAACCACCACCAAATACTCTTCCAGTCATACAAGGAAAGATTCCTCTCCTCACTACCCCTTTCCTACACCCACCCTATCCAACCACTGCACGCACCTTTGAATCCGAACCACCATAAGGAACCGAAGGACCCCTCACATCCACACTCTCTACCTCCCACCACTTCCTCGCCTCCCTCATCACCCCACCTATCGCCTACCCCCTGTCCCCCAGTAAACAAATTCCTGTTTCAAAAAAACCTGCGCAGCCTCAGTCTTAGAGGAACCAAACCCAAACCCCACATTGAACTCTAGTTTCCACCACCTCCTTATTTAACCAATGCTACCCCTTCCCACACAAAATTATAAACTCCTTTTCCAACCTACGAACATCCCCTCCAACAAAGGTAAAACGCCGCCCTAAACCATAACTTACTGTATACTAATACATTCACCACAACAACTCTTTGTAATAAAGTTACCTCCTTCACCCCAACCCTTCATCCTATCCAAAGCTTTATCTACCACCTCCCTAGAATTCACCTCCCTTGCCTTACTAGATTACCACAAAACACTATACCACAACTTTCAACTCCTCTCGCAAGACCATCCCTCCCAGTACCTCAACGCTCCCTACCCAACTCCTACCTCTAACAAAACCGATTTACTCCTATCAGCACTCATGCCCGTCACCTTGCAAACCTCACCCCCAAATCACTGATCCATCGTAAACATTCACTAGATGTTACCAACAACGTGGTATCATCTCGTAACCATTATTTCAGCCCTGCCCCCACCACCCCTCCCCCTTGCTCCCTTTCTCAGCCAACCGAAAAAAGGGTCCTGCAAAAGCAAAAAGGATCTGAGATAAAGGACATCCCTGACGAATACCTCTACCCGTACTTACCTGCCCAACTAATCCTGCCATTAATTTGTACCTTAGCAATGCCTACATATATAAGTCAACCCAACCCACTATTTCCTCACCCAAACCCTGTCTCCTCATAATCTCCAACAATGCCCTCTATCACCCTATCATAACCTAGCCCAATCCAAACCTAACACACCTCCTTCACCACAATCTTCTATAAAACCCTTAATCCTCCTATGTCCCATTCTCATACTCCTCCCTGGGATCCCAAATTGCCCCTCATGCAACCAACCCTTCAAACCTCTAAGCCTATTTGCCAAAATCTTTGCGAAAATTTTATAATCTGTGCACATCAAAGCAATTACTCTATAATCCTTAAGTCCCTTAGGTCCTCACGTTTAGGGACCAACACCACCACCCGGTTCTAACTGACTCTGCAAGCACCTCCCTCCCTCATTTCATTAAAAACCTTTACCAAAACCTCTCTCAACACATCCCAATACATTACATACACCTCACCAGGCAAACCATCAATCCCTGGTGTCTTCCCCATACGTAGTCCTTTTACCGCCACCCAAACCTCCTCCTCAGTAATTACCCCACCTAACTCCCTCATCTCCTCACCACTCACTCTCTCCTCTATGCTACTTAACACTTCCTCCCCATACAAGCATCCTCCTCCCTCATAAATTTTTTTCATACCACAATTCCTGCATACCCACTCATCGCTACAGTCGTACTTAAACCCTACCCTTCTTATACCCCCAAATTGTCCTCAACTTCCAGACCCTATTGTCATACCTTCTCTCCTCCTACGAAATTGCCTCAGAACCACCGCCGATGCCTTATCACCCCACAACACTTCATCCATGCCACTCCTGACTCTTACGCTTGAAACCGATCATTCTGAATATCCCTTAAAGCTACCTTAATACCCTCAAACTCTCTCCACTCCCTACCCCTCCCCTCCAGCATCCCTCAATAACCCTCTAAATACCGTTGATACCCAAATCTATATCCGCATCTTCCCTACCCACCTTTTCAAAAAAATCCTTAATGGCAAGTTTCCCACATTCATTCCACCACTTAGCCACCCCAACAATACCCCGACCCCCACAAAACCTTCCACCACCCTCAAAATCCACCTGCCACGCTAGCCTCTTCAACATCCCTACATTGAGCTTCAATAACTTTGAAACACCTGCACTGCCCCTCCCACCTAATTGTGCCAAAACACCTTTATGGTCCGAAAACCAACATCTATGCATTCCACTTTCTCACCGCCACTACTTTTGACACATATATCCTATCTAAACGGGCTGCATACTGTCCCCTACTAAACGTATACTCCACCAGGTTATTCCCACCTCCCACTACGTCCACCACCCCACTGCACACAAACCTCCCTCAAGATCCTCACAACTTGTCGAACCCTCGGTTCCACATCCTTGAGTCTAATAATACAATTCCAATCTCCCCTATGATAGCTACTTGAGGCAAACCCCTTAAAGCATAAATTAACTCTTCCCTCACAAAATTATCCTTACATGCAAAGATGGTGCGCCGGCATATAAACCCCAATAAAACTAACATTAACCCTCCCCATCTACCATCCACCTAACCCTCTACCCCCTCCCTTCTTCCCATGACCCCAAAACAAAGGACTACCCTCCTCACCCCCACCCCTTTTAAGCCAGCAGACCCCCACAAACCAAACCAGACAACTCTACCCTTCGAAAATTATGTTCCTGGAAAAATACTATCAATCTTAAACCTACATAAGGTATCCTCTACCCACTACCTTGACCTCATTCCTGAGGCCATTCACTTGATACTAGACACCTGAATTTAAAGGCTTGGTTTACCAATCTGTTTCCTTGCTTCCTGTCATTCTTATCAGTTGATCCAACCTTAGTAACACACTTTATCACCTGCCACTTCCTTATTTACTCTGGTTCCTCATACCACCCATTACACGTACCACCTCTGACCATACCTTTTCCCCGGTCTCTGCCAGGAGTGAGGATGTCATTTTCCGCCTCCTCCCCAGTTCTCTTTCTTGATTCCACCCTCTCCATTTCCTCCTCTACATCCTCCTGCTGTCTATGGACCTCCATCCACCTGTACCACAGTCGCCGTAGCTCCACTACTTTCAATCTGGTCCAAAGAAGGCAGCAAAGTCTCCACCTCACCACCCCCCCCCCATTCTCCAAATCCATACTCTCACCTCCCAACATCTCATTCAAATCCTCCAATATAGCAGCCTCATTTACCACACAATGATCATCCTCCTGTTGTTCCTCAGTCTCCTGAGGCGGCCGCTGATCCTCCAAATTCCTCTCTTCTCGAGTCTGCATCACTTCCTGTTCTGCCTGCTCCACTTCCTCACTCCACTGCCTTCCTTCCGGTTGACTTTCCATGGCACCATCCTCCAGTACCACGCCCTTACGCTCCTCCACACTCTTGCCTGCAGGTTCGCCATTCCCACGTCGTCGATCCTCCCGTCTCCGCACACACTCAGCCGCCAATGTCCAGGCTGCCCACACAATCTACATGTACGCACCTGCCCTTGATATGTCACGTATACCTGTGTACGGAAACAATCCACCATTACATAAGATGGTATGGGCTTGCGCAATGTCATTTTTACTGAATAAGTTCCCTCCAAAAGACCTGCATATAGCCCCTGCGCCCATCTGCCAATATTGACTGCATGAATGACACCAAATACCTTAAAAACGTCGCGGACGTCCTCCGGTCCCATTTCAAAGGGAATATTCTGGACCTTAATCCATTTGTAGACAGCTGACACGTCCGTAAACATACCTCTACACCAGGATTTACCATCATTCGTTGATCCTGATATGCGTCCACCACCCTTTGATATGCTTCCGTGCTTGCAAATTTCACAAACAGCCTCTTTGCACCGTTAATCGATATACCATAAAGATCTGCAAGTGTCACATGGTATGTGTCGCGAAGAACAGCAGGTAATATCACATCCGCATTCGTCGAGTAGACCGCTCCTTGTATAAACTCAACACATACTGTGTTAACTCGCCGCCGGTAGCCGTCCACCATCTTTGCTGAAAATATAATTTCCAACTGCTACCACCAGGGGCTGACCAACACGTCCGCACACCACCAGTGCTGGACGCGGAATGTAGGGAGTTGATGGATTTACACTCTTTCACTTTCCTGTGTGTCAGGGTGGAAGAGGAGGGAGAGGCGGAAGAAGGGAGGTGGAGGAGGAGGGGGGATGAAGGGTGGAATACTCGTAGGTTGAGTGGGAAAGATAGGTGGAAAGGAGGGGAGTGGAAGAGAGGGTAAAGAGGGGAAACAATCACAGATGTGACCAATTGTCGTAAATTATTTGTCGAAAATCCCCCTTTCCACTTCGTCCTTGTTGTTTTCCCCTTTTCCTTCAGCTCTTTTTCCCCTTTTCTTGGTCTTTTTCCTTGTCCCTGTAGTCTTAAGACATTATTACGTAGAGGCAATACACGAAAAAGAACCAATTATTAATTTTGAGTACTGTGATGGTTTACTGTGATGGTTTACTATGATGGTTTACTGTTCAGAGTTGTCACCCACCCACAGTTCAGTGTTGAGAGTGTCATTATCAGTGTGTGTGGTATTATTACGTCTTTTTCCCACTTTATCCTCTCATTTCCTTCCCTTTACCTTCGTTCTCTTCTCTGCCTCCGGTCATTTATTTTTATGCATCTAATCAAATTTGGGTACATCAGCAGTGTGTTGCTACACTATGTGATACACAGTGGGAGGAAAAGTTATGTTAATCCTGTCATATTCCATCACGCTGGATGGTGTTCATACATGGTGTGGAAATATGTCAGCCTGAGCTGGCAGACTTCAGTAGGGCAATGAAGATATCGCCAAGTATTCCAGCAAGGGTCCATCTGCTACGGCAGCTTCAAAGGTTTCATTCCAGCAGAGCTGGAGTTACTATCACATGGGAATTACGGTCTCTCAGGATAGCCTATCCCATGGACAGGAGAATTTTTTGTTAATACCTTGTATGTTCAGAGTTGTTCTTCTGCATAGCACTGTTGTAACGTGGGGTCATTTAAGTTACTGTCGCCTTCCTGTCAGCTTGAACCAGTCTGGCCATTCTCCTCTGACCTCTCTCATTTACAAGGTGTTTTCGCCCACAGAACTGCTGCACACTAGATGTTTTATGTCTTTCAAACCATTGTCTATAAACTCACAGACTGTTGTGGTTGAAAATCCCAGGAGATCAGTTTCTGAGATACTCAAACCACCCCGTCTGCTTGGCAACAACAATCATCCCACGATCAGTCACTTAGATCAACATTTGTTCCTCATGCTGATGTTCTGAATAACAACTGAACCTCCAGACTATGCATGCTTTTAGGCACTGAGGTACTGCCACGTGATTGGTTGATTAGATATTTACATTAACGGTCAGGTGTACCTATTAAAGTGGCCACTGGGTTTAGAATGGAGGAGTGGGATCTAGGTTTGGGAGTTGGGAATGAAGTGTTTGCTGCTGGTACCTTGTTACTTTACTACTGGTACCTTGTTACCCCTGGGTTACTACTGCAGGTGGTGAGGCTCCACGTTTAAACTAGGTTAAACAATTAAGCGCTCGCTACACTCACCCTCTCTCCCCTACCCTCCCTCTCTCCTTCCTCCCCTACCCCTCCTTCTCCCCTTCCCCTACCCTTTCTTCCCTTTTCTCTAACAACCCCCTCCCTCCTCTCCCACATAGCTTTTGAGTGGATTTTAAAGACCTCCGTTACCTGTCATTCTCTCTCTCTCTCTCTCTCTCTCTCTCTCTCTCTCTCTCTCTCTCTCTCTCTCTCTAGTCTTTTCTCTCCTTTTTTTTATTTCTTTTTTCTTTTTCTCTTCATTCTCTTCTCTCTACCTCTCTCTTCCTCACACAGAAGCAACACACATACACAGCAACCAGCGAAGATGCGGGGCCAGGACCTGTGACTCGACCCCAGCAACCACAAACAAGCGAAAAAATAGGCGAGTACACACCACACAACAGGCCAAGTGCCTCTCGACAAGTGCCTTTGACAACAGGTAGCAAACACACAACACGTACACTGACCTGACAACATTTACACTGACTCGCTGGCTACGACAATTTATCATTTACATTTACAAATTCCCTGCGACGTATTTACAGTATGTTCACCTTCGTAAACACTCTTAACGTTGTAAAAGACTACAAATATTGACCTCTGATCCATTGATGGTTAATATTGTGGCCGTTGTCCGTTTAACCTCCTTAAACTCTCATAGTTGTAGTGACTTGTAGAGTTGTGGGGTCTTTGGTGGTGTTGTGGTGTCTTTATTGGTGGTGTGGTGTCTTTGGTGGTGTTGTGGTGTCTTTATTGGTGGTGTGGTGTCTTTGGTGGTGTTGTGGTGGTCTTTGAGTTGGTCTTTATTGGGTTACTTCTTGGTCTTGTTTGTGACTGTTGATGATAGTTTTGTGGGTGGTGGTGGTGGTGGTGGTGGAGTGTGAGACAGATGGTGGTGGTGGAGTGTGAGACAGATGGTGGTGGTGGAGTGTGAGACAGATGGTGGTGGTGGAGTGTGAGACAGATGGTGGTGGTGGAGTGTGAGACAGATGGTGGTGGTGGAGTGTGAGACAGATGGTGGTGGTGGAGTGTGAGACAGATGGTGGTGGTGGAGTGTGAGACAGATGGTGGTGGTGGAGTGTGAGATAGATGGTGGTGGTGGAGAGGGGAAACAGGTGGTGGAGTGTGAGGGGAAACAGATGGTGGTGGAGTGTGAGGGGAAACAGATGGTGGTGGAGTGTGAGGGGAGACAGATGGTGGTGGTGGAGAGGGGAAACAGGTGGTGGAGGGAGGGGAAACAGGTGGTGGTGGAGGGAAGGGAGACAGGTGGTGGGAAGCACACCAGGAAACATTCTCCACCTTGTATATAACTCCCTTTTTTATGGTGGCCAAATATGATGTACGTGTGTGTGTACGCTGCTAAAAATAGAGCCATAGAGATTGGCTAGAGTGAGTCAAGGAAGGGAGAGAGGAGGATGTGGGGGAGAGACACACAGAGAGGGGCAGGATGTGGGGGAGAGAGAGAGAGAGGGGGGAGGATGTGGGGGAGACAGAGAAAGGGAGGGGGAGGAGGAAGAAATGGACATAAATGGAATTTAGTACCTGTGTAAATCAAGAGTAAGGGTGAATAAATCAGTGAGAGTGAGTGAGTGTTTATTACAGCTGGTGAGAGTGCAGGCGTGGTGCACTCTGATGATGTGAGCACCAGTGCCATGGCTCTCATGATGCTACACCTTCTCTCTCTCTCTCTCTCTCTCTCTCTCTCTCTCTCTCTCTCTCTCTCTCTCTCTCTCTCTCTCTCTCTCTCCCTCCCTTCCTCTCTCCCCCTTTCTCTCTTCCTTCTCCCCCCTTCTCACACACACACACACTAAAACACCCACAACCATATGTTTGTGTAAACATGTACGCACCACCATGCACCCGTCCATACCCCACACACACACACACACACACACGTGCACTCCCCCATACACACACACGTGCACTCCCCCCACACACCTGCTTGCGCACCCAAGGCAGAACACAACGTACATGAAATATAACGAACAGTAGCAGCAGACTACAGCTATGTAGGGAGTTAAGTGATAAAAAAATGAAGATTGGAGAGCAAGATCATATTCTTACATTGTTTCACTCTAGAGAGTTTTATATTATATTCTTGAAGTCCTACACTGAGCGAAACGCTGTCCCAACAAAACCATGTTTCCCCAGCGCATCTTTTTTTCGCTATTGTCGACAATATGTCCTTTTAAAATGACGTTTGCAGATATGTTCAAATTCTGCAGGAGAATTTGTTAAAAAAAATAGACCATTAATTTTCAAACTTTGAAGACAGAGAGAACCATAGACCGCATTAACCGGCCGCTTGGTTAATGAGATTCAAAGTCTATCTACTACACTAGTCATTATGGCTGCATTAACCTGCTTACCACCAGTAGAGAAAATCTTCATCCCTTACGTAGAGAATAAAGCAAACTCTCTGTCTATAAACACTCAGAGATGCGCACATCCCGGTGTATATATTCTTGAATACGCATTCGGTGCCAGACAATATTTCTATAGCTACGAGACGTTCTGAATCAGAGGAGAGAGCAGTTGAAAAATGGGAATGATGGCGACTATATTGCAAGAGGGTAATAATCCCGTCTCTGGAGGGGAAAGTTCCGACTTTATACTGGTTTGTCCTCTGCTCACACCTACCTTAGTCATGCTGTAGTTTAGACTGGTTTGTCCTCTGCTCACACCTACCCTAGTCATGCTGTAGTTTAGACTGGTTTGTCCTCTGCTCACACCTACACTAGTCATACTGTAGTTTAGACTGGTTTATCCTCTGCTCACACCTACACTAGTCATGCTGTAGTTTAGACTGGTTTATCCTCTGCTCACACCTACACTAGTCATGCTGTAGTTTAGACTGGTTTATCCTCTGCTCACACCTACACTAGTCATGCTGTAGTTTAGACTGGTTTATCCTCTGCTCACATATACCCAGTCATACCATACTTCCCATCGCCTACACTCACCCACACTGTAGACTCGTGTAGCTGATGAACATTCTCTGGAATATCTGATGATATCTTTATTGCTCTGTTGAGGTTTCTCATCTCAGACTGACACATTTCAACTGTGTTTGATCCGCCCTGTGTGCTGTGTGATGTGCTGTGTGATGTGCTGTGTGATGTGCTGTGTGATGTGCTGTGTGATTGAAGATGTGCTGTGTGATGGAAAATGAGTTGTGTTTGAGCAAAACATCTACAAATTCTTACGCTTAATTACAGTCAAAGGATTATGGTGATGGTTCCTTCTCTTCTTCTTCCTCTTCTTCTTCCTCTTCTTCTTCCTCCTCTTCTTCCTCCTCTTCTTCCTCTTTCTCCTCTTCAGAAATAACAGAGCACAATACTCCTATGCTGAAACCTGAATCGCTTTCTAATTGTGATGAATACGACACATGTGTAACACCTGCTGAGACTGTGTTGGTCGGCATTATCATCAACATGATGATAATTCCTAAATTATAGAGATAAAAGGCATCCCAACGGCCGTTGCTATAATAAACAGTAACAGAGAATGACAGCCTTTGATGTGAATTTCGCTCATAGGCTATTAACGTGTCACTGATAAATGGAGATTAAACGCCGTTTTTGGTTGAAACAAGAGTATGGTTAATTCAATATATTACTTGTCAGTTGAGCACTTAGTGCATTTGTAGTTTGTATCGTCTGGTTGATGCGAGTTATTTATTGCAAGGATAATTTATTTACGTGGTAAATGTGTGTACATGCCTTGTAAAATGGCAGTGTACACTGGTGTTTATTCTGGACTGATTTTTGTACACACACATACACACACACACACACACACACGAGGTATACTTCCTTGAGGTAAACTTTCTCCAGGTAAATTTCCTTCAGGTACACTTGAAGTACTTTCTTCAAGTCCATTTCTTTAACACTTGACCTGTGTCATCAAGGCTTCCAAAAAAATGCATATTTACTCTTATGTGCAACTTACTGTTGAAAATGAACTCCTGAAGGCTGAGTTGTGCAGAATGCAACATACTGATGATCGTACATTCCTGAAATGAAGTGAAACCTCCTGAACTTGATCATTCAGGCTGACATTCCTTTGTCTCGTTCATCGTTCACAGGTCCTCTTAGGGCTTATAGGTAATGAGAAATGTAATGAGATACCGTTAGTTACCATTTTGTCCTAGACACATGTCGATTAGACACTAGGCCTGTTGTATATGTGTGTGAGAGAGCCTCTGTGCGCTGACCCAGCTGTGTTTGCGAGAGGTCGAGCCTCGGTTCCTGGCCTCACTGACTGGTGTAGTTGGTTTCAAGCTCCTGGGTCCACCTTGACTACTTTGGGTTGCTGCGCGAGCATAGGAGGGTATCTCCCGTGCTCCACAAGCCCAGCCTTGTGCACCTCAGTGCACACGATCCCTCTTAAGTTATTGTGCCAAATTACGAAAACATATGAGCATGTGCGTATGTATGAGTGTGCATATGTAAGCATGTGCGTATGTATGTGGGTGCATATGTAAGCATGTGCGTATGTATGAGTGTGCTTATGTAAGCATGTGCGTATGTGTGTGCTTATGTAAGCATGTGCGAATGTGTGTGCTTATGTAAGCATGTGCGTATGTGTGTGCTTATGTAAGCATGTGCGTTTGTGTGTGCTTATATAAGCATGTGCGTATGTGTGTGCTTATGTAAGCATATGCGTATGTGTGTGCTTATGTAAGCATGTGCGTATGTATGGGATGTGCGTGTGTGTGTGTGTACACACCTAATTGTGGTTGCCAGGAGTCATAGCTCCTGCCCCCGCCTCTTCACTGATCACTACTAGGTCCACTCTTTCCCTGCTCCAAGAGCTTTATCATACCTCTTCTTAAAGCTATGTATGGGTCCTGTCTCCACTACATCACTCTCCAGACTGTTTCACTTCCTGACAACTCTATGACTCGCCTATATGTCGTTGCAGGAATCGATTCACAACTCCTGGCATTTTCCCCCCATCCTCAACTGTATAATAATAATAATAATAATAATAATAATAATAACAATAACAAATGGCTGCTTAACTTTGTGTAAAGACAAATGTTGATGATTAAAGTTTCGAAGTTGTTGCCAGTCTGAGATTCTCTTAACTTATACGTACGTTAGTTCCCTCATCATCATAATTAATAATAATAATGATAATTATCTTAACTTACATGGTTTGAGGTTAAGGAGACACATTTTGTGTGTATGAGTGTAACTCTGGGTCAGACTCCATTGTGGAAGGTGTGATGTTATGGCAGAAATAGTTTTGGGTTGTGTTTTATTGCTGAGTTTGCCGTCCAACTTTATAACATACGAGCTATTATGAAGTTTAGATTGCGTGTGTCTGCTTTCATACATTGGAAATTATAGTGTGTGTGTGTGTGTGTGTGTGTGTGTGTGTGTGTGTGTGTGTGTGTGTGTGGGGTATGGTAGGTTCTCCAGTTCGGATACCTTCCAGTTCTCTATCGGATAAAATAATAAGAACCGTAAAAACCACTTGGTTTCAGTTGGAGTTGACATGTAATAATCGCCACCACCCCAATACATTCTTTATTATTTACATCATTTTTTCCCTGGTACTCATGACAGCTTAACAGCTCTTTAACCTGTGAACTAATTGCACGAAGTCTCATCTGTAATCCTCTAGAATACTTGTGTAAAGGAAGTTCAAAATGGGAGAGGAAAAAACGTGTTGAGAGTAGAACTAGGGGCACTCTAGATGTGATTACTTACCACAGGGACGAGTACACTCACTAGGATTGTGAGAGTACTTTTCTTCTTCACTCGCAGCTTATCAAAATTCTTGTCTCATTCTTTCTCTCCCTCAAATTCTTGTCTCCCCTCTATCATTTTCTCATGCCAACTTTTTCTCTCTTCCTATCCCTTTCTCCTGGTTTCTCTTCCTCTCTCTCTCTGTTCATCTCTACATTCGTCCTTCCCTCTTCCTCCCCAGTGCTGCTAACTCTCCCTTCCTTCAAATCTACCTCCCTCTCCATTCAGTCTTCCCCCAAACTGCCCTCCCATCCTTTATTCTTCTTTCCCTCCGTGTTCTTTCCCCTCCCTCCATCCCAGCTTCCTCACTCCCCGTCTTATTCTCCAACATGACCACTACAGCTTCCCCCCCCCACAAAATCAGGTCACATAGCCCCCCCTACTCCCAGAACAAGCGAGGGGTTGGTGGAGCTGGAATGAGAGAGAGGGGAAGAATTAATTCCATCCAACATGATGCTTTAGGGGAAGGGGAGAGGAGGGATGGGAGAGGAGGGATGGGGATGAGGCAAATGAAAAAAGGTGAACCACTGTCTCTTGTCACAAAGTAATTAGACGAAATGAGAAACAAAAAAAAAAGGGTTGATTCCCATAATGAGAAAGTGCAGGCTTATTCTCATTATCTAGACGGAGGGATGAAGAGGGGGAGGTGAAGGAGAGGGATCGGAAGGAAATGAATTAAATCCAGATTCTTCTCTGGGAAATGAGGAAGTCACTTGTGGTAATGAGCTGTGAGAGCCTCCACCCCTGACACGTGTTATTGTAAGAATATTTCTAAAGGGCGTTGGAGAAACGTTCATCAAACACTTGGAGGGGAGAAACGTGCTGATTAATAAGCAATTCGCTTCTCGGTCTGCAAATTCATGTAAGGTCAGATCTCTTTTAAAGCTCAGACACTATATATTGTTTTTAGCAAATGCTACTGAAAAAGTACACGTAAAATGGAACAGCAGATTGAAAGGCCTTCATGGTACCTACTATTCAATTTACATCTCTATTGCTTCTGCTTCCTACTTTTTACCCGTAAAAGGACACAAGTGCAACTAATGTGACATTTTATTGTGGAGACGTTTCGCTCTCCAGGAGCTTTATCAAACTTGGAGAGCGAAACGTTGCCACAATAAAATGTCACATTAGTTGCACTTGTGAGCTTTTTACCTAACATATTGTCGGTAATTCTACCAACATTAACACTTTGTACTCGACTGAAAAAGAATACTTGTGAACGAAACGTTTCGGAATAAAGACACCTAACTGTTGCACAGGTGCAACACAAAAAATGAACGTCTATACCACATTAATATTCGAATAATGCAATAAAATAACGTTCTATCAAATTTCCTTTTATATTTTTAAATAATTTACATATTTTTCAAAATCATTTCTCGACACCCTACGATGCCGGGCCGCGGGGGCGTTGACCCGCGCGAGTACCTAGGTTTGGCGATTACATTATGTAGATGAATAAGATTACATTATGTAGATGAACTAGACACATGTGCAACGCTTGAGTATCTTTATGGTAGCGACGTTTTGCCACTCAAGTGGTTTCAATGTATTCGTTAAAGGGTATAATTACTGGGGATAATGGCAGAGGTGAACTGGGGGGGTGGGTTGAGGTGGTCAGTAACTCAGCCATGACGCGCCTAAATTGGTCTTAGAATGGTCAGTAAACAAAACCTTTGCCGTTTTCTCAGCCTTCACAGTTTTCGAAGAGTAGATTTTTTTTAGCACAGTTTTCGAAACCCGCAGTCGAAAATAGCAGTTTTCGAGACCTACATTTTTGTAACCTACGGTTTTAGATAACAGCAGTTTTCGAAACCTGCGGTTCTCGAGACCAGACCTTCTCGGCAACCACACTGCCGTTTTAGACTCTGGTAAGCACCGTTTTCGTCCAGATTATTATGATCCCATAATCGCATCCGTGGTAATGAGATGCTACAACAGCCATTAAAACCTCCACTCCGCGGTGCTGGCAGCCTCACACTGAACCAGCCAGCCTCTTACACACACGGGGCCAGGAGCTGTGAATCGACCCCTTCAACCACAAATAGGTGAGCACACACACACACACACACACACACTCGTGTTCAGCTGGGATTAGTTTAGATTTTCGTTCACTTATTGCAGAAACTGATAGTTTTTATTTTGCTTCAGCTTATTTCAAATCCTGGCTCCCAGCATTATCTTTATTATATAGTAGTGATGTCTGTGTAATTACCTTTATTATGCAGTAATGTCTTCGTAATTTATAAGTAAAATACATAGATAAAACAAAGTAGGAGTTAACGATGTACCAGGAGATTGATTTTTCTTATGTTTATATTTTACAAGAACAAATTTCAAATTTCTCGAGGTATAAATGATGTTCTTGAGAAGGTAGAGCAGAGTTAGTCTGCTGAAGGCTGCTCGTCTTGTTGAGAAGGTAGAGCAGAGTTAGTCTGCTGAAGGCTGCCCGTCTTGTTGAGAAGGTAGAGCAGAGTTAGTCTGCTGAAGGCTGCCCGTCTTGTTGAGAAGGAAGAGCAGAGTTAGTCTGCTGAAGGCTGCCCGTCTTGTTGAGAAGGAAGAGCAGAGTTAGTCTGCTGAAGGCTGCCCGCCGTATCAGGTTCATGTTTGCTTCTGGCTTTCTACATTACTAGGCGAGGCGTGTCGATCTAAAGAGCATTATAATCCAATTCCATAATTTTTAAAGGGGTGGACGGGTAAGCCAGTGAAAGAAGGCCTCAGTCAGATAATCAAAAGCTCCAGCTGCGGGGTCATAATACGACTAAGGTCCGTGTCAATAAACACTTGTCCAGTTTCCTGACAAACCTTACCTAACCTAAAGAGCATTGGTCTGCACAGTAAGGCACCGAAGTCTATCCTTTGTTGAAGGCTGTTAAAAAGACAGGAACGACAAAGTTCAATCAAGATAGCCTTCTATTTTTCTGTCTTTGACTCACACACTTAGATAATACACGATAGTTCTTAATCTAGGTAGAAGTCGATCTCAGCAAATAGCTTCGGTGTGGAGTTCAAAGGTCTCTGCTGTCTATCTTTCCCATGTACAATACTCACATGAGTCGAGATATGAGTCAACGAGTAATAGAATAGACGGGATATTTACACATCGAGGTGTATATCTATCTGTGTATATACACTCAAAGTTTACTTTTATCCCTAAAATAGAGATTAGAGTATTCTTGGTTGGCGGTGAACAGGTTCAGTGTAGCCTTAATGACCCTCGTGTAGTCGATTTCTGCTCATGGTGAGAGGGAATTTGGGCTTCGCACGTATTTTTTCCAGCCTGTATGCTGTCGAGCAAGTACTCAGTACATTGCACTGCTGTAAGATTCTTGTCTGCCTTGCTTGCCAGATTCACCACATGGTTCTCAATAGTCATTACACAGTCAGATTTCATCCTTCAGGATATTAACTTCATCGCCAAGTGCTAAATCGGCTCGATCTATTCTCACACTAACTCCAATGTTAGCACAGTGCTTTTGATAACATTGTGGTTCCTCAGAAGGAAATGTATAACTTTCTTCCCTTTGTGACTTCACCCTTGTGATTTATGTACTGGTGAGGGCGTCTTCTCTCTTGTGTAAGTAAATGTTAGGGTTTAGTCTCTCTCTCTCTCTCTCTCTCTTGCTTCACCTTGTGGTGCGTCAGTAAAGATCATTACAGTAGTCAGGTGCACCGGAACAAGGCCTCATTAACATAAACCAGAGACCAGTTCAACCTCAATAATAATACTGACGAAATTTCTACCCAGATATTGTGTGTGTGTGTGTGTGTGTGTGTACTCACCTAATTGTACTCACCAAATTATGGTTGCAGGGGTCGAGACTCAGCTCCTGGCCCCGCCTCTTCGCTGTCCGCTACTGGGTCTCTGCTCTTTCCTTGCTCCATGAGCTTTATCATACCTCGTCTTAAAACTATGTATGGTTCCTGCCTCCACTATATCTTTCTCTAGACTATTCCACTTCCTGACTACTCTGTGGCTGAAGAAATGCTTCCTAACATCCCTTTGACTCATCTGAGTCTTCAGCTTCCAGTTGTGTCCCCTTGTTTCTGTGTTCCCTCTCTGGAACATCCTGTCACTGTCTACTTTGTCGATTCACCGCAGTATTTTGTATGTCGTTATCATGTCTCCTCTGACCCTTCTTTCCTCCAGTGTTGTTAGTCCTATTTCCCTCAACCTTTCTTCATAGGACAGACCCCTGAGTTGTGGAACTAACCTTGTCGCAAACCTTTCTTTACGTGCTTGACCAGGTGTGGGTTCCAGACTGTTGCTGCATATTCTAGTATGGGCCTGACGTACACGGTGTACAGTGTCTTGAACGATTCCTTGTTAAGGTAACGGAACGCTAATCTTAGGTTTACCAGTCGCCCATATGCTGCCGCAGTTATCTGGTTGATGTGTGCCTCCGGAGACGTGCTTGGCGTTATACTCACCCCAAGGTCTTTCTCCTTTGCCGAGGTTTGTAGTCTTTGTCCGCCTAGCCTGTACTCTGTCAGCGGTCTTCTTTGCCCTTCTCCGATCTTCATGACTTTGCATTTGGTGGGATTGAATTCGAGAAGCCAGTTGCTAGACCAGATGTCAAGCTTGTCCAGGTCTGTTTGAAGTCCTGCTTGGTCCTCCTCCGATGTGATTCTCCTCATTAATTTCACATCATCTGCGAACAGAGACACTTCTGAGTCTATCCCGTCCGTCATGTCATTTACATATACAAAGAATAACACTGGTCCTAGGACTGACCCCTGCGGTACGCCGCTCGTCACAGGCGCCCACTGTGATACCTCATCACGCACCATGACCCGTTGTTGCCTCCCTGTGAGGTATTCCCTGATCCATTCCAGTGCCCTTCCTGTTATACATGCTTGTTCTTCCAACTTCTTTACTAATCTCATGTGAGGAACTGTGTCGAAGGCCTTCCTGCAGTCCAGGAAAATGCAATCAACCCACCCCTCTCTCTCTTGTCTTACCTCTGTTACTTTATCATAGAACTCTAGGAGGTTTGTTACACAGGATTTGCCTTCCCGGAATCCGTGCTGTGGTGTTTATTATCCTGTTCAGCTCGAGGTGTGTGTGTGTGTGCGTGCGTGCGTGCGTGCGTGCGTGCGTGCGTGTGTGTGTGTGTGTGTGTGTGTGTGTGTGTGTGTGTGTGTGTGTGTGTGTGTGTTCTTTCCCTTGAATACTTTAGATTTTTTTAATCATTTCATTTTATATTTCTTTGTCTAGTCTCTTTCTTTTTCTCTTTGGATTATACAGCGCCTGGGAAATGGGAGGTACTTGGCTTCATTTTATTATTATTATTATTATTATTATTATTATTATTATTATTATTATTATTATTATTTGGATTGTTATATTTAATGACAGGCTAAACTTGTCATTGTCTTAAATGAGAAAGCATCCTGGAGGCTTGATCCAGTGTCCACTAACCTCGGCCTGGACTGTGTTCTGCCAAGCTGTTGGTGCTTCCTTTAAGCGTAAAAACAACTTTGTGCTTCGTGCATACGAAAAAGCTTTATTAAGATCTAGAGGAGGGTTTTTTAGGGGGGGGAGGGGGAGGGAGGGAGGGAGGGAGGGAGGGAAGTTTTAGTGGTGGTGCGCGTGAACGACGTAAACATGGAGCAGACGACCAGTTAATCAAGTCAACTTCTTGTTTCCTTTCCTTAATGAAGAGAGTAGCAAGTGTTTGTCTTGGCTTGAGGTGCCTAGTGCCGCCCTAACGAGCACACCGCTGGCACTCGACTCAAAACTTGTATTTGAAACTAGGAATCATCTGAAAGGCACATCAACTATATATCCATCAGTTTTTATGTCGGAAACAAGGGAGTTATTTTCATACCAAGAGACCACTTCTCAACCCCCGAGCCTTTCAGGTCAGATCCCGGAGTTTTGGTTTCAAACCTGTGGTCTTCGGTTTCGAAGTTCAGGATCACACACACACACACACACACACACCAAAAAAAAAAAAAAAAGCCAAATGTTTTACAAGTGCCTTTTACAAATGTTAACTAACACACACGAACCCAGAACTGGATTATTCATCAATCGTGACAACTGTAACTTAAACTTGCATCTTCCTATGTGGAACACTTGTAGTAACTTTAAAACGTTAGACTTAACATTGAGGTTTCAGTACTATACACAACCCATAACTTGACTTATCCAAACCCCCAAATATAAATGATATATACAACAGTACATATTAGTCCCCACAACACTTTCAGAATACAAGGATTTGTGAACATATGATATGATAAAGAGGGAGGGGAAAGGAAGATTGGAGAAGGACAGATAGATGGTGGGTAGATAGAAGGAGGAGAAAATATAAGTGGTCCTTTCACTTTGATGTATAGAGACAAATTTTCTATAGCAAAGAAGAGTGGCAAGTGAGACATGTGCATATAACAGGTTCCGAAACTTCTACATATGTAATAATGTGTATATGCATTTGTATATATTTGTATGTCTATCTGTATTTGTCTTTGACCTGTATTGACCCCATAAATCCCCACAGACTGGAAGCTGTTCTTGGGGACTAACAAACAGCATACAAGCGACCACAACATTGTCTTTAACCCTTAGTTCTGACCACATAAATCCCAGTACAAGTGACGGTCTTGGGACTGCATGCATGTGGATAGTATTAATTCCATCACATCTATAAAGAAAACGTAATTTTGAAGAAACTTCAACTCGTGATGGTTTCACTGATGGTGTTGTTAAAAAAAGCACAGTTTTTGCTTGACTTATTGTGAGCGATAGTGTATATTGTTTTATTATTGAAGGGATTACGTGGTTTTTTTTTTTGATGTTTTGATATGTGTGAATGTATTTGTGTGATAGTTTTATTTTATAATCGAGGTGTAAAATGTCCTTTCTGCCCCAGTGTGTGTGTGTATATCATTGGTAGAATATACTGATGTATGTGGTAATAAGTCACAATATGCGGTTGATGATATTTTATTGAGAAGACGTTTCACCCACCAGGTACAAGAATTGATAAAGTCCCTGGTGGTTGAAACGGCTCAATAAAATGCCATAACCCGCATATTGTGACTATTAAATCTAGTTAGTCCATCCTAGTCATCATCCTGTGTGTGTGGCATTTGTATTACCAAGAGCGATGACTGATCTACCAGGTCAAAACGTTCTTCATATCTCAAAACTTCCTTCTTTCTTCCTACTCTTGTCTTCTCTGTTGACGGGTCGTCGTTTGTAAAAGCCTCGTGCCTGGACATAATTGCTGGCGAATATCATAATCATCTCTACCATGCCCCAGATCTCTGTTTTCAACCCACATTCTACCAGATTTTCAACCTCAGTGTACCTGATTTGGAGCCGGCAATCCTGGAGGTCGTCATGAGGACCTGGACTCTCAAGACTTCGGTCATAGAGCTAAAGTATACTTGACTGCTGTTTCCTGTGGCCAGAATTGCCTTTAATTATATTTCCCGAGTGCTGGGCACAAGTTTCCACAACGATAAGGTAGCACACAAGAGCATATTAAGGAAGCGGCACTTCCCTTCAGTATAGCATAAATATAATAGTTACCCAAAGTTTACTGGTTATATCCTCTCTCTGTATCTCTCTTCTTCCTGTCTCTCCCACTCCCCAATTACTGAATTCGTAACTTATACTCTCGGATTCTCTTTCTCCCTCTCATTTCGCGTCTGTGTCTTCCCCTCAGCCAAGACACCTTAGTCTTTCCAGTTATTCTGACCTTTTTATTGTTCTATTAATCCTTTTTTGAAACCATATAGGAGGATTAAACACTGCTCTAGCGTATTACCCAGAGACTATTCTAGCCTCTTCTAGTGTTAGAGGTTCCTCTACTACGTATTGTATATTTGCGAATTTTTCCAGCCACGGTATTTTGACTTATTATATTTTAAACAGTATGTATCTCAATATTTCCTTCACAGGCAATCAGTAAGAGAAGTAACAGAAATAACTTTCCTTCTCCTACGGTGTCTCGTTGCGCGGTTGGTAGCGCATTCAGCTCACACATTGAGGACCGTGATTCGATCCCCGGTACGGGTGGAAACATTGGAGGCGGGTTTCCTTAAGACACCTGTTGTCCATGTTCACCTAGCATGGACAACAAAATTAACCTAATTTGCCAGAAATGTTCTGCATAACAAAGGGCTTTCAATATGTCACTTATGTCAGCTAGGTCTGTATAAGCTGTATCATGTACTTGTAGAAATAAAGATTATTATTAATAGTAGTAGTAATTATTATTATTATTATTAATAGTAGTAGTAATTATTATTATTATTATTAATAGTAGTAGTAATTATTATTATTATTATTATTATTATTATTATTACAGCTTCCCTCGTCCAGGTCAGACCTGCTTCTCCTTCTCTGTCTGTCTGAAGGTTTGTTCACTGTCAGTGTTTGGACTTGCTTCTGGCACCAGTTACTGTCCCTTCCAGCTGCGTTGAAGAATATATCTTCTCCCAACGATGAGGTGCAGTAATTTCCTGACTTACAACTGACTAGCTGGTTGCTTTGAGTTTAGAGCCTATCCACTACACCAGTGAGGCTGCATGTAACTTGTTTACCTCCAGTCAAGAATACTTTAATCCCTAAAATCGTTAGTAAAGTTAACTCGGTGTATATGCCCCGAGATATGTACACCTTTCTGTGTATTTCTTGTAGACAAGAGCTAGTTATAATAATAATAATAATAATAATCATAATAATCATAAGAATAATGTTTTCCCTTAATATAATAATATGGTTTATGGTTTCCCATTAAATATGATGATGATGATAATAATAATAATAATAATAATAATAATAATAATAATAATAATAATTGTCCTAAATCGAGGGCAGGAATTTAACATGAGTGGATATTGCGCAATAGACGGCAGTATAGTCGTGGTGAAAGATGCTGTGTAGGCATTGTCGATTCAGACAAATGTTCAAGAGTGTAGTAACAGGTATGTATGTACGTGAATATACACATAACTATGAGGTATATACACTGAATATGCTCTGGATTTACTTATAACCCTCTTTTTTAAGGATGAATGTATTGAATATTGTCGTACAGGTAAAAATTTATCTCTAATGACCCTCGTTTAGTCATTAAGCCATGAACCAAAACAGCAAACCAACACTGGGCATTTATATTTTAATATCTCGTTTAGGAATTAAAGTATTCCTTGATGTATACGTGAAATGCAAATTTAATAGCTGACGTGTAGTCGACAGGCTTCAAATCTAACAAATCAGTGTCGATATGTCAACATCTAGCTAGACCAGAATTGCCTGTTAAGTGTGGAGTGGTGTGACAAGTTACCAGTGTGTGGTGGGAGGTAACCGAGTTGTGTGGTGCCTCGACCAGTCTTTCTTGGAAGTGTTTGGATCTGTTCCAACTTCCACTTCAGATTTCAGATTCAGATTTCAGATTTTTTATTTCCTTGCAAGTTTACAATGTGGATGACATATTGTAGGAAGTTTGAGATTATGTACACCGAGAAGTGTATGCGTCAGTGTGTAAATGCTGAGGATTTGCGTATTCCCTATTCGAGGGGTTAAAGCATTTTTAATTGGTGATGAATAGGCCTCATGCAGTCTTGATTGTCGGGCAGTTGATAGGCCTTACGCCGTTTGAAGAAACTACTCTTGAAATCGTTATTCTGAGTAATGTTACTGAACCTCCATACGTTCTAGTGGACTTCCGCACGTTCTAGTGTATTTCCATAAATTACAGTGTACGTAATTTATTAATTTATTCCACTGATGAAGCCTGCAGCGCTGGCAAAACGTTTCGTCAATAAAGATAACTAGTATTTCACATGTCTCGCTCGTTACTGGACTTTCCTCGTTAATGGATTTCATTCTGATGTCCTCTCGTACGTTCAAGTGAACACAGCCTGCGTTCTAGTGAACTCCCACACGTTCTGTACGTTCTAGTGGACTTGTGTACGTTCTATTTGACGTTCAAGAGACGGAGACCACAATCTCAGGTGAGTTTTCGTACCAATAATTTGTCCAGGTTAAACTTTACGTCTCTCACACATCACAATAATAATAATTATGTCCATCATACAAAAATTTAAATGGTGTACGTTAATGGTAGACGTTAATGGAAAGTAATTAAATAATATTTGCTGAATGTAAGTAGAATTTCTGCCCATCTAGGGAGGCTCCTTGATGTTGATCTAGGGAATTGGACCAGTGTTCCAGTTTCTTGAATTAAGCCCGAATACCTTCCATTAAACGAGGCACTGCATGACCCCTTTGGGTTTAGTGCTTCCCCCATTAATGTGATAATCATAAATCATAAATCATCATAAATCATAATAATCATATTATCATCATCATCATATAGTTTTGCAGGATATACCTGCCCTCTGTACGTATCACGAGACAAGAGTGCAAAACTTTTAACTGGCTTCGGTTTCATACTCTTATTGACCAAATAATTTCGTGGCCATTTTTTTATTTTGTTTTGCACATCATATATTTTAAGCTTTTGATTGAATTTATTAAAAGTTTATAAATTATCTGGCAAGTATAGCACATTTCTGGCCCCTTTTAGAAGACTAGAGGAAATAGTTTTGTGGCTGAAACGAAATAAAAGATACCTGTACTGAGGAACCATATTTTCGATTATAGTAATTAATATATTAGGTAAAATAAGATATATGCTATTAATGAGACATTTGCCGTGGCAACCTTTCGCTCTCCAGGAGCTTTGTCAAGCCAATGCAAATGCAAGGACACAGGTCATTACATTGTATTGGCTTGACTAAACTCCCGGAGAGCGAAACGTTGGCCGCAATGTCTCATTATTTGCACGTCTCTCCTTTCGCCTAACATTGTCATCAATTCTGGCAACATTTTTATAGTAATAACGCGCACTTAGAGGGCGTGTGAAAGTTAGATTACAAGTGATATTCCGAGTGTGTCCATTAAGGGATAGATTGCCAGCACTTGAGTCACTTGCCACTGTCTATTTCAAGGTTAATGTATGTAGGGAAATGGTTCCGAGAACCGACAGGTTGATAAATTAGACATGTGCAACACTTGGGTGTCTTTATTGAGGAAACGTTTCGCCACACTGGCTTCATCAGTCCAATAAAAGGAAGTGTGGTGAAGATCAGGAGTAGTTTGAGGTTATCAGTCCCTCAACCTGAAGTCGATGTAATCAGTCCATTAATCTTGAAAAGAATGATGGACTGATTACATCGACTCCACGCCGAGGGACTGATTACCTCAAACTCCTTCTGATCTTCACCACTCTTTGTACTGGACCGATGAAGCCACTGTGTGGCGAAACGTTTAGTCAATAAAGACACCCAGGTGTTCCACGCGTCTTAATTTATCAACGTTAAGGTATTGAAGCCTTTAATTAAGACCTTTTAAGCTTTGGGTAATGGGGTGGGGGGTTCTGATGCTGGTGAAGGGCTCTTGATTCGAGGAATTGAAGCTTCTTCCCTTGATCAGATATGATTACCTCCCATTTCCCTAGGAAATGTGTGATTCCTACGGGTTTAGTGCTTCCAAGTGAATATAAACAAGTGGTCATGTTTGCAAGTTATTATTATTTATGGGGAACCTGTAAACTCGTAGGAGTTATACAACGTCTGCAGAATGAGACGTACAGTAGTCAGGTTTGGTTCAGAAGGGAGGGTAGCTCCATTTCCTTGAATGAAGAGCCCTTCAGCCTCAAGGCACCTCCTTTGAAGGGTTAAACTTTAAGAGAAGGTTCTCTTATATACACACGCACACGCACACGCACAACACACGTGTATGATTGTTGCAATATTTCTTCTCTCTGTACAGTCGACTTGTTTACAATGACGTGTTTTTCTGTACATATAAGCACATATATTGACTTTGAGTTTCTTGAGAGCATTCAGTATAAAACTCCAGTGTCCATTCAGGTTATTTTAAAACCAATAGCAAGATGATACGACCAGGGCAAATCGTCTCAGCAGATGGGCTAGTGCAAAACTTATGAGCAAGGCTGATCCAGCAAGATACATGCATATATATATATATATATATATATATATATATATATATATATATATATTTTATTTATTTATTTATTTATTTATTTCAGTGCCTCTGAGAAAATCCACTGACACTTTGTGAACAGTAAGCCGCTCTTTCTTGGAATCAACTGTGTCAACTGTGCTGGCAACATCCATATTGCAATCCACCAACACTGATCTTTGGGTGTGGTTACAGGTAGACAGGTGACCACAGAAGGGCGTATGGTGGCACACTCCAGATCATTCAATAGGGCGAACTCTCTGGCAGCAATACTCTTGCAGATCACTTTTACACCAGACTTGAAGCACTGAACACATGCACTGAACACATGCACTCGTGCACTGGAAAGAATGGCAGATGTCCAGTCAGTGCACAGATAATTCAGCACAAACGCTCAATAATTTACAGATTAACCTTTCACTCCTCTGTCACACTTAACCAACAACGTATGACAGTTGCAGAGGATACCAGGTGCTGCAATGTTCATACAAATTGTCTTTACCTATCTCTGTATTTTGCACCAAGACTGTTAAATGCTTGAAGCCAAGGAGGACGCTCACCTTAAGAAATTAGTTTCAGCCAGGTGAGGCACCTTGTGGAAAGGTATTCGGTACCTTGTGGAAAGGTATTCGGTACCTTGTGGAAAGGTATTCGGTACCTTGTGGGAAGGTATTCTGCACCTTGTGGGAAGGTACACAGCACCTTGTGGGAAGGTACACGGCACCTTGTGGGAAGGTATACGGCTTGTTGTGGGAGGGTAAACGGCACTTTGTGGGAGGGTACACGGCACTTTGTGGGAGGGTACACGGCACCTTGTAGGATAGGTGAGTACAGAGAGGTGTCTCACAACGGAGGATCAACCTCCAAGTATGCTGAATAACAAATAGGTTAGCGCTTAGATTAAAAAAAAAAAAACGGCACCTTGTGGGGAGGGTACACGGCACCTTGTGGGAGGGTACACGGCACTTTGTGGGAGGGTACACGGCACCTTGTGGGAGGGTACACGGCACCTTGTGGGAGGGTACACGGCACCTTGTGGGAGGGTACACGGCACCTTGTGGGAGGGTACACGGCACCTTGTGGGGCACGGGACCTGGAGGTACACGGCACCTTGTGGGAGGGTACACGGCACCTTGTGGGAAGGTACACGGCACCTTGTGGGAGGGTACACGGCACCTTGTGGGAAGGTACACGGCACCTTGTGGGAAGGTACACGGCACGTTGTGGGAAGGTACACGGCACCTTTTGGGAAGGTACACGGCACGTTGTGGGAAGGTACACGGCACGTTGTGGGAAGGTACACGGCACGTTGTGGGAAGGTACACGGCACGTTGTGGGAGGGTACACGGCACCTTGTGGGAAGGTACACGGCACCTTGTGGGAAGGTACACGGCACCTTGTGGGAAGGTACACGGCACCTTTTGGGAAGGTACACGGCACCTTTTGGGAAGGTACACGGCACGTTGTGGGAAGGTACACGGCACCTTGTGGAAGGTACAAGGCGGCATCATGGGTATCCAGATCATTATTCTCTACTCTAGTCGTCTTGGGTCACTGTTTTTCTTGATCCTTCAGCAGCCTGGAAATCCAGAAGATAGTCACTTTTGTACACTACCATCTACATATCTCCTCAAATTTAATATTCAACCTTTCCTATCCTCTGAATACACCTCTGTAAATCTTAGCTCAAACCTGTTTGCAACATGTTATGGTTTAATATATCAGTATGTATCGTTGTGCTTATAAACATGTGAACGTATGTTAAACTCAAATGTTTATGTTTTGCAAACATTCATGGAACATGTTAATAAATATAACTTCATAAAACTGAGCCCCCATAAAGTCTTTTTTGGGTTGAAATGTGAATGCATGATATGGGATTAGAAAAAAGATTATTAATTCTCTCGGTCCTTAGGGATTCGCATCTCTCTCCTCTTCTGTCCAGTGGATGATTGCGTTGCTGTATCACACTGTTTATGCCATTCTATGGAAATTCTCTATATTTTGTTTTAAAGCTTGTCGAAGCTTTTCTTAAGAGGTTGGAAGCAGTTACAAGAGGCACAGGGAGTTTGATCCTAAGAGTAGGAATAAATGAACGTCCCTTGTGAAAAAGGTTTAACCGTCCGCTTCCAAAGACTCTGACGAAAAGGTTCTCTTCTTCACTCTCCAATTAAATCTGTCGACCTGGAAGTAATATAGATTACGCTCAGGGCTTTTCTTTACTGCCTGAACGTCTCTTCTCCTCCCTCAACCCCTATCTATTCTTTCCCCTATTTTTTCATTTTTTTCCCGTTTTTTCCTAACTCTGTGTTCCTTATCCTTGTTAAGTAAATGGACACAATTAAATGTCCTATTAGTTGCATCTGTGTCCATTTGCCTAACATTTTGTCTGTAATTCTATCATTATTAGTTCCTTTTTCTTCCTCTATTTTATTTTCAGGTTCCCAAATTTTCCCTTTCGTCCTTCCCACTATCTTACCTCCCCTCCTCTCCAATTCCTTTTCAAACTTTGCCCAACATCCATCTCCATCTCCTCATTACCCACCCACATCCACCCTCTTCAGATAGGCAACATGATATACAGGTTTGAGAGAAGGCGGGTATTTACTTCTCTTTTCACAAGAATCAGCATCAAGACGATTCTCAATAGAGAATACGACCCACAGACTTCACCCACGATCAATTGTTTGGACTCTCGCACCTCTGTTAGACTTGTCATGCAGGTAGCTGACCGTGCAGTTATTTGGCCTTTTCGCTAAAGTCAGTTTTTATAATTGCCGGGGGCACTGTAGGGACCTCGGGGAAATTTTAGGAGTCTCTTTTTGGTGTTATGTAATGTTTTTTAACGATACTTTCTCTTTAAAGTTGGTGCAATTTTTTTTTCTTTGGTGCTTATTAGCGTGATTGATTCTTATTTTTTGAGTGTTAGGTTTAGCTTATGAGTGTTAAGTTTGAATGTATATACATTTTTATTGACAAGTATTACAACTTCCTTCTCTCCTCTTTCCTCGGGTAGTCTCTTGCTACGTACACTATGTATCTTAATGGCCTTAGTCATCTTATGCGGGTGTTTTCTATCTCTTCATTTATGTCTGTTTTTCTTCGTTCGTTTTTTTTTTTTTACTCAACCAATCCCATCTTTCGCTTCCCTCCTACGATCGTGGTAGCCATTCTGAGTTTAACCTCGACAGGTAACGAATCCCACGAGACAGTCATCCAGTAACTACTGAGAGGCGGATATAGCAAATAGTAGGCCTTGGGATAGACCTACACACAAAAGTGGAAGTAGCGAGAGTGAGGGAATATTGATAGACCTCGGGTTGGTAAAGTTAAGAGGTGAGGTTTATGGTGGTGGAAGCCGTCAGCCTTTGCTTATAGGGTGTCCCATACTATGGTGAATTATCACCCAAGCTGTACATGTTATATAAAGATGTATAATAAACGGATTTATAACACTAGTTACATTCTGAAGCAGTATGATCTTGGAGATCTCGCTGAATCCTGCTGTTCATGTGTACTGAAGTGTGTTAACACTGCATCAGCTGACACATCTTCCTTCCACGACTCTCGTGTGTTTTCTTGTACGTACGTACGTGTACTTGCGTGCGTGAATCATCCCAATAATGTGGCCACATCTTTGCCTCAAATATCTCAACATTTTTCACATTAGAGTTCCCCACTGTATGTGAAGAATAAATTGATCACGTTGTTAACTAACCTCTTTTATTATTCTAGGAAAAAAACTTGGAACTAATCTTTACTAATTGTAAATCTTAAAAGAAAAAACTTCGAGAAAAGCATGTAGGCAGTAGTAAAAAAAATGGAACGTGTTTACAAGGATCATCTGCTTCAGTAAGCTTATCAAAGCTCACGTCGAATACATTACAATCGTTTAATACAGGATTAGCTGCTCATTTACTAGGAATGTTCTGACGGCTTTTGAGCTCAGCATTTCAGAATAGGAATATACAGTTAATATTTGGAAGTGTTGAATCATGGCCACTGGAATAAGCTCTAACAGATTGTGTATGGTCAGTGAGAAGGAAGGAAGGGAAAGAAAGGAAAGGAATGAAGAAATGGAAAGAAAAAACATGACGTTACATACCAAAATGATCTGAAAAGGACCCATCAAGTAAGGTGCTCTCTCCCTCTTTGGATCCACTATGATCGTCTCCTATTCCTCTGACGCTCTATGACGCCTAGGTTAGGTTAGGTAAGGTTCGTCAGGAAACAGGACAAGTGTTTCCTGACGCGGGTCTTAGTGAGATGACCCGCCGTTGGAGCTTTTGGTCATCTGACCGAGGCCTTCAGCTGGCTTACCGTTTCACCCCTTTAAAAAGCAAAAAGTGAGACTGTTGTTGCTACTTCTGACCGGATGGAAGGACTCTCCTTCGTCCGGCTTCCAGTGGTAGCAGGAAAAAGCTGACCTGTTTACTCTGAGTAATGTCAGTCCGTTTTGAAAACTACCTGCATATTTAACAGGAAATGAAGAATTTTGTACCTGAGGCGACTGCCACTTTTTTTCCTGGTGTTGTTGCTTAGTGCTGTTGCAGTTATTTGTGTTGCTTGTGCTGTTGCAGTTGTTTGTGTTGCTTGTGCTGTTGCAGTTGTTTGTGTTGCTTGTGCTGTTGCAGTTATTTGTGTTGCTTGTGCTGTTGCAGTTGTTTGTGTTGCTTGTGCTGTTGCAGTTGTTTGTGTTGCTTGTGCTGTTGATGTTGTTTGTGTTGCTTGTGCTGTTGCAGTTGTTTGTGTTGCTTGTGCTGTTGCAGTTGTTTGTGTTGCTTGTGCTGTTGCAGTTGTTTGTGTTGCTTGTGCTGTTGCAGTTGTTTGTGTTGCTTGTGCTGTTGCAGTTGTTTGTGTTGCTTGTGATGTTGCAGTTGTTTTTGTTGCTTGTGCTTGCAGTTGTTTGTGTGCTTGTGCTTTGCAGTTGTTTGTGTTGCTTGTGCTGTTGCAGTTGTTTGTGTTGCTTGTGCTGTTGCAGTTGTTTGTGTTGCTTGTGCTGTTGCAGTTTGTGTTGCTTGTGCTGTTTCAGTTGTTTGTGTTGCTTGTGCTGCATCGTCGTCATAACTACCAATCTTTATAGTATTACTGTTTGATCAAAACTTGTATTCCTTGTAAAGGTGATCATCTTAAGGTAGTTGGTAGTTATATTTTCATCCACCATACTGCAGTATATGACACTCATAAATCTCCAGAAATATAATATAATTATAAAAAGAATCACCAACTTTGTATACAAGGTCCCAGACCGCTGTGAGGTTAGGTCTAAAATATTTTCTCCTGATATTGAAGCCATAATGATCCGAGATAGGAATTTCCCTCCATCATTCTAATTAGTTTGTTTGCCTCTTGATCTCCTGATATTATTCCAATTAACGTTTGAATATTAAAGCCTTACGATATTATTAAATAGGTATCATTAAACTAAATATTTCTCACGAATATTAGTTGTCAAAAGGGTTCAAATGTGCTTTGTCTAATTCTAAACTTCGACTTAGATATTATTTTGAAGTGTTTCTCGGCTACGAAAGATTGAAATGTTTCATTTAGTTATTTTAGTTAAATATTTCACCAGGTTTTGCAAAATTATATCTTTTTTCTCTCGACTTTGATTAGGAAAGGCAGATGTGTCACATATGTTTCCAGAACGAGTCATGGAGGAGACAGAAAATAGTGTGGCATCACCTGGCCTGGGTCCACACACCTTCCCTACACATCAGGCTTCATGGCAGCCCTGACAGGCTATCTCCGGAGGCTTCCTGGGTTGTTCCAACACGGTGGTTCACCCTTATTCCTCCAATTCTTATTTCTTCTAATCTTTCTCTTCCCTCTCCAGAGTACTTCTCTTGAGATTATCATCTCGCCGCTCGTTCATTTATGCAAATCCTCTTCCTCCTCTCGAAGTCATCTTTCTCTCCTGCTGTAAAACCATCATCAACTTTGATGGTTGTCTTGTTTCGTGTGTGTCGTCATCATGGACTGTGCGTTAGTATTCGTTATCGTCACCACATGTTCTCAACTACCACTGCTATCACCACCATCCTCGTCACCACCATCCTCGTCACCACCATCCTCGTCACCACCATCCTCGTCACCACCATCCTCGTCACCACCATCCTCGTCATCATCCTCAACAGCGGCAGATGATGGGAGAAGGGATGAAACAGGACGATGAAAATACAGAGGAAAATGATGGAAAATATTAGAGGACACAAAAATAAGTTGTAGGAGGAAGAGTTAGATGAGAGAAGCTTCACAAGTGGTGTAGGTGTTGATTTTTGTAGCTCTGGTATTGCTGTCGCAAAGTGTTTGTGTGTTGTGTGTGTGTGTACACCTATGTGGTTGCAGGGGTCGAGTCATAGCTCCTGGCACCGTCTCTTTTATCGCTACTAGGTCCATACACTCCCTGCTCCATGAGCTTTATCATATCTCTTAAAGCTATGTATGGATCCTGCCCCCACTACATCACTCTCAGCTTGTTCCACTTCCTGTCAACTCTGTGACTAAAGAAATACTTCCTAACATCCCTGTGACTCGTGTGTGTGTGTACACTTCATATTTAGGCAGGCCTCCAATAAAAGTATATAGTATTAATGAGTTCGTACCACGACCTTCACTATGAATCATGTGGCGTCGACCAGCTAGCCAGCCAACCATCAGCTCTGGCAAATAGCCAACTACTCAGGTAGGCAGGCAGCCAGCGAGCCACTCAGGAAGGAAGGTAGCCATTCAGGTAGGCATGCAGGCAGCCACTCAGGTACATGCAGCCAGTCAGGTTTGTAAGCATGGAATTACCTAGGCAGATAGTCCGGTGACTAGGCAGGGTGGAAGGAAAAACCTATAGTGATGACAACTATGTACAACCCACTACTAAACAGCAGGAGACTAAGTCATGAATAGAACGACAATAAGAGTGATGTTGGACATCACTGCAGAAGAGACGAGAAACCATTGCAAAGCAGCTGATTCTGAAAGAGACTAATCACGTGGAAATAGATTGGGCGAATTGGAATCTACGTGGGTGACCAGAAACGTGGAGAACCAAGACGATCGTGATGGTAAATTGTCATGTTAGGGACACAACTAAGGAGAGGTAGAGGGAAGGAATCTGCAAGGTTGGACCTAGTATTCGCCCTAAGATGATCGGACGTAGGGGAAATAGAATATAAGAAGTCCCTAGGTGCTAGATACCACACAGTACATAGTTGTGAATTCTTTCTAGCAGTAAACATGGAGAGAAACCAGGTATGAGAAAAATTCCTGAATACGGGAAAGAGAACTAGAAGAAAATGCAATGCATGAAATGGAGTTTGAAGCATGGAGGTGCCGGGAGGCAGATTAGAAAATCATACCCAGATACAGATGAAGCAATGGTTAGAACAGAGGGGAACCCATGGTTCACCAAGAATTACAGAGGCAAAAGCTAAAAGTTCAAGAGCATTAAAAAATCATATATAAAAAAACAAAGACATGCAGAAAACTGGGAAGCTAGTATATGTGAAAGATCCGCTAGTAGAGATAGTCTGATAAATCCATATTGACAAAAGAGGGTGTGAAACTGAGGAGAATAAAGACAAGGGAGAACAAGGAAAGGCTGAAAACGGACATGGATAAGTTGCAGGATTGATGACATGTGGTTATTACTGTAGAAATTAACCCCCAGCAAACGCAGGGTTATGAAAATTGCGGAAGGGCAAAGAAGCCCAGAAAAGGAGTACAGACTTGGGCAATAATGACTGCAAACCACACTCCAGAAAAAGAACCTCGGAGGTGAGCACAGAAGACAGCATATCTCTTAACTTGCAAATCATCGCGTAGTGCCAGTGTAAGATCAGCTTTCAATAACCTCAATAATTGGTCATTATCGACACTATATACTCCACATAGAATGAGGGGAGACATGATCGAGGTATACAAGTGGAAAATGGGTATTAACAAAGGGGATATAAATAAGGTCTTGAGGATATCTCTCCAAGAGAGAACCCGCAATAATGGATTCAAGTTAGATAAGTTTAGATTTAGAAAGGATATAGGAAAGTATTGGTTTGGAAATAGGGTAGTTGATGAGTGACAGGGTTCATGCTGTGGTTATTAGCGTAGAGACCTTGGAGTTTAAATTGTAGGGAAAATCATGAGTGAGAGGTTGGATTAATGACTGCACCATGAGATGGGTGAGAATGTAAGAAGCATTCTTTACTTGAAAATGGTATGAGCAAATCATTCTTTAGTGGCATTTCGCACAAACCTCCTATCATGCCAACAGGCCTGCTCAGTAAGCCCCACCTGATCGAGTATGTCAAGGAACTAGGGAAAAGTGTAGCGGTAAGGAACGAGTTAAGGGGAAGTTAAGGGGAAGGGGAGACAGTACCGAGAAGATTGAGGAGGTGGACAGGAGCAGGTTGTTTGGAGAGGCATGGACGTAAACGAGAGCACACCTGGAAGGTATAATGAGTCGCAAAGAGAAATATTTTGTGGATGATAGAGCTATTACGAAGCAAGGAATGAGCAAGCTCCGTTTACCCCCTCCCCCTCCCTCTTCTAATACTTCCAATAAGAGTACACACACACACACACACACACACTGAATTCATACCCCTGAAGTGACCCTCCCGTTCAACTGACAAATTGACACCGACAGTAAGATTGCATGAGCGAACACATCCAGAATACGACTCCAGATGGACGGACGCCGGCCACAGACACACGGGACTCCCTGTCCAACAGGACAGTGATAATACAGCCAGAGACGGAGAGATTCCCTTGACCAGTCACACTTGCAGACCCTCACTATTCACCAATAATAATAATAATTCCTTGTGAGTACTAAAATATTATGAATCAAAGTCCACAGGATGAGATTCAATCAAATTTGATCCCATATAGGTATATTTTGTTAAGACACACTATATTATACACTGTAAGCAGCTCTCGATTATCCACAGTTATCCAAAATTCCCAGAACTCACAACGTGACGGTGTCTATTCTTTCAAATTTCTCACTAGCCAGGCAGCTGACCCAGGGTCATGAGAGTAACTATAAAATCTAGCCAATGAAAGACTGAATATCAGTTTATTGGGATGAAGTTTGAGGTAAATGTGTTCGGATATTTGGGAATGGACTTGTGGGTGGACGGGTCTATGAAAGATGAGGTGAGCCATAGACTTGAAGGAAGAAAAAGATGGGCGGTGCATTGAGGCATCTGTGTGGGTGTGAGGCATGGGTTTTAAACTTTAAAGCGAGGAGGCTGGAGGCAGTAGAGATGTTTAAGGACAATGTGTATACCTGGAGAGGGTTTCGAGGGTAAATACCCCCACGGCCTGGTCTTGACCAGGCCTCATGGTGGATCAAGGCCTGATCGACCAGGCTGTTACTGTTGGCCGCACGTAAACCGACGTACGAACCACAGCCCGGCTGGTCAGGTACTGACTTTAGGTGCCTGTCCAAAGCCTACTTGAAGACATCCAGGGGTCTGTTGGTAATCCCCCTTATATATGCTGGGAGGCAGTTGAACAGTCTTGGGCCCCTGTCACTTATTGTGTTGTGTCTTATCTTGCTAGTGACGCCCTTGTGTGTGTGTGTGTGTGTGTGTGTGTGTAAAATAGCTGTCAGTTGTTCGTAGTGTAACACTTGTAGACAATATCTTGGAGGTGAACCAACATGTAGTGTGAATATTATGCAGAAATATTGGAGCTTAGATATTTGAAGGTCTGGGGTTACTGAGAAGGGTTGTTGAGGCGGTTTGGACACAGAGAGGAATGAGCAAAACAGGAAGACTAAGATGGTGTATAAATCTGGGGGTGGATGGAAGTAGGGTTAGGCATCGCCCCAGGAAAGGTTTGAGGGAGGGGGTAAAGAAGGCTTTGAGTTCTAGAGGCTTGGACATGCAACTGGCTTGTGTGAGGGCATTAGGGAAAAACTAAAGGCAATTGGGTTTAAAGATTTGAGTGCTATTGGAGTGCGAGCAAGGTAACACTTATGAAAGGATTAGGTGATTCAGGAAAACCAGTGTGTTGTATATATATATATATATATATATATATATATATATATATATATATATATATATATATATATATATATATATATTAGTCCTTCAGCACTATTGTGTAAATTTTTATTCGTAAGGTATTTTATATCTTGCTGCTCCTTGTAGGTGTACATATTAGTGTAAAAACTATTTTTTTCTTTGGCAGGTATGTACGGGATGGTGCTTGATATACAAGAAAGGTAAGTGAATATCCGATCCGTCTCGTCTCTCTGGTCTCCGCCGGGGTGGCTGACCTTGCTTATGACAAGACCGTAAATTTTATCTGCGTCGCACCTGTTTTGTCATGATGCATAAGCCTGTCAAGCAGTGTGCCAGCTCCTGATACTGCTGCAAAACACGATCAAGTGTGTGTGTGTGTGAGAGAGGAGAGAGAAGAAAAGCTGTCAGTTGTTCGTAGTGTAACACTTGTAGACAATATCTTGGAGGTGAACCAACATCTTAAAACTAGGATAGAAAAAGGACTGAAGTCTCACCTGTAGGCACCGGAGGTTATTTGTCTCGTAAGTAATGGGATTCTGGGTGGAAGGTTTCTGCCTACGTGTCCACACTGAATCCATCAATAGTAAGGGAGTGGTCGCTCCTGACGTGGCCCACAGTGGGGCCACGGACGAACCCACCTTCACGAATCGCAAGTCAAGCTCACAGATTTCGAAACTTTGCAAGATCTATCCTGTGTGATGGAATATAGAATGTAAAACATAGCTAGTCTTTGTCCCCACTGTGTAACTATGATGCAGGAGAGGGTATCAGCACATTGCTGATGCATCAAGCCTTGCTTAATATAAATTAATGGACACCAGTTTGTTGTGCCTCCGACACAGTGCCGGCACCAATGAACGGGTCATCTTATCACTCTGATTAATAAAGTAACAGCAACCTGCGTGTTATTAATCACTATGTCAGCTGAAGCCAGAAGCGTCAACCTGGTTGACCGAACAAGCACCAGACGAGCCTGGCCCAAGGCTGGGCTCTGGAGTAGAAAAACTCTTGGAACTCATCAGAGGTATAATCTCCCTGTGTTGAAATTGCAGCTGGAAACTTACAGCCGTTGTTGCACAATACGAACACATGCATTTGCATTGACTTTATAGCAGCTGTGGAGAAAAGTAATGTGTCTTGGCATTTACTCTCGTTTAAAACAATGGTATTACACTTTGGTACGACCAAAAATTGTTCTCCAAGTTGAGAGGCAGAGAGTGGCACCAACTCCACCTCCGACACAGATGTCCAATAACCTAAGTGGCACCTTGACGAGTGGGCTGTTACAGTGTATAGAAGGTGACAATACCAGCAGCAGTAGGTGGAGGCGAGCGTCTTGTTCATCAACGGGAGTGTCTCCCCAGTGTGTCGCCCCAACAGCGCTACACTGCCTCTCTCTACCCCAGCCTGCAGTCTGTCGCATCCAGCTCAGTTTTATGTAGATTGCTGCTTGTCACATCACAGCATCTCTTGGCTTTAGTCACTCCTGCGCTATCCACCTGCCCCGTGCTGAGGCTGCTGCTGCTGCAGCCAGCATGTGTTGATACAATCCTCCCTCTAAGAAGACACCAATTAACCCAGGCTGGTTATTTATCCAACATAATGTAATCAAACCAAGACTCAAAGGATCGAAGTTCTTGATGAATATAATTGCTACTACTATTACTACTACTTACAGGGTTACATTACATGCACCTGGAAAACAGTGTTACTAGTATAATTTAGCTACTCGCATGAAAGTTGTTTTTTAACCTGTTGGCTTACCAATGTTTACTTAGCAATTTGTGTTTACGGGGTTGATTTACAGCACCTGAATTATATTGACGGGCGTAACTAATTCCTTTTCTCCTTGGTCTTGTTTTATTACCCACTAGTGGATTTATGTGTGAAGTTTGCATTTTCCAGTTCCTCGTCTAGGTCATTTCAACTATCCCAATCACCCTCAGACTTGAAGAAATATTTCCTAACATTCCTGTGGTTAAATTTGGCTTCCATGTTCTCTTGTACCTGTTCTTCGTATTTCAAAGTCTGCCTCTGTATGTTTCTCTTATTGTGGGTAATAGCATATTTGTAAGTGTTTATTTATACCTACAAGAGCAGAGTTATGCTCGTGGTTTTCCCCTTTTCATAGTTTGTCATTTGATAGGTTGAGGATTTAAAAATATGTTGATGGAGCAGGCGTTCCTCCTCTAGACTGTCACACTCGAGACGCTCAATTTCCAGCTCTTTCTGTGAACCTTGAAACGAGTTTTGAGAAAACTGCAGCTTCCTCCCCCACAAGGGGCCAGTATCATCTAGTCCTTTTGAGACCAATTGGTAAAGTTCTGTCAGCAGTTCCTTTAACTGTTGAGCCTGTCTGCTATCCTATTATCAGTTGATCATCACTAAATGTGATGCAAGTGTTAAGATTAAGTGAACATATGAAGTTGTACGCCATTACTCCTGCCTGCATTGTCAAGATAACAGTAAGAGTAAAATTACGAATGTCTGTCCGGCTGTGGGCTGTGGCAAGGCTCTAAGATTGTGGCTTCCTTTAGTTATGTTAGGTAAAAGACACATGTGGACATGGAACCTGGGTAATAGACTTTTATTAAGATAGTTTCCCTCAAAGACAGCCTGACAAAGCTCTCCTTGAGTCTTGAAGACTACGGTGCTCTTCACTAGATGGCTAAATAAAGATACCCAGATGTTGCACATGTCTAATTCTTGATATTGTCGGTATTGTAAACTATTCATATACAGAGTTCTCCTTGTTTGAAAAGTGCTTTAATAAATTCTTACTGTGTTCTAAATATCTTTGCCTTACCCGTATTTGACGTTACTGTTTTCTAGCCACTTAGAACTTGCACAGTTCAAGCATCACACTTTCGTCAAAAAAATCTTAGATTATTTTGAAATTTACAAAGTTCTTCAAAGAAAGCAGTACAAGATCCAGATTAAATGCAGCTCTCAAAGAAAAACGTCTCAGCCTCCATGTTTCAAAGTGTAGCATCAACAGAAGAAAAGTCAACAAGGGCGAGCTGCGCAACCTAGGTGCTACCCTCAGCACCCGCAACACACGACTACTACTTAGGTGCTACCCTGAACCACGCATCACACGGTGACACTCACACGGCTGGATAATGTTCAGCTCAGCGAGGGAAGTTTGGATTGAATGTAGTGAGCAGAAGTAATCAAAGAGAATCGGGGGTGATTGAGAGGGAAGGTAGCAGGGAGGGATGGTGAGATGAAGGGAGGGGAAAGTTACAAGGATAAAGGAAGGCAAAGAGGCAGGGGAGAAAATGTTATATAGAGTAAGACAGGAAGCAAAAAAAGGCTGGGAGGGATGGAGAGGAGGATGGAAAGTCTCGAGGATGGAGAGAAGGAGGAAACAAAGAGGGAATAGCAGAATAAAGAGGACCCCAAAAAAAACCACAAGAAGAGTTTAATAGGGACTAGAGATTAAACCTGAGCTCAGTCACAGGGAAAAAAAAATTTACCATTTTTAAACAAGAAATCTACGAGATCTACAGATCAGTATGGCAAAGGTGCATACAAGAAAATACAAAATAGCACTACTAGAAATGCTGCCAAAAATCTGCCCTAGAATCAACTTCTAACTTCAGAAACACATCACAAAGCAATTTATTACATTCCTTAATATTAAAGTTAAAAAAAAAAAGCAAACTTTGGCCTCAGTCTATCATGATTTAGGAGAGTTACACGTGCCTCTGACACAGTGCCTCTGACACAGTGCCTCTGACACAGTGCCTCTGACACAGTGCCTCTGACACAGTGCCTCTGACACAGTGCCTCTGACACAGTTCCTCTGACACAGTGCCTCTGACACCTTGCCTTTGCACAGTGACTCTTGATACAGTGCCTCTTGACAAAGTGCCTCTTGACAAAGCTTGACAAAGTGCCTCTTGACAAAAGCTTTGACAAAGTGCCTCTTGACAGTACCTCTTGACAGTGCCTCTGACACAGCAAGACTTGGCACTGCTATATGTTTTAACCCTATGATTGCCTGCCATTGCCCAGGCCGCGTCGTGATCTTTATGGGTTTAACATTTCCTCATAAATATAATAATAACATTTTTTTACTCAGAATGTGAATTATTTGCAAAAATATCTGTAATACGAACCTCCCTTATACCTTAGTCTCCCTTCTTTTGCCTCCCTTCCTTCATTCACACCCTAGCCCTTCTCCTTCAAACCCTAGACTGTCTTTCTCCCTCACACCCTAGCATGTTTTTCTCACATCCTAGCCTTCCTCACCCTGACTGCCCCTACCCTCCCTCCCTCACCCTGACTGCCCCTACCCTCCCTCCCTCACCCTGACTGCCCCTACCCTCCCTTCCTCACCCTGACTGCCCCTACCCTCCCTCCCTCACCTGACTGCCCTACCCTCCCTCCTCACCCTGACTGCCCCTACCCTCCCTCCCTCACCCTGACTGCCCCTACCCTCCCTCCCTCACCCTGACTGCCTTCCTACTCTGACCCTACCCTCCTACCCTGACTCCCTACCTCCCTCCCTCACCCTGACTGCCCCTACCCTCCCTCCCTCACCCTGACTGCCCCTCCTCCTCACCTGACTCCCTCCTCCTCACCCTGACTGCCCCTACCCTCCCTCTACCCTGCTGCCCTCCCTCCCCTCACCCTGACTGCCCCTACCTCCCTCCCTCACCCTGACTGCCCCTACCCTCCCTCCATCACCCTGACTACCCCCTCGACTCCTCCCTCCCTCCCAACCCTGACTGCCCCTACCCTCCCTCCCTCACCCTGACTGCCCCTACCTCCTCCCTCACCCTGACTGCCCCTACCTCCCTCCCTCACCCTGACTGCCCCTACTCTCCCTCCCTCACCCTGACTGCCCCTACCCTCCCTCCCTCACCCTGACTGCCCCTACCCTCCCTCCCTCACCCTGACTGCCCCTACCCTCCTCCCTCACCCTGACTGCCCCTACCCTCCCTCCCTCACCCTGACTGCCCCTACCCTCCCTCCCTCCATCACCCTGACTCCCCTACCCTCCCTCCCTAACCCTGACTGCCCCTACCCTCCCTCCCTCACCCTGACTGCCCCTACCCTCCCTCCCTCACCTGACTGCCCCTACCCTCCCTCCCTCACCCTGACTGCCCCTACCTCCCTCCCTCACCCTGACTGCCCCTACCCTCCCTCCCTCACCCTGACTCCCCTACCCTCCTCCCTCACCCTGACTGCCCCTACCCTCCCTCCCTAACCCTGACTGCCCCTACCCTCCCTCCCTCACCCTGACTGCCCCTACTCCTCCCTCACCCTGACTGCCCCTACCCTCCCTCCCTCACCCTGACTGCCCCTACCCTCCCTCCCTACCCTGACTGCCCCTACCCTCCTCCCTCACCCTGACTGCCCCTACCCTCCCTCCCTCACCCTGACTGCCCCTACTCCCTCCCTCACCCTGACTGCCCCTACCCTCCTCCTCACCCTGACTGCCCCTACCCTCCCTACCTCACCCTGACTGCCCCTACCCTCCCTCCCTCCTCACCCTGACTGCCCCTACCCTCCCTCCCTCACCCTGACTGCCCCTACCTCCCTCACCCTGACTGCCCCTACCTCCCTCCCTCACCTGCAGCCCTACCCTGACTGCCCCTACCCTCCCTCCCTCACCCTGACAGCCCCTACACTCCCTCCCTCACCCTGACTGCCCCTACCTCCCTCACCCTGACTGCCCCTACACTCCCTCCCTCACCCTGACAGCCCCTACCCTCCCTCTCTGACAGTCTGCCTCACTTAACTTACAATGTCAGTGTTGAATAAAAAGTTTATTAAGGTCGTCATGTCGTCCCCGAGTGACATGATCGATACTCACTGAATTTCTTTCTTGTTTCATGTTTTTTCCTTAACTTTTTTGATAATTATATTAAAGGATTTTTGTCCTCCGCGTCTGTGATTTTTGTTTGTTTCTTTTTTTGTTCACGAGTGGTTTTTGTTCACGAGTGGTTTTTGTTCACGAGTGGTTTTTGTTCACGAGTGGTTTTTGTTCACGAGTGGTTTTTGTTCACGAGTGGTTTTTGTTCACGAGTGGTTTTTGTTCACGAGTGGTTTTTGTTCACGTGTGGTTTTTGTTAGTGGTTGTCACGAGTGGTTTTTGTTCACGAGTGGTTTTTGTTCACGAGTGGTTTTTGTTCACGTGTGGTTTTTGTTCGTGTGTGGTTTTTGTTCGTGTGTGGTTTTTGTTCATGTGTGGTTTTTGTTCACTTGTAGTTTTTGTTCATGTGTGGTTTTTGTTCTTCGTGTCTTGCGTGGTTTTTGTCCGTGTTTTGTGTTTTTTTGTGTTCTCCGTACAGAGCGAAACGTTGTGTCCAGAAAAGCGTGTTCTCCGGTGTGTTCTTGCTTCTCTGTTCTCTCACCAGATGCCTAAGAAGTAACGTAGTGTGTTCCCATTTTAAGGCAATTACTGCATCATTTATTAAAAGGCAGTATCATAGAGGTTTGTTAAACAGAATTGATAAAATACTTAAATTATTGCTAAAAGAATAACGAACTCTGAAGAACATGTAAAGTAGACGAACTTGGAAAAATGAGGCAGTGGTGAAGGTGTTTAAATCCAATACGAGTCAAATATATCGTTAATTGCAATGCCATCATGTGATAGAGACCTCTTATCATATATTAAGTGGATGGATCGTTATAACCAGCAAGTGGTATTAAATTATGATAGTTTACAAGGCAGAAATGTTGATTAAAAAGAGACATGCAAAATTTACTGTACTCACGTAGTTGTGGTTGCAGGGGTCGAGTCTGTCATCAACCCAGAATGAATTAGTTGGTCATAGATTAGCCACATGTGAGATAAGAAGGTTTAGACTCGGTTGTATATCGAACTCAGTGTCAGTCTTGTAGCCCAAATTCCAGAATTATCACAACAACGTTTCAGAAAACAGGAAATCACGTAAATATGTAAAAAAAAATTACGAGATGCTGTTTTGTGGATACCATCTGGTGTTGATATGGTAGGGGTTGTGAGGTGATAAACGGGTGGGATCAAAAATAATATTGCTGTGAAATATTTTAACTGTTTAAGATAATGCTCAATAATATTCCACATAGAGACGGAAACTCAGAAGATTATGGGTTATTATTGAGCAGTGAGAAGTGTTTATTACACTTTAGTTATTCACTTGGGATAAAATGTATGGACTCTGGTGGTGTTTACTCACAGGATGAGTAACTCGCCCCTTGAGGCAAAATCTTAAATCTCATCGCGATAAATAGTGACAGTTGTGGACTCTAGGAAGTTCTTTCCCCTCTTCATTTTATTCTCTCACCCTCTCCCGTTTACCATTTCTCTCCTTTCTTCAATGTCCTTTCCTTCCTTCACTATCTTCTTCCCCGTCTTCCCTCTGGCATCTCTTCCCCCCTCCAGGGTGTCAGTGAATATTGAGTTCAACTCGCTCTGATGAATGACCTCACCTGCCTCCAGTTGTCATCTGTTGTCTTGCTATTTGACACACTGGTGTATACCAGGAGTGATCAATATGTAACCTTGTGTCCTCTGTTATTGTCCTTCTACGTAACAGTAAGGCCGCTGTGACATCTCAAGTTGCTGGCTCTGTTGTGATGAGAGGTGTAAGCAGGTCACCTTATGGCTTGAGGTTGATCTTGCATACCACTTGCCTCGTTCTAAATTCGGCAGTTGAAAGTAGAATACTGTTGTCGGCCATCCAAGGTATTGGTACATACTCGAGGTGAGAGTAATATCGGGACTCCTGCAAGAGGTTTACATCCACTGATGTAAAACAAGTGTGAGAGGCGCTTGGAAAACTTGACCTACAAGAACATTTTTTTGAACTTCTCGAACACATTACTTAAAACATTTCGAGCAAAAGATAAAATTTACTTGTTCACCTTTGCATCATTAGACTTCCAACACTATTCTGCCAATGCAATATTGCATTTTACACAGCCTAGGAATGTCTGGCCATTAATGTAACATGTTTTGGGTCTCAACTAATGTGTGTGTGTTTGATGCTACTGAAGGACTGTTTTCTATTCAAGGCATAGGAACCCATTTCCATTCAGTGTGGCGAGTATCCTCTTGTTCCGGAGATGACCCTACTAATTATCCACCCTAAGATGCTGTTACCTCCTTCCTACCTTCCTCTGCCTTGACCTGAACCCACAGCTGCTCGTATTTCAGGGTAGACCTGAACACTTTAGTCTGACCAGTGAGACTGCTGTAGATCCGTGGTTATTATTTAAATTCTGGTTGGTGAGACTAAAATGTTCAGGTCTACTCTGAGTTACGAGCAGCTGTGAGTAGGTGAGAGAAGAGGAAGCTGTGAGTAGGTGAGAGAAGAGGAAGCCAGCAAGGAGATATTGCTGCTGATCTCTATTATTTAAAATCGATGAAATTATTTTCTTCCTAATACTCCCTTCCCCTTGCTTTCTTCCTTAATCCTCTCTCACTTTCTCTCATCCTCCTCTACTTTGTCCTAACCCTCTCCCACTTTCCAAAATCCTCTACTTTCTTTCCTAATCCTTACCTCGACTTTCTTCCCCAATCCTTCCCCTTCCTCCCACTTTCTTCTTTTCTCTAATCCTCCCTGTTCTTCCTATCCCTGCCTGTTAGGACAGTAGCGACGGGTGTCACCAGGACCACCACCACCATGGTTGTAAACTGCAGGTTGAGGGCCACCAACAATCTCAGCCACCCTCCTCAGATAAATCTAATAAATCAGGAATATGCACCATTAAATGGCTCATTAATCAGAGTAATGTGAATGTAATTAGGGATCATAACAGAGTAGAATATAGGTATTTATTCTGTAATATTTTTGGCCAAATGTTTCTTGTTGAATTAGTATAACGTGTTGCGGATTTTGCGCTCGTTTCTTTAATAGAGTTATTCAATTGTATGTATTGTTTGTTGAAAGGTTATATATGTTACGTTTGGCATATTTAAACCAGAATAGCTAAATTGTCAGATTATTGGGGGAGTGCTAAACCTGTGGGCAATGGGAGACAAGTAGATATGATCTGAGGAATTGGATGGTAATTCATTTTCTATGATCAAGAGCCCATCGCCAGAATAGCTAATATGACTTAATATCTATGAAGGGTTTCCAGGGAACCAGTTACCTGGACATCCGCAGGTGGAACTTAGTGCCTGCACTCTCAAGGGTTGGTGGAACTTAGTGCCTGCACTCTCAAGGGTGGGTGGAACTTAGTGCCTCACTCTCAAGGGTGGGTGGAACTTAGTGCCCGCACTCTCAAGGGTGGGTGGAACTTAGTGCCCGCACTCTCAAGGGTGGGTGGAACTTAGTGCTCGCACTCTCAAGGATGGGTGGAAATGTTGTGGTTGTGTATCGTTCCAGTTACAATGTCTGTGCACTGCAGGAAAAACAGCATTGGAATGAATAATGGTTAATATATATTCCTTTCTGATTGCTTAGGTGGGAGATGGTCGATGCGTTGAAAAGTTAGATCTGGAGAGCCACAACTCTCCCGTCTGTAACATTAAGTGCTCACAATGTACAGAGGTTGTATAGTGCCCTAGACTTTGTCGATCTCATTAAAATTTTCACCACATTCGTCATATTCTCTTGTATGTAATCTCTATATACAGAAGTTTGGTATGGCCAAGGGAACACCCCCTCAGTGCTGTCTGGGCTAAAATCCCTCTAGAACACCTAGAGAAGGAGTGTTAGGGCATCAGTCCCCGGACACATCACCTGGTTGATATGTATGTAGATAATTTGGTTATAATACCAAGATTCTTAACCTCATCAAGGTCGAGTTTACCATACAATTGGCGTTTCCTGGATGTGTTGATCATTAAAATGTGGCACTGACAGAAAACCAATAAACAAGGATGACTTAATATATTACACCACAGCCTCAAAACCATTCACTCAGCCTCAGCAGTGAAGAACATAAAGAGATTAAACATATTCAAGATGCTTTCTCTTCCCGCTCCATCGCATCCACTCCTGTAAACACAAAGCTCTGTACATGCACAACACACCTAGAGTTAGAACTGACATCTACTGTTGGCTAGCTCTCTCCACGAGACTTAGTCATGATCTTCACTCTTCTCTACAGAGCCAACATGCATGTAAAAGTTCTCACCACAAAAGCCATTATAGAAGTTTCCTAAACTTGAAACTCTAACCAAACCACAGGCACAACAGGAATTGTTTAGCATTCCATGTGTGGGATCCAACAAATTTTATATTGGCAAAACAACCTGAGATTTGTAGACCCACCTTTATGAATACATATGAAAGCAGAATGACAATACAAAGCCTTTGTGGTCCATCGCCTACATTCCCATCTTATAAACAAGGAAAAAGCGCAATGATAATCAGGTAGACGACAGGACAACACGAAGATGCCTTGAGGCAGCTAAAATTCACCTCACTGAAACCACAGAACCAAAGTAAGGAATGTATACATTAACAAAACCCATGACTCCCAGTACCCAGAAATCACCAATCAAAACAGAGAACTCTCAACCTGACACCAAGATCCAAGGCTAACCCTTTCCTGGCATCACCTGGCACACATTATTATGCAGTACCGTGCCAGTGGTGCATAATACGACACAGTGTAAACTTGGGTATCTTTAATGACGAAATGTTTTATCTGCGCAGGACGCTTATTTAATCCAATGCAGAGATGATCAATGATGGAGACATAAGTGGTGAGGTAATTTTAAGGTGTTCAGTCTCTTAGCCTTCTTGTATGTAAAACAGACACGAGGGAGGAGACATTTACAAGACTCCTCCAGGTAGCCGGACGTGAGTTCTGGAGTTGGGAAGGACAATACCTGCACTCCGAAAGAGAGGGGAGGATATTGCAGTATGGAGTGGTATCTGAGCTGGAATGTCGGCTTGCCTCTGGCAAGACAATGATGGAATGAATGATGGTGAAAGTTTCGTATGCTTTTACGGGGTCACTTTACGTCGGCGGGAGACTGCCGATGTGTTAAGAAATAAATATTTGAAAGGATTCTGCTTATTTTCTTGATGTGTTCCGACAGAGAATGTTAACATGAATGAGAGAACTGGATCATATAACTGACAGCAACACAGCAATTTTTATGAAGGGTGAAGAGACCAGGGCAGTAAAACTTCTCCAGTATTTTTCCCTATATTCCCTCCCCTCTCCCCATCTACCCTCCTCTCACAGGCCCATCACCATCCAATGCACCCTCCCATGCCCCTCTTCCCACCTTCCCTCAACCCACTCTCAATCACAATCCATCAACTGTGTGGTTCGCGTAAATATGGAAGTTCCTGGAGACATTGATGGAAAAAATGAATGAAACTATGAAGTCTGACAACAGTTTTGTCGACAGTAACGAACACAACTTTTTTTTCACCTTGCTGGGAAGGTGTTGTCAATCAAGCTTCACTCGTTAACAAAATCAAACACTCGTCTAGTAGTGAGAGGACTTGAGTGCAAGGCCAAACAGTGTAAGCAAAAAAACTTGTATATTTGTGAACAAAAACTTTGAGATTTGGATTAAGTGAAACTGATATTGTATCAGTGACACTAGGCCACCACACGGGGGACCAGGAGTGACCAGAAGTCACAGTTTCTGTAGGTGGGGGGAAGAGAGAGAGAGAGAGAGAGAGAGAGAGGGGGGAAGAGGGAGAGGGAGGAAGGAAGGAAGAAAAAACTCGGAGAATTTACCTTCAGAAAAAAATGGAAAAAATTTTAGTTCAAAAACATTATCCAACATTCATTGCACCAAAGTGCAGTTCTTTGGATAAATTGTTTGGGGAGAGAACTGAGAGCTTAAACTGTTCTCTATGGAGGCAGAGTTCTGCATACAGCTGAAATACGTAACATTAGGCTCAGGAATAAATACTGATAATGGCAAAGTCAGATAATGACGGATAAAATGACACCTTTGCAAAACATTTAATTGTGTTAGTGTTTTGCTATTTCCTCATTTTGTCGGTCTCTTATGTATGTTTTTTTTCCCTATAAAATGACTGAAAAGTTACTGATAATATATGTGACGAAAAAACAAAAAATCCACACTGATTAGGGAAAACTGCGACGGTTTTGGAATGGAAAGTCAACATGACGGAAGGAAAGTCAGGACAGGTTTAAAGAAATTTGAAAAAAAAATAAATGATGGAAAAAAAAGACAGTAGCACTAGAAAAATGGAATATCACAAAGCAGGAGAAACACAGAGGAAGTTATAGCCCAAAGTCACGGGAAAATAAAAGAGAAACTTGTGCAGTTGGGAGTATCACAAAACCACAGTATTTGTAAACACAAGAAATGGAAGTCGGCTCAGATGGCGTCAACATATTTACAAAAAATGTAAATAAGCCAATGGAAAATGGTTTTGGGGAAAAAAGAGTAATTATCCACACCCAGATAAATGCTTCAATATTCTAATAAATGGAAAATGCCACCTTGAAGGAAGATGTAGTTTATACCGTCCTGAAATATGTAAGAACTCAGTCGAGGAAAAAATTCTACGACCTGTTGTAGATGGTCATTTTTTTCACGTACGAGGCACTGAAAGGTACTAAGAGGTGTAGCAGCCACCGCCTCGAGACAGATACAAATATGGAAAGACAGGAGGAGGGAGAGAAGAAATACAAGCTGGTAGACGTTGCTTTATATCCAGGCATTACAACTGTCACCCACTGGATGGATCAATGGTATCTATAGATTCATCTAAGCAGCAGGTCTTTCAAGTGGAATGCCTCCGTACTTTGAGGTATGGTAGTCTTGAAATTGGTGCCGCTTAGCACAGGGTTTGAGATTACTCATATACGACGAGGTACAGCGGCAGCGTTTAACATGCGCTTGTACTGTATGTACGTCAGGTCGGTCCCTTTAGAGGTGAGGAGCCTCTCCTAACGAAGCTAGTTCTGAAATTTGTCTTTTTTCATGTCTGTCGGCAATACTTCGTTGTATCCATTTTACTTGCACGTTGAATTTGTAATCTCTCTCTCTCTCTCTCTCTCTCTCTCTTATTTCGCTTTCTCTTACTCTTCTCATTTTCACTGTCAACCATTGTTTTCGACCATTAGATGGTTTTGTAGTTCTGTATAATCGCCTTCTGTTTATAATAACAGTATTCACATGCACTGATTCAATCTCTCGAGAGTGTCTCATGTGTCAGAACCATGTGTGTGTATTTGACAACCATGGCTCGCTTGTAAGCACACCTCTAAGCTCTTATATTTTCAGTATTATCGCTTGCTGCTAATAATGCTAAAACAATAGTTATTTTTATTTATTGTTATGGGAATTACTCTTGGTTGATATTCGTGCACTTTATTGGCGCTGGTGAGGCGATCTTCAGTGTTGAGGCATTTGACTTGGAGAGCTCATGAGGGCAGGGTTATGCTCTCTCAGAAGAGCACGAGGGCAGGGTTATGCTCTCTCAGAAGAGCACGAGGGCAGGGTTATGCTCTCTCAGAAGAGCACGAGGGCAGGGTTATGCTCTCTCAGAAGAGCACGAGGGCAGGGTTATGCTCTCTCAGAAGAGCACGAGGGCAGTGTTATGCTCTCTCAGAAGAGCACGAGGGCAGTGTTATGCTCTCTCAGAAGAGCACGAGGGCAGTGTTATGCTCTCTCAGAAGAGCACGAGGGCAGTGTTATGCTCTCTCAGAAGAGCCCTGACTAGCAGTTCTCTTAACAAGGGTTCCAGTTGTTTACAGTCATATAACCGAACGGAGGTTTCGAACCTATGGCAAATCCGTTCTAAAACAAGCAGGCCCGTTTTTACGATTTTTACCAGTTTCAAGATTATTTAAATTACAATGAACCTGCTGTAAACATGTAGCGAACATGAAATAAACAGGCCGTAAACATGCCGTAAACATGTGCTAAACGTGAAAATTAACACAGTAAACAAGTGAACGTGTAGTGAACATTCAATAAACAGGCAGTAAACATGTAGAGAACGTGTAGTGGACATGCAGTGAACCTGCCACTGTAGCCAACACGGTGCGTTTACCTTCTAATGGGAGGTTGTACGCCATTAATTTTCCAGCTATTCACAAGCAGCTACAGCGAAAGTAATGAATGTTTTCCTCGGTGGCTAAAGTTAAGCTGAACTCAAGACAGCAGGAGGTGTGGTGTTGCAAGACTCCCCGCTGTATAATGAACAATTACTGTCAGCTACAGAATCTAATTTACGGGCCATGCAAGTATCTCTCTCTCTCTCTCTCTCTCTCTCTCTCTCTCTCTCTCTCTCTCTCTCTCTCATCTCTTTCTCATAACACATAATCATTAAGATACCTGTCGTATGGCATGCCATGAATCTCTCCTCACTGTCAGTCACACGGTCTTTCTCTTGTCTCTATCTCCTCTCTCGCTCCTCTAATCTTTCTCCTCTTCTCTCTCTCTCTCTGTCTCTTCACTCTCCTCTCTATCTTCTCAGCTCTCTCGCTCTCTCTCTCTCTCTCTCTCTCTCTCTCTCTCTCTCTCTCTCTCTCTCTCTCTCTCTCTCTCTCTCTCTCTCTCTCTCTCTCTCTCATTCACACACACTCACTCACACTAATATATTAAAGAGTACCTGTCGTAGGGCCCAGCAGGCATGAAATCAATAATACCGGTCACAGTAGTCAAGTAGGTCCAGCCGGGGGCTGAGACTTGACCCATGGAAACACAATTCGGTGAGAACACTTTCCCTCGAACGCTGTAAACAGTCTACCGACAGTTCTGAGATTAAGCTTGCTTTTACTGTCTCCGAGGATTGATGGTAAATACTGCAACACAAGGAAAGGAAACTTTACAGTCGATTAAACACTTTAGACGGGACACCACAAGCTTAATTTAAGGGGCACTCAGGTTCCCGTCTTCTAATAACATGTTCATTTTTCCACTATAATCTACCTTGTCCATAATTAATATCGAATTTGCTTTGTCTGTTTCTTAAGGTGAAGTCCAGGATCTTCCCTTAATTCATGGTATAACTTAACAAATCTTTGAGGATTATTGTGTTGCAGAGGTCCGAGGTGTGCTCAAAGCCACGTAGCCTGGCTTATTTCTGCTTGGCTTTTTCCGTTCCTCTTCCCTAGAATGCGACTTTATGACAATCTAATAATTCCTAGGTACATATTTACTGCCAGATGAACGACTTCTTAGGTTTCAGACAACGACTGCATGTTCGTCACTGAGGCAACAAATCAGTGTTACGTTTAACGTGAAGAATAATTGAATGTCAATAGGGTGGATTACATTGTGTATATATAGTGAGAAATGTATACCTCTCGGTTTGTTTACTCTGTGAGGCTGGGAACAACTTGTTCACAATGCTTCAGTGTTTGTATCCTTCAATGTATCACGAAATCGTAATTATGTGAGTCAGAGAGCAAGGCTTCAGCTTCGCGGAGGTAATCCTCACGATCAAGGACAACCAGTGGTTGTCCTTGATCGTAAGGATTATCTCCCACGAAATCGTATTAACACGATGATAAACAAACTATGGAATGGCCAGCTGGCCAAGTTTCTAACGCACTGGCCTGGAGTGTTAGGACTCTTTCCATGGGTTCAGTGTGGTGTTTATGTTTCCGAGAGGTGGAGCTGGGAGCCGGTAGAGGGCCTCTCGTCAAATGACTAAAAGCTCCACAAAGCGGGTCGTAATATAATTATAAACCACGTCAGGAGAGTGTTTTTTTTTTTTTGTCACTTCTGACAAACCAGATATCCCTTCCTCCACAGCATCCCTTCCTCCGCAGCATCCCTTCCTCCGCAGCATCCCTTCCTCCGCAGCATCCCTTCCTCCGCAGCATCCCTTCCTCCGCAGCATCCCTCTCTTGTGTGATAAGTCAGTGTGACCTGCCTGGATGTAGGGCACCTTGACGCCTGCATGGAATGTTCACTCGGGTAAAACTGGCTGAACTGCCTGAGCCTAATAGTTTAAGGTCAGGGTTCGCGTTTTTTCCACCCACAGTTTTACTGAACCTTCATATGGACATTTATTGTTGGTGTTGCTGTGTTCATATTTTTTTTTTTAATGTTGATTAAACTTTGTTTCTCTTGGTCTCGCTCTAATTTTGTCTATCAGGACATTATAAAAAAACAACCACTGTGTAACAGATTTTTAACACTGGCATACACAAGCACACGTAGACACGCATTCGTACACGCGCGCACGTACACGTACACGCACATGCTACAAAATTTTTAAGACTTGATAATTGTGTTAAAAGTTAAGACTTCTATAAAAAAAATATCATTAGTCCGTAGAAAGAAAAGATTAGACCTTATAATATTGTAGTATATTGAGAGAAAATACATTAGGAAGAAAGCATAATCAAGAGGAAGAATAAGAGGCAATAATCCCAACTAGGGAAATGGCGGTGCTGAAAAGGACACGAGGAAATATTTCTTTCCCAAAGGGAATAGGATTCAAGAGGATGTAGTGGGCGCTGCAACAACTGGTCGCTTTAAACTTGCAGGATTTTCAGTACGGGAAACGAGACGCGGCAAGCATACCTCTGCTCTTGTAGATACAATAAGATCGCTGCCGTGTTATCGTAGAATCTACATTCTCAGTAACAAGGTTTTACGCGAAGTTGTATCCAGGCACAGGTCATGTGTCTACAGTTTTTCCTGACCCATGTACATGCATGTCCACGTGTCGTGTTGACGCCTATGCAAGCAGTCCAGGAATGTTTGACGAAGGTCTGCACTAACGTTAGGACTTTCATGTTACTTGGTCTTTGGTCTCGGCCTCTCACTCAGATAACATATACTACTTACAAGACTCGTCTCTCAGTTAAATATTTCGACTTAGTGCTTACGCGTCGCTGCCTCTCACTTAAATTTCTTGCTCTCACACGGTGTAATTTGGCCGCATACTGCGGCACTATATGTTAAAAACTCCGTCAATCCTGTCTACATATTTGTTTCAAAAGTATCCGGTCCTTGTTCTTTTCTCTCTCATCTCAAATCTTATGTTACAGCTCGGCAGCGTACGTTACACTGATTCTTTTCTACCCTTACCCTCTATAATGGTCTCCAGTAACATGTAAACGCATACCGTATATTATACAGGGAGCCTCAATACGCCATTTCATCTAGTGTGCTCCAAGAACCATTAATCACACTACTCGTTCTCAAATACGTAGCAGCATCCTTCCCCCGACCTCCCCACCATCCCCTTGTCTCGCGTAATGAGATTTAGCTTTCCTCCTGCCCGAGAAACACTTAAAAATGTTTAATTAATGCCTGACGCTGACTATGCCTGCGAGAACAACATCGTCTGCACGGCGCTGGCATCCACCCTGGGCCACCTGAAAGCGAAAAGTTGATGGCAACAACGAAGTCGATGTGGATGTTTAAGCGAAAGGAAACAGGTGCGACTGCTGCTGCAACTGCTGCTGCTGCTGCTGCTGCTGCTGCTACTGCTACTTGCTGCTGCTACTACTATTGCTCTCGACGTCATTCTGAGGAAAAGGTTAGAGTGACTTTTTCATTACCTGCCGTGCCTCAGGTGTAGTGGAGTCGCGAGTGACAGGAATTTCAGTGTTTAATAATTACTGGAAATATTTTGTTGTACAAAGGTACACATGACTGCATGCCAGATACATACCAGAATGTTTTGCTCTCTATACCGAGATGATGACTAAGGCAATGTGCAACATGTTTACAGGGAACACTAAAGTAATATTAGTCACTGGCGCTGCTATAAATCTCATTTGGACCGATACCGGGATTGAAAAGCGAAGGTCTCTCTCCATGTCGTACTCTTAAACTTGCGTTGAAATTGAAGAGGACATCGAGTGCGTCAATTTTTTTTTCGGCATCTTCTAGGTTTGGATAATATTTTTTCGTAGTTTTAGCTTAAGTTTTGTACAGTCTTTATAATTATATATATATTGGAGTCACGAACGAGTGGTTTTAATGCAATTAACAAACTGCGGTTGGCCGGGGATCGAACCCGTTATATGGACTGCTCATGAAGGCTGGTATTCAGATGGGAGTAGAAGGAAATTAGTGGTGAGCTACCCCAGCCACGTATGTCACCCACACAAAAGTATATAACTTTCAAATAAACAGAAACACAGATTGAAAATAAAAAATAAGAATGAGCTTTTGTGTGTTTTCTGCTGAAACAGCTGATAAATTGTAGCGCCAGACGATATCCATACACAAAAGACTTAGAAATTGAACCATAAAATATTTAACGTTGATAACTGACAATTTATTTTTGATCTGTTAGAAGCAAATTTGAAATATTTACTCACAGTTTTTAATGTGTATGTGAAGTGTAAATTGTGTTAATGAATGAGGAGAGGAATGAGGAGGATAATATTCTCGTGGAGGACCTAGTAATGAACAGTGAACCTTATGACTTATTCATGTACTCTTTCTTGATATGTATATAAATGACCTGCCAAAAGGATGCAGAGAAAACCTATGGAAAGCCAGAATGTTTTTAAAGATTACGAGAGAAATGGAATGAAGAATTTGAAGCAAACTACAATTTTGAAGCTTACAAGAGGAGGTAAATGAACCATTTGAAACAGACTGTAATTTCAAAGCTAACAAAAATAGTTGAGTGAAACATCTGAAGCAGAAAATGCGCAATACACAATGTGGATTACATAATGTGACATAAATGGAAGAAAGCAAAAATAACCACTAAAGTTAAAAACTGTTATTAAAAACCTTAAGACGTAACAAGGAAAATGATCTTGTGGTGACCATAAAGGGAAAGTTATCACCGGAACAGCGACATAAACTCAGTAGTGAGATACTCTTGCACAGTACTGTGTAACTGTGATGGCTTCTGGGTACTGTGTGAATAATGGGTCACTGGTCCACCAGACACAGTACTGTGTAACTTTGTGATGGCTTCTGGGTACTGTGTGAATAATGGGTCACTGGTCCACCAGACACAGTACTGACTTGATCTTGGTACTGTAATAATGGGTCACTGGTCCACCAGACACAGTTGACTCATACTGTTATCTGGTATACGTGTAAATATAATAAATAATTTTCAGTCCAAAATAAGAACATTATTATTATTTATAATAATATAGGCCTCCTCCTCCTCTTCTTCCTCCTCCTCCTCCTTGGGGAAGCGTTAAAGGGTCGACATAGCGCCTGGGGGAGGGATGAATGGGGTTATGTTTGATACAAGGTACGGGGTAGAGGATAACCCTAATTCCGAGGATCAAGAGCCCCTCGTCTGCATCCAGCTTTCCCGTGGATGCAATGGGAGCATTTGTCAACAATACAAGAGATACATAGAGAGAACACGAATCTTCGACAAGAACCTCTGCCGCCGCCGCTGCCGAAGCTGCCTCTGCCGAAGCTGCCTCTGCCGAAGCTGCCTCTGCCGAAGCTGCCTCTGCCGAAGCTGCCTCTGCCGAAGCTGCCTCTGCCGCTGCCGCCGCTGCCGCTGCCGCCGCTGCCTCTGCCGCTGCCGTCGCTGCCTCTGCCTCTGCTGCCTCTGCCGCCGTCGCCGCTGCCGCTGCTAGAGGCTTTAAATGTGGCAAATTAATTATGAAAGCCAGAACACCAGCATAGCTCTACTCTTGTAATAAATTGGTAATTACAAACACACAAGACAACAGGCCAAGTGCCTATCGACAAGTGCCTTTGACAACTGGTCCCTAAAACTTTCCTGCTATCTATAGAATCTTCGCCTTCTTAATCATTATAAAACAAAATTAGGGAAAAAGTATCGAAAACTCGATGGAACTTTGTCTTAGTTATTCTCGACGGTATAAAGTTGTCCCTCTGTTTGCCCTGAAACAAAGTTAATAAGTTGTGGTGCCCAAGCCTCTGCATAAGCCACAGGGACTGACCCCTTTCTGTTAAAGCTGAGGAACTGATCACCACAAAATTACTTCCATTGTTTCGAGAATATTCGCTTCTATTCGACTGAAGACACCTGTTGTGCAGGCGAAACGTTTTGGCAATAAGAATACCAGTGATGGCGCTCCCTTCTTCCTCTTCCTGCTTTCCCATTTAGTATAGGAATTCCTCTCCTATTTTCCTTTTCCATTTTCTCTCTTCAACCTTTTCCCAGTCGTTCGTCTCTCCCATGTTTCTTCTCCTCTTTTATTCCATATTTACTCTGCCTGGAGTCTCTTCACCTACTCGTGAGCCTGGTTAGGGCAAGACTCCGCGATACTCCGCGAGTCGCGATACTCCACCAGTCGCGATACTCCGCGAGTCGCGATACTCCACCAGTCGCGATACTCCGCGAGTCGCGATACTCCACCAGTCACGATACTCCGCGAGTCGCGATACTCCGCGAGTCGCGATACTCCGCGAGTCGCGATACTCCGCCTGTCGCAATACTCCGCGAGTCGCGATACTCCGCCTGTCGCGATACTCCGCCAGTCGCGATACTCCGCCAGTCGCGATACTCCGCGAGTCGCGATACTCCGCCTGTCGCGATACTCCGCCTGTCGCGATAGTCCGCCTGTCGCGATACTCCGCCTGTCGCGATACTCCGCCTGTCGCGATACTCCGCGAGTCGCGATACTCCGCCAGTCGCGATACTCCGCCAGTCGCGATACTCCGCGAGTCGCGATACTCCGCGAGTCGCGATACTCCGCCAGTCGCGATACTCCGCCAGTCGCGATACTCCGCCAGTCGCGATACTCCGCCTGTCGCGATACTCCGCCAGTCGCGATACTCCGCCTGTCGCGATACTCCGCCAGTCGCGATACTCCGCCAGTCGCGATACTCCGCCAGTCGCGATACTCCGCCAGTCGCGATACTCCGCGAGTCGCGATACTCCGCCTGTCGCGATACTCCGCGAGTCGCGATACTCCGCCAGTCGCGATACTCCGCCTGTCGCGATACTCCGCGAGTCGCGATACTCCGCCAGTCGCGATACTCCGCCAGTCGCGATACTCCGCCTGTCGCGATACTCGGCGAGTCGACCCGAGTCACGATACGGGTGCGGGCAGCCAGCGAGGCGCTCATTACCATGTATATCACCTGGACCAGCTCACCGTTCATGCTTTTAATCAGTCTTTTTGAAGTGCAGAAAATTCTGCAGATTTTTGACAAGCCTTGATACATTGAGACACTGAGGAGGTGATAGAATACAGGAATAAGAGAGAGAGAAGGAAGCGAGAGAGAAATAGAAACAGTGTTGTAGTGAGAAAGTGCTTAAAGCGAATATGGAAGAATGGAAAGAATGCAAGGAAAAGACTTCAGAAGAAGGGAATAGGGAAAAGGGACGGTAATTCAAATGCGAGATAGTAAAAGCATAGAAGCATAGGATGATAACTGACTGAGCGGAAGCAAAGGGTAAGAATGTTGCAAAAGTAAAATGAAAAGGGTGTGAAGAAATAATGGCAAAGAGGAGGTGGATAAAGGATGGAGGAAATCAGGAAGAAAAACAGAGGGCGAGAAAATAATCAATTCACATATAAAGAAATGGAAACGATGAAGAGGGAGAGATTGTTGGGGAGAGATTGTTGGGGAGAGATTGTTGGGGAGAGATTGTTGGGGAGAGGTTGTTGGGGAGAGATTGTTGGGGAGAGGTTGTTGGGGAGAGGTTGTTGGGGAGAGGTTGTTGGGGAGAGGTTGTTGGGGAGAGGTTGTTGGGGAGAGGTTGTTGGGGAGAGGTTGTTGGGGAGAGGTTGTTGGGGAGAGGTTGTGGGGGGGAGAGGTTGTGGGGAGAGGTTGTGGGGAGAGGTTGTGGGGAGAGGTTGTGGGGAGAGGTTGTGGGGAGAGGTTGGGGGGGAGAGGTTGTGGGGGAGAGGTTGTGGGGAGAGGTGGGGAGAGGTTGTGGGGAGAGGTGGGGAGAGGTTGTGGGGGAGAGGTTGTGGGGGAGAGGTTGTGGGGGAGAGGTTGTGGGGGAGAGGTTGTGGGGGAGAGATTGTGGGGGAGAGATTGTGGGGGAGAGATTGTGGGGGAGAGATTGTGGGGGAGAGATTGTGGGGGAGAGATTGTGGGGGAGAGATTGTGGGGGAGAGATTGTGGGGAGAAGATTGTGAAGATGGGGAGAGATGTGGGGAGAGATTGTTGGGAAAAGATGGAATGAGACTAAAGATTTGAAAAGGGAGAACGAAGGACGTGGGGAAAAAATGAAATGGCGAGAAATGTGGAGAGGAAAATATGTGATGGAATATGCGAGGGGAAGCGGAGAAGAGAAGTGAGAAGGTCGAAAAGAAAGGTGGGAGAAAGGATAAATAACTGAAAAGGGAAAAGAAATGACAAGGAAGTTTAGAATGTAGTGGCAGGAAGAAGCAATAACCCAGGAAGACCAGGCAGTTATAACCCATGAAGACCAGGCAGTTATAACCCATGAAGACCAGGCAGTTATAACCCAGGAAGACCAGGCAGTTATAACCCAGAAGACCAGGCAGTTATAACCCAGGAAGACCAGGCAGTTATAACCCATGAAGACCAGGCAGTTATAACCCAGGAAGACCAGGCAGTTATAACCCAGAATAACCAGGCAGTTATAACCCAGGATAACCAGGCAGTTATAACCCAGGAAGACCAGGCAGTTATAACCCAGGATAACCAGGCAGTTATAACCCAGGATAATCAGGCAGTAATAACCCAGGATAATCAGGCAGTAATAACCCAAGATAACCAGGCAGTAATAACCCAGGATAACCAGGCAGTAATAACCCAGGATAACCAGGCAGTAATAACCCAGGATAACCAGGCAGTAATAACCCAGGATAACCAGACAGTAATAACCCAGGATAACCCATGAAGGTCAAGCAGTACTTTTAATAAAGGCGAAACACAGACAGGTGGTATATAGCACTTAATGCAGCGAGGTCTTTATTTGTGCAACGTTTCGCCCACTCGAATCTTTGATAAACCATTAACTGGTTTCGAGAGTTTTCTTCCTCCCACAACCCAGCCCTGGTTCAGGCTTGTTTGATGGTTGCCTGGTTGTCCAGGCTGGCTCATACATCCATCACAGCCTGGCTGATCCGGGAGTGAAACGTTGTCCAATGAAGTCTCCGGTGCATTAAGTATATGGAACGATATCGTTTTAGACTATGGAGCTGAACTCTTCTCCAGACTGAGGGACTGACCACCTCAAATACTCTTCTCCAGACTGAGGGACTGACCACCTCAAATACTCTTCTCCAGACTGAGGGACTGACCACCTCAAATACTCTTCTCCAGACTGAGGGACTGACCACCTCAAATACTTTGCCTTCAAGGTTGATGGACTGATTACGCCTTTATTTCACTACTACTACTACACCTGCTACCTGTTGTATTTGACTGAAGAAGCCTACTGTTAAGTATCTATATACCAAAACTAAGCAGTGTGTATTCCGTTTGGGTGTGTGTGTGTGTGTGTCCTCTCCCATAACAGTCCACTAATCCCTAAGCATCAGCTCCCAGCATGCCAGCCAGGTGAGATTCACACACAACTATCACCTCGTCCGGGTATTGAATCCAAGTCCTGTCGGTTGTGAGCTGAATGTTGTATCACTAAGCTATGAATGCACTACTGTCAAGGTAATAGGAAATAAGTGGGGGTAAGAGAGAGAGAGAGAGAACTGGGAAGGCAAGAAAAGAGGACTGGAAAATGTAAGGAAGGAGGGGAAGAATTGGGAAGCTAAGATAAAAGTGGAAAGGAACTAGAAGTACATTTTTTATTGAATAAACTTTCATACAAGAGCAGAGTGTAGCTACAGTTACCTTGTAGGAACAAATGCTGGTGTTTCTCTAACTGCTAAACAGAGGAATGGGATGGGAAGTTGTGATGATTTGTAGGTGGGTAGAACGATAACGGCGGAAGGAGGAGGGAATTGAAGTGAAAATTTAAAATACAGTAAGGACTAGGAAGAGGGGGGGGGGGGAAAGAAGGAAAGACTAGGAAGAAGCAGGAAGGAAAAGATAAAATTAAAGGAATAAATAAAAGTAGTAAGAGAACGAATAATGAGAAAAAAACTGAAAAGGCAGAAGATAGAGTTGGGAAGGCAGAAGGAAGGAGGGAAGGAAGGAAGGAAGGAGGGAAGGAAGGAGGGGTGGCTCCATCAGATTCCTTCTAAGAAATCCTGTGTGAGGGCAAAGTGAGCGTGGTAAAAACAAGGTGGGCGTATAAGCAGATATCACCAGGGAACGACCACTCTCGCTGGGGCAAAGAATGTGGTCGTGGCGGCAAAGCAGCATTCCAGGAGAAAGAAGAGGAATTCCAGGAGCTCCGTACACAATCGTCGAGAGAAAGTTGCGGATTCCATGAGAATCTTGGCATCGTCCGAGGAAAAAAATAATGCAATGCTCACACCACAACTTATGACACACTTTAAATACTTTACCCAACTGACACTTTGATGAATAAAACACACAACACTTGTTCATCTGATGTGTTTTTAAAGAAACGTGTGTTAGACAGGTGTCTTGACATTGTGTCCGCATTTTTATATATATTTTCTAACTTTTAATCTTTTCGAAGTTATCCGCGATCGTCCAAGGACAAATTAATTAAAGTCTTAGGGCTGTTTTTAATATACGTAAAGCGTTAAATCCGTGTGGATCATTCATTCCTAATAGTGATGCAGGCTTGATCCTCCTTCCGCTCATCGAGAGAGAAACTGGACTCGCCGCCAGGCTTTTCCCACCGTTTATATTTGGAAATTTGAAGAGCAGTCATGTGCAAGATCATATCAATACAACCGCTATCAAGAGCCGCTTGAGGGGACACCAGGATCATCCTCGTTCATACTGCAGCTCAAGTTAAGACTTGTTCAACGTTTGGAGGGCCAAGTTCACCAGCACAAGACATCAGACAATGGCTGTTTCAACAGCAAAACGCTCTGTTACGAATATTTTTTACGCAAGTGGACATTTTCTTGCACTGTTGTGTTGGTATTTACGCAAACTCAGATGTGTACGAGAACTAGAAAGGAAAAGGGTTTCAGTAATATAGCGGGTGTTTAGTAGTGCACGTTTCGCTCAAAAAAAAGTTCAGTCCTAAAGGAAAAACTTACTTTAAATAAAAACGAAGCATCTCGTGATAAAAGATGCTCTGTGGAGGGATGGGATTGGGGATGGGGAAAGGGGATGGGGAAAGGAAGGGGAAGGCGCTGTGAGGGATGACTACACCGGCTTCTGATTCGGACAGCTTTCTATTCAACTGAGAGCCCCCCTCCCCCCATCCCCATCACCTCCTCCGGCGAGAGGACAGCAAAATCCATCGTGGCAGACAAAGAGGTTTCTCAAGAAGAGGAAGGGCAGCTGTCACCAGCCTGCCACAACTGCCCGATTATGTGACCTCCCGTAGTGACACATGTCTTTGGCAGCTGACCTCCTCTTTTCTCTTTCTAGAACGATATTTACTAGTACAGCTGTGATGCTGTCAAGTTTTGTCTGCGGTTAAGATTTCGTTTTTTTTACAGTGTTTGTGTACACACACACGCACACACAAATACACAAACACAAACATATATATACATACATAAATAATCTTAAAGCATATATAGCACTCCATATTTATCAACATTTCTACAAATATTCCTCAGACTTTGTTCTCTGGCAACAGACAGACCTAACAATGTCATATCTAAAGCAGTCAGAGATTTTGTCTCGTGTGGCTTTATTTTTCAACCTTGCTTGGGCGAGTTGTGAGAGCCAGTTGGTTGGTTATATTTAGCCCCCGGAACTTGGAGTGTCCACCGTGTATCTTCTTATCACTAAAGTATCAGCCTGAGTAATGTATTCCTCAGGTGGGGATCTTGTCGCCTCTTCGTAAAAAATAGCGGATGTGGCTTCGTGCCTGACTTAATTAATCTTGCCAAGGTTACCCTATTTTTTTCATGATTTTTTTACGTTTTTGGCTAAGGTTACCTTATTATTTTCATTATTTTTTAGTTATTGGGTATTTTTCTGTAACTTTCTTCACTTGTATTTGGTTGCAGTTTTATGACTGTAGTGTAAAGCACCCCTCTGGCAAGACAGTGGTGGAGTGAATGATGATGAAAGTTTTTCTTCTTCGGGCCACCCTGCCTTGGTGGGAATCGGCCGATGTGTTAATAAAAAATTGCTGTAACTTGAGTGCAATTGTCTTTATTTTTATCTTTTATTTTGCTAATAAAATCATTGTTTATATTGTTTCCTCAAATAAGGTAAATATTTTAATTTTGTTTCCAGTTTGAGAATAATTTTCTTAGGAATTTACTCCCTTGGAAAGGACACGCGAACAAACACTAGGACACGTCTATTAGAAAACGTTTCGCTCCTTGGACTTTGATCACTTCTAACATGTCTTTTTAAACCACTTGTCGGTATCACAGCAACAACCTGGTTGACCAGGCAAGCACCAGACGAGCCTGGTCCACGGCCGGGTTCTGGGAGTAGAAAAACTCTTGAACTCATCAAAGGTAAGGTAAGCAGCACACTATGTACTCCACCTTTTGTAAAGTTATATAATGTGATCAATAGATGGCTCTAACTCGCCAAGGCTTCGATACGTTTAATTAGTTGAATATGTTGTTAGTGTTACTTTATAATTTGCTGGATTAAATTTATAGGATTATTTTTAGCTTTGTTTTATTACAAAGTTGTTAGGTCTTGCACCGTTTCAGTATTTTTCAGGAAAATAGATTTTGAAACTTCTGCTTAGTATAAGTTAGTTTTATTTTTATTAAGATTCTATTGTTTTTATACTATTATAGATTATGGCAGTTCATTGTAATCTAAACTTGAATAAATTTTAAGTTTCATTACTTTTCCTTCCAATTTTTTAGGACCATTATTTATAATAATAATAATATGAATGTATACAGTAATTAGTTAATATAAGAGCCTTAGGTTAGATAAGGTTTGCCAAGAAACAGGACAAGTGTTTCCTGACGCGGGTCGTAGTCATATGATATCCCGCAGCTGGAGCATTTTGGTCATCTGACCGAGGCGTTCCACTGGCTTACCCCTCCACCACTTTAAAAATTATGGTTATGATTATAACCATTTGAGTTTAATTTCTGTATCTAAATCGTCCATTGTACTGACAAACTGGTTGGTAGGTCACCCTAAGGACACTGGTTCTCAACTATGGTTATACTTTTAACCATAATTTTTAAAGGCGTGGACCGGTAAGCCAGTGGAAGGCCTCGGTCAGATGACCGAAAGCACCAGTGGAGGGTCGTCATGTGGCTAACACCTGCGTCAGGAAAGAATTGTGTTTCCTGACGAATCTTAACCTGACTGATGTCAGTCAGGTCTGGGTGGAGACGTATGTTCAAGTATTTTTTAATACCTGTTGTTCCTGCTCAGGGTGACAGATCACCTAACAATAAATACATACCTTTAAGTTAATAGACTGTTATAGGTGGCATCCTGGGAGGAGTTGATATATCTTAGAGCTAAGCTTTGAAATAAGCTGACGTAAGACAACAGCTCTTAGCTTGTATATTTAACGATTTCAATTAAGAAAATCCAAGAGGAGAGACGTAACCATTTAAAGGTAACTAGTGCAACTGTAAATACAGCCATTATGCTCTGCTTTGAACTGTGTCTATAATGTACACTCTTAAAAATTCCGGAATCTTACCATACTGTGTTTTGTGCCTTCGCTACGATTTTAAATCGTTCGTTCCGTGGTAGTCAACACTGCTGCAACATTATATGTTACTCACGAAATCGTAATGACACGATTACAAACAAACCATACCACGGGTGGGGTTCGAACCCGCGGTCAGTGTGTCTCAAAACTCCAGACCGTCGCGTAAGCCACTGGGCCAGCTAGCTAGTTTTGAGACTCTGACCGCGGGTTCGAACCCCACCCGTGGTATAGTTTGTTTACATTATATGTTCTTGCACTACCCTCCACAGGATGCACAAATGGATGAATGATGATAAACATTCCATTGGCAAAATAAACTGAATACTGTAACACGGTATTTCCATGTAATATATAAGTACATAGCTTTTTACTGTAATATGCACGCTTCGCACCCATAATTCCCATATACTACTAGAGTTCTAGTAAGAGGACGACCTTAAAATAGCTTAACTAGTCTGAAACTTAGAAGAAGAGGTTAGCTTGTCATGAGTGAATGAGTATCCCAGGAGAACTGCATATATGACCACTGCTATAAGTCTGCTGGACCATGGTAGTCAGGTCCTAATCAAAACGGACCATTCCCACACCCTTAATTGACAACCTTTTCTTTTTTAAAGCTGGTTAATGCCCCACATTGCCTGAAAAGGCCTGCGGGAGCTGGGATAGCGCTTTCCAACCTTGCAGAATAAGATATCTGGTAGAAGAGTGAGAGGAGGGGAAAAGATGAGAGGAGAAAAGGACCCCAATATAAATAAATCACTTTGACTTGTTTTGGGTTATCCTAGGTATTTACACTATGATAATTGTACTTGTGTACCTGTGCCTAAATAAATTTACTTAAAAGGAAGGAAGAAATACTCTATGTATGGAAAGGAGAAGAGAAGAAAGGAAAGCGAGAGGGAGGAAGGAACGAATGAAGAAAGGAAAGAGGGTAGGAAGGAGAATGAGGAAGGAAGGAGAGATGGAGCTTGGGAAGGAACTAAGGAGGGAGGGAGGGAAGTATCCCGGACCGTCTCCGGAGATTACCACTTTAGTGTCCCCTGGAAACTCTTAGAATGAAGGGGAGAGTGAGGCAAGGTTTAACACTGAACCTAACACTGATGCTGCTGCTGCTGCTGCTGCTGGCAGTGTGTAAACACTGAACCCAACACTGCTGCAACTGCTGGCAGTGTGTAAACACTGAACCCAACACTGCTGCAACTGCTGGCAGTGTGTAAACACTGAACCCAACACGGCTGCTGCTGCTGCTGACAGTTTAAACACCACCCAACACTGATGCTGGCTAGTACCATCATAGTGTGGAGCAATTGCTGCCCATTGCATTACAGTATACCATAACAATGCAATAGAAAACAACATCAGACAAATCATTAGCACCAGCAGTAACAGCAGCAGCAGTGGCAACACCAGTAGCAGCAGCAGTGGCAGCAGCAGCAGTAGCAGCAGCAGTAGCAGCAGCAGCAGCAGCAGCAGCAGTAGCAGCAGCAGTAGCAGCAGCAGTAGCAGCAGCAGTAGCAGCAGCAGCACCACCAATATTGATCACAGAAGGTAATTTTTTTTTTAGTGAAAGACATTGAACTGGGACACATTACAAACACTCTCCTCGTGACCATCAGAATTCATCCCACCACTTCTACTCAATTAGGCAGTGCTAATTACCTCCACTGTGCAGTATCGGCACGATACTAATAAGCTATTTTCATGCGGAATATATTACTGTGGATACGGAAAGCAAATACGTTTTTTAAACTAATATTGTGGTTGTCTAATAAAAAAAAATGAAAAGTTCTGTATTTTTGTCATCAGTATTGATGCTGATTTGTTATGTCTGAATCAATGATTTAAATCTGATGCTGAATCTTAATTTCACGTGTATTTCTGACGTTGTCAGATTTTGAGTATTCTTGTGTGTACAGGAAATGGAATTTTGAAAAAAAAATGCTGGAAGTGTGTGCGTGGGAATTACTAAGTGACTGTTGAATGATATCAAGGGACTGTCGAATGCTATCAAGGGACTGTCGAATGCTATCAAAGGACTGTCGAATGCTATCAAGGGACTGTCGAATGCTATCAAGGGACTGTCGAATGCTATCAAGGGACTGCCGAATGCTATCAAGGGACTGTCGAATGCTATCAAGGGACTGTCGAATGCTATCAAGGGACTGTCGAATGCAATCAATGTCACATATACCATATGTAGTATACCAGCCTTTATATGTGAGATCCCTTGATACTTGTGACGTCAGAGACTCAAGCAAGCTGAGCTAATAGTTGCAAGACTCAGCCAGCAAGCCTAACCCAGCTGACTCTGAGAGGTAAGCCAGCAAGCCACGTGGAGTTCTTGCCTTCCCTATCGCCTTTATGCTTTCAGGCATTGCTGTTCTGTGTGCTAATGCCATCCCTGTAGTATTTTGTGGGCTGCCTATAGTACTAAAGTCGATATACGTTGAAGAACATGTTTTAATTGGGGAAACGATTTGCTGCGTGTGTGTGCGTGTGTGTGCGTGTGTGTGCGTGTGTGTGCGTGTGTGTGCGGTGTGTGTGTGCGTGTGTGTGTGCGTGTGTGTAGCTTTAAGTCGATAAAGAGCTGTTGAAGACGCAATGTTCGGTTTATGGGATTTTTACTGAAAGACTTTTCGTCCTCCTGAGACTTTTTGGATCGCACTCTTCCTAAAGCTGTGTATCTTAAAGTAGATAAAATTATTCTCAAAGAAATGTTTATAATGCCATTTGTGTTAGAATGTTTATCACTGGGGTTATATACTGACATATGTTAGTAAGACTGTTAGATGAAGCTCTAATAGAGCCAAACATGTTGGCGCAGTGTAATGTGTGCCTTTCATTATGTTGTCAATGAGCAAGACACGTGTGCAACAATGAGTACCTCTATTAACGAAACGTTTGTAGCCAACGAGAAGAGGCATTTTCCAGTAATCGCACAGAATCCAACAATTACAAGTAAGTTGTATTAATAAATTTGTGAAGCATTCAATTTTGTAATTATCCTCCCCAGAAAAAAGTTTCATTCAGTCTAATACAGAGATGAATTACAGTACTTCATATATTATCAGTAAAGTTACCGAGAGTTGCACATGCATATTACCCAACTTGTGGGTATTGTATACCATTTATACGATTAAATATTGTCGGCAGTACGACAGAAGGTTGCAGATTCTCCTAAGAGGTGTTGGGTACTTCTCCCGTAGCTGGGCAACAAGACCTTCCTGTCTTCTCCCTCACCTAAGCCTCACTACAGCCATATAAGAAACGAAATTCCCCTTTTAACACAGCTTAGAAAATAAATGTAAACACAGGCTCCACTAAGTTTGGTCTGATGACAACGATAGTGACAAAGGCGTCGACAGCAACAGAAGAGTACACTCTACAAGGGTGTAAACAATTCAATGCCCCTGTAATGTGCTTAACTAGTGCAGTGTTGGAGCACAAATTTGCTTAGGTAACATTGTTGGGGCGCAGTTCCTAAGCTCATTATGTGCCTCGAATCTTTTGACTTCCGCCCATACTATGTGCATGAAGTGCGTTAAGAAAACTATCAAGCGTTATCACAGTGAGTCTAGGATCTAAACATCGTACTGCCGATAATAGTAAAGAGAAGAACATTACGAAACATTTTATTTGAACAACATTTCGCTCCACAGAGTGAAAAGTTGTCCCAATAAAAACTTTCTCTGCAACGAGTCTTTTCAGTAGTAGACTTGTCTGAATGATTCCTCGCCGCTAACTTCCCCGTCTTTATTCACCCTTTCAATTAGGTTAGACAAGTCAAGAAACAAGACAAGTATTTCCTGAGGTGGGTATTAGTCATATGATTATCCGCATCTTGAGCTTTTGGTCATCTGACCGAGGCCTTTTGCTGGCTTACCTGTCCACCCCTTTGAAAATTAAGGTATTAATACTACAACTCTAGTAGTGGAGAACTGTCTGTACAGTGAGCAACTGTACGACGTAATGTATTTCAAGGTACCACCTTGTAGGGTCCAGTGCTAGCAAAATTTGTTTTTTTTAATTACCAAAGGGAAAACAGTTTTTCACTGGGTAAAATGTACAGAAAAGTGTACTCGCCTATTTGTGGTTGCAGGGGTCGAATCATAGCTCCTGGCCCCGTCTCTTCACTGGCCGCTATTGGGTCACACTCCCTGCGCCATGAGCTTTATCATACCTCTTCTTAAAGCTATGAATGGATCCTGTGTCCACTGTGTGTGTGTGTGTGTGTGTGTGTGTGTTCCGGAAGAATATACCAATCAGTATATTAATAAGACAATATGCGGTTTATGGCTTTTTAATGCGAAGGCTTTTCATCCACAATTTAGCGGCATCGTCCGTAGCCTGAGCTAGACCACCAGACTATGAACCTCAGCAAGAGTCAGGCTGGAGAGACCTGGTATATGTCATAATATCAATAAAGTGTAATGAACACTTGTCAATGCTTAATAATCGCTATGGAGAGAGAAACTCGGGAGGTTGATTTATCTGTATATTTCGACCCCCTTCTGGGATCCTCTTTAGCAAATCTGCTGAAGAGGATCCTAGAAGAGGATCGAAATATACAGATCAGTCAACCTCTTGAGTTTGTGTTCGTATGGGATATTATTTAGCATGGTATAATATATTTCTCCCCATCAGGGGAGACATGAAGGAGGTTCTAGCTCCTGGAACTTCACTTCATGTCCCACAACTTTACTAACACAGTTGAAGTAATGTACTGTAAGACGCTGCTGCGAGAATGTGGTGCCATAACCTCCCTCAGAATGTCCATAAGACAACACTTGTATTTCGTCATCAGGAAGTACCATCTTCTGATGTTTTATTGGTTAATCGGGGGTTAAAACTATTCAGCCTACGGATATCTGTTTATACAATAATATTTATGAAAGGAATGATAGCGGATTAAAAACATTATAATGAACTACTTTTTTTTACAGAATATAGTGCACACATATCATCACAATAAAGTATTGTGTGCACTGACCATCACACTGGATGATTTTTGTGTTCATATGTTGAGACACTATAGAACGATATATCGAATGAATGGTGAATGGTATGTCATCATTCTTCATAGTCACCATCGTCATTCATTCATCCTCCATCATTCGTCATTTCATCCTTCATTCATCTATCATCATTAACTATTTAATCATCAATGTTTTCTGTTTTAATTTAGGATCTTGTCCTTCACATAATTTTCCTCTTCTTCCCATCCTTCTTATCCCTTCGCATCCTCATTTTCCTACTCCCAGGGAATTCTGTTGCTCCTCTTCATCTTCCCTCCTCGTTCTGTTTCCCATTTTTTGCTTTCCGTTTCCTCCTGCCTATTCCGCGTACCATACCGTTTCTTTTTCCCCCACGCCTCTTCCCCTTACATTTCCCCTTCTTCCGGCGTCTCGTCTTCCCATCATCCGCCTCCTCCAGTTCCACATTTCTCCGTGTCTCTCTTAACCTTCTTTCTCATCTTCTGGCTCTTTCCTCCCTGCTGCTCCTCTGTATTGACCTCCACGTTATTACATGAAGGTGTTGTGCAGAACCTGTCACAGCAGGAGAAAGAGTTCATGGATCTCTGCACCTTTCATCACCACCCTGCATTATGAGGTCTGAAATAACGTACGTGTGTGTGTGTGTACTCACCTATTTGTGGTTGCAGGGGTCGATTCATAGCTCCTGGCCCCCGCCTCTTCAGGAGCTTGCAAAGTTATGTCCTAGCAAGGCGTCGCTCGGAACGAATTTGCTGAGATTATTTTCTCATTTCTGCAACTTTGCAAGCTCCTGATGTGTTGATTGCAACATGAAGGGCCTAGAACTATTATTCAGCTTCCCCTGTGGTTGTTTTGCAGCCTGAGTCGCTTGTCCGCGGTTCTTATGTATAGTGTACGTTGTGTTTTTCCACTTACCTCCCACCTTGCAGCTGAAAAAGTAGTTCCTAATGTCTTTTTTCCTTCTATGTGTAGCCTCCATCTATTCATCAAAGTATCTTGTATGCCATAATAATGTCTCCCCTTGTCTTTTCACAGACGTCATGGTTCATTTAGTGTCTCTTGGTTCACACCCCTCAACTCTGGGACTAGTATCGTTGGGAAGCTTTAAATGTTTTCAGGTTTGAGAACATGCCTTGTTAAGTGGGGCTTCAGGCTGGTGCTGCGTATTCTAAAATAAGTCTGGTACGCGTTGTGTAGAGTTCCCAGCGATTGTCTTTCAATGCTTCTCTGAACCACCACCTTACCCTACCACCACCACCACCACCTTACACTACAACCACAACAACCACCTTACCCTACCACCACAACCACCACCTTACCCTACCACCACAACCTTACCCTACCACCACAACCATTACCCTACCACCACAACCATTACCACCACAACCACCTTACCCTACCACCACCACCACCACCTTACCCTACCACCACCACCACCACCTTACCCTACCACCACCTTACCCTACCACCACCTTACCCTACCACCACCTTACCCTACTACCACCTTACCCTACCACCACCTTACCCTACCACCACCTTACCCTCACCACCTTACCCTCCACCCCACCTACCTCCACCACCTTACCCTACCACCACCTTACCCTACCACCACCTTACCCTACCACCACCTTACCCTACCACCACCTTACCCTACCACCACCTTACCCTACCACCACCTTACCCTACCACCACCTTACCCTACCACCACAACCACCACCACCTTACCCTACAACAACAACCACCACCACCTTACCCTACAACAACAACCACCACCACCTTACCCTACCACAACCACCATCACCTTACCCTACCACCATCACCTTACCCTACTACCACCAGCCTCTGCCGACCTCCCATCCTTCCGCCTTTCCCACCACTACCACTCCACGTATACAACCATCCAAGCCTCCACCACCACCCCTACCACCTCCATTACTGCCTCCTGCTTATCTACCCCAATCTCACCTCTGATATTTTTCTTACCACTTAAAAAACACTAACTTCCTCATCAGATATCCAAAGTATAGTAGATCAGAACATCTCTTGTCATTCCTACCTATTCCTCTTATATTCCTCCTATATTCCTCTTATATTCCTCCTATATTCCTCTTATATTCCTCCTATATTCCTCCTTATATTCCTCTTATATTCTTCCTATATTCCCCTTATATTCCTATATTCCCCTTATATTCCTCCTATATTTCTCTTATATCCCTCCTATATCCCTTTATATTCCTCTTATATTCCTCTATATTCTTCCTATTCCTTCTCATTTTTTCCCCCTTCCCTGTTTAGCAACCCAGCTTTGGTCGCTGTAAATGAGACTTCATCCTATTCACTGTCTTTGTATTCCTTATTTCCATCTTCCTCAGTTTCCTATATTATCCTCCTCTTCCTCCTCGTTTCTCGCTTAAGTTTTTTATCGTCAAAGAAGCTAACGTATTGTGACACTCCTGCGTCCTGGATGCCAGGAAGACATCAACAATTCTACAGATGTCCAGTACGCATGTGAGCCAACGCTGGCGGAGCCAACGCCGAAGCTACTAGTTTATGCATTACCTATTGATCCGTGGATTGTACAAGAACATATCCATCCTGTGGACGGTAGTACAAGAGCAATCCATCCTGTGGACGGTAGTACAAGAGCAATCCATCCTGTGGACGGTAGTACAAGAGCAATCCATCCTGTGGATGGTAGTACAAGAGCAATCCATCCTGTGGATGGTAGTACAAGAGGAATCCATCCTGTGGATGGTAGAGTAAAAAACCCAAACCCTGGGGAAAATGTAGTGAAGAGCAATGCACCTGTGGATAGAGTAGTCACTAGAGCTAATCACCTGGAGGAAAGGCACAGAGGCTAAGCCACTGAGGTAAGGATAGGGGTAAAAAGCTAGGCACTGTGGCAAGGCAAAACATGTGAACTCGGGTAGGCTAAGGCACTAGAGGCTAAGGCACTAGAGGCTAAGGCACTAGAGGCTAAGGCACTAGAGGCTAAGGCACTAGAGGCTAAGGCACTAGAGGCTAAGGCACTAGAGGCTAAGGCACTAGAGGCTAATGCACTAGAGGCTAAGGCACAGAGGCTAAGGCCAGCAGGAATACCTACGAATAAATACATTCTAACAATTGATTCACATCACGAGCGTATTTGGATATTTAGCCAGAATTTCGGATATCTTATTATCATGTAGGTCGGTGTACTGTCTTTTATATTCGCCAATAAGCACATAGTCTTCAAGATTATGCCCGCATTGCACAGCATATTAGGGGCTTTTGGCATGTACATCCCATTAATAACTATGTATCTTGTCTACCATGTATCATTGTACCATGTCTCAATAAAGTATTATTATTATTATTATTATTATTTAAATACTGAACACGCGCACAACCTCAGCCTCGTGAAAATCCAGTTACTTCTAATGGTCTTTTGGGGTAAAGTGTCAGAGATGTCTGTTAAAAACCACGTTTATTTTCATTCAGAAGGACTCTCTTCTCTCTCTCCTCTGATGTTTTGTGTACATCATTGTGTGTGAGATGAGTGTGTGTGTGTCTGAGTGGTCTGAGCCGGGCTGTGGTTCGTACGTTGGATTGCGTGCGGTCAGCAGTAACAAGTTGGTTGATCGGGCCCTAATCCAGGGCGAGGCCTGGTCAAGGACTGGGCCGCGGGGGCGTTGACAACCGGAACGGCTTCCAGGTAGACTCCTCCAGGTAGGTAGAGTCCTCGTTTAAGATGGTCCATGGGAGTTGCAATTTCGTTACGATTAACGGTGGTTAATATTTGTGAGGAATGTGTGTAAGAGAGAGAGAGAGAGAGAGAGAGAGAGAGAGAGAGAGAGAGAATGTACTGTACTGTACTCTACTGTACTACATCTGTGAGTTCCTATTTTTCCACACCTGCTCACTCCCTCCTAACTCCACCACCACACTTGCCCTTAATGTCATCACCCCTTTGCTAATCATCGCTCAGAGACCCATACGAGTTTAGGTTTTGTTTTGTCAATACTTTATATTAATACGTTTGAGGTTGAACAGAATTGTTAATGGGAGGACGACAGGCCACTGCTGTGGTTGACTTGAAGTGAGAGTATATTTTTTTAGGTATTTTGTTGGCTTTATGTATTGTTGGTTCCACACTGTTAGTGTCACACTGTGTTCCACACTGTTAGTTCCCCCACTCTGTTCCACACTGTTAGTTCCCCCACTCTGTTCCATACTGTGTTAGCGCCGCACTGTTCCACACTGTTAGTGTCACACTGTGTTCCACACTGTTAGCTCTGCACTGTTCCACACTGTGTTAGCGCCGCACTGTTCCACACTGTTAGCTCTGCACTGTTCCACACTGTGTTAGCGCCGCACTGTTCCACACTGTGTTACCGCCGCACTGTTCCACACTGTTGACCTGGACAACTTCAAGGTTTGGATTGCAGAACTTTGCTGGAGGGAGAGACTCTTTTTACGTGGTATTTTTTCCGCGCGGAATTAAAGTAATAATATTATTTACAGTATCTCCTTCTAGAAGTGGACTCGAACGCATTCACTTGGGATAACTTTATTGAATACTTTTCAATAGAGATATCCTTGATCACTTGAAATAGGATCGAAACTTCCTCTGCAAAGGATTCGTAAGTGAATGCATTCGTGGTTATTTTGCTCACGGTGTCGGCAGCCATTGCCTTCACCTTTACCTTTCAGTATTTATATCGTGAATCTGTGTAGCATACTACCGAAGGTATTGAGACAACGTTGATTCCGCTACGTTGATTCTGCAACGTTGATTCTGCAACGTTGATTCTGCAACGTGTATTTTCTTCATATCTCTTACGTGGGTATGGCACTTTGAGAATTGTGTACGTCTTAGTATGAGCACTGAACGATGGTTTAAAGATTTATAATTCATCTTGTGTTGTTGGAAATATGATTGATATGACTCTGGCAATGGTTGATGTAACGTGTTCATAGTAAGGAGAGCGGCAGGTCCTTATTTCTAAGTGGTGACTCCCCATGATAGAGACGTCTGTGGAAGATTTACATAATAAACAAAAGCTTCAGAAGGATATTACCTTTAACTTTTTGCGAGTAAGTTTCCATTTTTGTCTGTTTAACAATATTCGACGCCATCTGTAGGCGTCGTTTTGAAGGTTTTGTGATATTCGGTGGAGGCTAAAATTTTGTAAACACAACCCGAGGAGAACCTCACGTGTAAGCTGAAATAAACAGTGTTTGTCGTCTGTTTTATTTGTTCCATGTGGTCTCATTTGTTCCAAGCTGTTGTATGTCTGCTTGTAAGGCATTTGACACCGCTGTATCTTGCACCTTGTATTAGTATGACGTTAGGTATACGTCTTAGCATATTTGCTTATGAGCTTGTGGAGTGGGTAATGGAAGTTTGTTGTTGGTAGTGGCGTCGTTCATTGTTACTACTTTGCTAATTCATGAAGCCATTAATGAGTGTTGACCACTGAGATGGTGGCTTGTGTGTGTGTGTGTTCTCCCACCACTGAGATGGTGGCTTGTGTGTGTGTGTGTTCTCCCACCACTGAGATGGTGGCTTGTGTGTGTGTGTTCTCCCACCACTGAGATGGTGGCTTGTGTGTATGTGTTCTCCCACCACTGAGATGGTGGCTTGTGTATGTGTTCTCCCACCACTGAGATGGTGGCTTGTGTGTATGTGTTCTCCCACCACTGAGATGGTGGCTTGTGTGTATGTGTTCTCCCACCACTGAGATGGTGGCTTGTGTGTATGTGTTCTCCCACCACTGAGATGGTGGCTTGTGTGTATGTGTTCTCCCACCACTGAGATGGTGGCTTGTGTGTATGTGTTTCCCACCACTGAGATGGTGGCTTGTGTGTATGTGTTCTCCCACTCATTTGAGAATTTATTTGCTTCATGTTGATTTGGGTCGTTATCTTTATCCTCACTACCCCTGCCAGTCGTGTATCCAAAGAGTGTACTGCTTATAATTGAAGCTTATTGAAGCATAAACCGACGGTAGCTTCAAGAATAGGTTCAACAAATATTTAAGTGAAAAAGTTTGGATTTAAGGAGGACCTGGTAAGTATAGGCTAGTGGCTTACTCCGGTGTTCCTTCATTCTTATGTTCGTAATAGCGAAGGAAGGACATGCCAGGCTTTCAGTGGGACAATGTTTCACTCTATACAGATCTCTACACAGAACGAAACGTTGTCAAAAGTAGTTTTAGTCTCCAGTATGAATCTTTTGTCACCCGGCACTCATGGCAGCGGGCACTCATGGCAGCGGGCACTCATGGCAGCGGGCACTCATGGCAGCGGGCACTCATGGCAGGGCACTATGTATTCCAATCGACGCTTTCACTTATCGTCTCCACATTTCAGGTTTGCATGCTTTATTTTTTTGGGTCGTGATTTCTGGTCTTTTGTCATAAGACAACTCTATTCTCTTGTGATGACCCGAGTCTGAACTTGACCTACGTAATACACTGACATCATCTATCCCCATACACCTCCACCATCCTAATAGCAAGTATCCTCCATCCTAGTAACTTTCCGCCATCCTAATACATTGTTTTCTATTTCACGGTTATACGTGTGCCTTCTTAATATTCTTTTTCTTCCTCCTCCATCTCCCCCTCTTCACCTTCATGCTTCTTTTTATCCTCGGTTTCTCCTTTTTCCTCCTCCTCCTCGTCTTGGCTGGCGTATTCCCCATTCGTCACACCTGCCTTCTCATCCCTCCCTTAAGGCTCTCACTCACCCACCCCGCCTCCCAGTTGTGTCCACACACCTGGTTTCTTGTCCTGTTATACTTTTATATCTGTGGACAATTTCGAGAGAGTTTTCTACCCCGGCAGCCTGCCTCTGGCCAGGCTTCTCTGATGATTGCATGTTCAACCAGTCTGTTGCCATCACAGTCTGATTGATCTAGCACTTGGCAGAGGTAGTGATCCAGTTTTTACTTGAAACCTTCAACGTTTTTTCAAACAATATTTCCGATATCTACTAACAGTAGGCTGAATAGTCTTCGACCATTATAGTATTTTCTTATTGTACCCATGGCGTCCCTGCTTTTCACTGGGCCTATTTTTCACTCCAGGACGTTATGTACTTTGTAGATTTGAGATCAGTCCTTCAGAGTATCTTCCATGTATATGGTGTGTGGCATCTCTCTGCTACAGTGTGTGGCATCTCTCTGCTACAGTGTGTGGCATCTCTCTGCCACAGTGTGTGGCATCTCTCTGCTACAGTGTGTGGCATCTCTCTGCTACAGTGTGTGCAGTCCGCGTACTTTGAGACGTTCCCAGTAGTTTAAATTTTCAATTTTGTTTCTATGTGAGAAGTAAAAACATTATGACTTTTCCTGTTTCGTTCTTTCCTGCCGTTAACAGAACTGTTAAAGAACAGTTTTAAACGACGGAGAACAAAGTGATTTATATAGTGTCACCATTTACATATTTCTCTTGTTTAGAAATTTTCATTTTCCACTTTGTCATTTTTCTTTACATTTTCCTTGTGTTCTCAAAATGATGCTTCAACTGATTATTGAAGCAGAGTCTTTAAGTTCTTTTTACGAGTTGATCTTCCTTTGGTTTCTATCCAGTGTTCCTTTTGATTTCTTAATTCTTTCCATATCTGAGCAGCTGGAATTTGTCAACATTGACTGAAATGCCGTTTTCCATTGCCTCTGGACGTCTCTTTTGATATCTTGCAATTTTGCCGTGTCTTCTACCGAGGCAACTTTCATTCTTATTTTGGTATAGCACGCATAGGAGAAGCTGTGGTCAGTGTTTTTATCTACGAGGATGACACAGAGTCAAGGTGCCAGGAAGGTGCCAGGAATGTTCCTTAGTGTACTCAACCATTCACTTTGCTAAGGCTAGATTTTTATTTCTGGATTGTTTGACTATTCATTTTCCTACATTATATTATATTAATATCTTTTGACTTTATTTTATGGGCTATCAGCTCATGATCGCACTTGTCAAAGCCTCTGCAATTGTGTCATGTTGTGGGAAGCATAGTTTTCCATTCTGACTTGGGTTGTATAGGTAATGCTTTTTTATCAAATTATTAATTTTGTGTCTCGCCATCCTTTCCAAGATTTTTGTGTGAGGAGATGGTAGTCCTTTTTTTTTTGGGGGGGGGGGCAGTTCTACTGCCTTCTCCGTGCAGAGGAGAACTGTCTGCATTTTTGGGACCTCTGGTATTTCACCTAAATATAATCTTTTCCAGCAAAGAATACCGAGTACTCTTGCTAGTAGAGAGAGAACTTTTGGATAGTTTTAAGAATAGGTTAAACAGGTATAGAAGTGGGTGTGGGATGCCATATAATCTTTTTCACCAAGGAATACCGAGTGCTCTTGCTAATGGTATTTTGCAAGTCTTTATAAATCATCAGGTGCTGCATGTGTAGACGTGTTTTCAATATCCTTTTCATATACCCATATATGTCAGATGTGTGATTTGTAGAGTGGGCAGCGTTTAAATATACTCTTAGCATGGGATTATACCTGCGTGTCGACACTGGCTGACACCTACATCCATCACAGTGTTGGGCGACAGGGAGGAGCTGCTGACCACAGAGAGGAGTACAAGATTGGCAAGTACAGGGACATAAGCCAACAGTATAAATTTGTCCCAGTGGATCAGAGACCTTGGAGCGTGGGAAAATGCAACACGTTTCCTAAAAGAGCTGGGTTCAGACTCATCGACACCACCAGGGACCCAAGGGCAGCCACGTTCATGTTCCAGCGTCTCAGCGTGGCCATCCAGAGGGTAACGCATGCTGCATACTCGGCTCGCGTCCGGCTTCGGAGGAGCTGGAGGAGATTCATAATCTTTGACATATTGTACCATTGTATTCATGTTCATGTTTGTGTGTTTTATAATATATTCTGTCTATTAATAAAGCATTTATATATATATATATATATATATATATATATATATATATATATATATATATATATATATATATATATATATATATTTGCCTTCTCAGCTTCCCTGTGGTTCAGTAAATCACTGAACATTGATCAACATTGTGCCTTCAGGATCCGAAGGACGGTGGACGATGACCAGTTATCAACGTGTAATATTTCTGAATTATTCATGTTCTGTATTGATAATCCCTCGGGGGAGATTATCTTTCCTCTGACAATACGTTCGTTTGAAAACTCTTCAATAATTCATTTCATTCTGGATGATCCTCTATGTTCTCTTTTAATATACTTTTTTTTATTTCCTGGAATCACTTTTCCACGTCTTATTTTGTTTACAGGTGAGAGGAGAACCTTTTCAAATATACTTCATATTTTCACACAATACTCAGAAGTATTCTCTATATTCTCTTATTCAAATTCGGGTGTGTATATCAGTATGCGTGTTTACATATACTAAATCGAAGTATTTAACACGAAGGAGTCTATATAGAGTAAATAAATCTGAAGATAAGCTGAAGAGGGTCTCAGTGCGAGGGCAAAATATACAAAAACTAAGTCTTCTTTTCCATAGATTATTTTGTACTATTGACCAGTTTTCTTTTTTACACTTTCGTGTTGGGTTACAACGGAGTAAATAAGAACTCACGTTTTGAAGATGACATGGTAAACGACGTTTCGGTGCCTCCAGTAACATCAAATCGTGAAATAATAATGGCCCCAGGATGGATCGAAACGTCGTTTAACGTTTCCTCTCCACAAAGTGTGACTTGTATATAAACTGGATGAGTAAGACGCATGTGAAGCACTGGATATCTTCTGGAAATAAATAAATACCACGTTTCGCACAAGACTGAAGGTTATCAGGTCTACAGGAATAAATACAGGACTTAAGGGAAACGAACAGCACGACTTGTTGCTCGTCCTCCCTTTAAGTGTATTTGTTTATTCCTATTTACTTGATAAAACCCAGCCTTGGGCGAAACGTTGCATTAATAGCATCATAGAAGTTCAAACGAGTATTAACTCAGGGTTAGGTAACTGCGGCACTAATGTTAGAGGCGGGATGTTCAGTAAGTTTAATTTTAATAACCATAGAATTGACTGGGAAAGAATAAACCAAGAGCTATCAGACATATCATGGGAATCAGACATGAGCACCCTAAATCCCCACCGGTGCCTAGAGAAGCTGAATACAGAAGCATACAAGGTATGTATGAAGCAAGTACCATTGAGGAAACCCCGAAGATCAGATATAGAGAGAGAGCGTAGGAGATGGTACAAGAGAAGAAAACTGGTTACTGAATTGTTGAAAAACACAAATATGTCGCAACAGAGGAGAGATAGCTTTAACCGAGAGATCACTGAATTAGAGCAAAAACTTAAGATGTCATACCTAACAGAAGAAGAACAAAGGGAACAAAAAGCCATACAGGATATTGCAAGAAACCCAAAATATTTCTATTCCTATGCAAAATCCAAGCTAAGAACTACCTGTAGAATTGGACCATTATTGAGAGGAGATTCGTATACTGACGATGAACAGGAAATGAGTGAAATCCTAAAAGATCAGTATGAGTCAGTGTTCAGCAACCCACTAAATGACAGCAAGGTAGAAAATGCAGAAATATTTTTCACTCCAGCAGAAGGCCGCACAGACTACCTAACTGACATTAGTACAAATCCCATAGATTTGGAAAAAGAAATGGACAACATGTCCACTCACTCAGCACCTGGACCAGATTCATGGAATGCTTTATTTATAAAGCAGTGCAAAGTACCATTAGCAAGAGCCCTTAGTATTCTGTGGAGAAAGAGCTTAGATCTAGGTGAAATACCGGAGGCCTTAAAGAGTGCAGACATAGCTCTTTTGCATAAGGGAGGTAGTAGAGCACTAGCTAAAAATTACAGACCTAACTTCTCACATCATAAAAATCTTTGAAAGAGTGATGAGACGGCAGATTACAAACTTCATGGACCAGCACAACCAACATAACCCGAACCAGCATGGCTTTAGAGCTGGACGATCATGCCTGTCACAGCTGCTAAACCATTATGACAGAAGTACAGAGGCATTGGAGGACGACCAAAACGCAGATGTAATTTACACAGATTTTGCAAAGGCGTTTGACAAATGCGATCATGGAGTGATAGCGCACAAAATGAGGGCCAAAGGCATTACGGGAAAGGTAGGCAGATGGATTTTTGAGTTCCTAACACACAGAACACAAAAGTAGTAGTGAACAGGGCAAGATCCAGCATCAGCGAGGTCAAAAGCTCAGTGCCCCAAGGCACTGTCCTGGCACCTCTGCTGTTTCTCATCCTCATAGCAGACATAGATAAAAACACACAGCACACTTTTGTATCATCATTTGCAGATGACACTAAAATAAACATGAAAGTCACTACGGTAGAGGACACTGAAAAATTACATGAAGACATAAGCAGGGTTTTCCAGTGGGCAGTGGAGAACATGACGTTCAATGGTGATAAGTTTCAGCTGCTTAGGTATGGAAAAAAATGAAGAACTCAAAAGGAACACTATATACAAATCGCAAGAGGGTCACCACATAGAACGAAAGGAATACGTAAAGGACTTGGGAATAATTATGTCTGCTGATGACGGGGTGGGTATTGAGAACTTTCAAAACAAGGAAAATAATGCCGATGGTGACACACTTCAAATCGCTATTGCTCCCTCACTTAGAATACTCCTCAGTGCTGACGGCCCCATTCAAAGCCGGAGAAATATCAGAGGTGGAACAAATAGAGATCGTTTACGGCTCACATTGAGCCAGTGAAGCATCTAAATTATTGAGAACGCCTTCAAGTCTTGAATATGTACTCATTGGAGCGGAGGAGAGAGAGATACATGACAATATATACCTGGAAAGTACTCGAGGGCCTGGTCCCAAATCTGCCATAACAACATACTGGAGTGAGAGATATGGGAGGAAGTGTAAAATAAACCCAGTGAGGAGCAGGGGTGCGGTGGGCACAATAAGGGAACACTGTATCAACATCCGGGGTCCCAGACTATTCAACATCTTACCAGAAGTTATCAGAAACACGGCTGGAACAAGTGTAGAAGCCTTCAAGAGAAAACTGGACAAGTATCTTCACCAGGTGCCAGATCAACCAGGCTGTGATGGATATGTGGGGCAGCGGGTCCCCAGCAGCAACAGCCTGGTTGACCAGTCAAGCACCAGACGAGAGTAGTTAAACTCTAGAAACTCTTCAAAGGTATATCAAAGGTTGCTGCGAGTCCTGTCTAGGTTAGATATTTTCAGGGGGATATTTATATAACATTCCAGGTTTTCCATTTGTACACTAGCATGACCGAGAACCTAACCATGTTTGCTGTGACAACATATTTTTGAAAAAAAAGTATAGTATATATATATTTTTTTTTGAAGAGAGAATGATTAAAACACATGTGCAACAGTTAGATATCTTCATTGCCTAATTATTTCTTTTGCACAGCAGCCTCCTCCAGCTGAATACAGAGAAATAGAAGACTGGAGACCGTAGGAGTGATTTTAATGTGAACGTTTCCTTAGCCTTGGCAACAGTCTTCTACAACTCCACTGCTAAACGATTCTTGACAAAATGAGGAATTCTTCCTGAGTGCCATCCACATATGTTTTCCTTTAACACTTATGACAAGTCGACAGTACCTCCCTGGATGACTCTTGTCAACAACTATACTACTCTGCTTGAAGCCGCTACTACCTACACACTCTGTTTAAAACTACTAGTTACTACCTACACTACTCTGCTTTAAACTACTAGTTACTACCTACACTACTCTGCTTCAAACTACTAGTTACTACCTACACTACTCTGCTTCAAACTACTAGTTACTACCTACACTACACTGCTTTAAACTACTAGTTACTACCTACACTACTCTGCTTCAAACTACTAGTTACTACCTACACTACTCTGCTTCAAACTACTAGTTACTACCTACACTACTCTGCTTCAAACTACTAGTTACTACCTACACTACTCTGCTTCAAACTACTAGTTACTACCTACACTACTCTGCTTCAAACTACTAGTTACTACCTACACTACTCTGCTTCAAACTACTAGTTACTACCTACACTATCTGCTTCAAACTACTAGTTACTACCTACACTATTCTGCTTCAAACTACTAGTTACTACCTACACTACTCTGCTTCAAACTACTAGTTACTACCTACACTACTCTGCTTCAAACTACTAGTTACTACCTACACTACTCTGCTTCAAACTACTAGTTACTACCTACACTACTCTGCTTCAAACTACTAGTTACTACCTACACTATTCTGCTTCAAACTACTAGTTACTACCTACAGTACTCTGCTTCAAACTACTAGTTACTACCTACACTACTCTGCTTCAAACACTAGTTACTACCTACACTACTCTGCTTCAAACTACTAGTTACTACCTACACTACACTGCTTCAAACTACTAGTTACTACCTACACTACACTGCTTCAAACTACTAGTTACTACCTACACTACTCTGCTTCAAACTACTAGTTACTACCTACACTACTCTGCTTCAAACTACTAGTTACTACCTACACTACTCTGCTTCAAACTACTGTTACTACCTACACTACTCTGCTTCAAAGCTACTGGTTACTACCTACACTACTCTGCTTCAAACTACTAGTTACTACCTACACTACTCTGCTTCAAACTACTAGTTACTACCTACACTACTCTGCTTCAAACTACTAGTTACTACCTACACTACTCTGCTTAAAGCTATTTTATGTCTGTAGGAGTTTGCAGTAAAACTTTTATGTCAGAATATAAATTTGAGAAATGGGAATACGAATTTACTATCTTGGAATTTTGATAAGATCCTTAATACTGGGATGGTCTTTATCTCTCAGCCAATTAAAGAATTTATACGAGAACCTTAAAGGAACCAGAGGTGCTGAACAGACCCCCCCCCCCCAAAAAAAAAAAAAATGAACTTGATCTCTGACTGGGAATTTAAACTGGTCAAATAAATACATCCTCGCCTGTAATTATTACCACCATCATTACTGAAATTAAAATTCATCCCCCACGCTTATGTCCGTCTACTTGTTGTCCAGGTGTTACTGTCACCTCACTGTCTGCAGTTGTTTCTGTCCATCTTTGTCTTCATTCGACTCCTTCCCAATGTTTACTCTCTCTTCCTCTTCTCTTGTCCCTCTTCCATCTCTCAGGCATCTTCCCCACACCCTTTCTCTCTTTATCTTTCCAAACATCTGTGGCTTGCTAAGAGTATTTTGCATTTTATTTTGCGTATGTCATATATCCATATAGGCATGCCTCCCGACCAGTGAACCAGGTGCTAAAGTATAACGAGTAGGGGCCCCATTGTTATGGTAGTACTTTGGTTCAACCAGCCAATCACAAGGAAGCCCCTCCAAGTCTGGTCGCTACGGTTCTCACCGTCTCTCTTGCTTCCATTCGCCTTTCTGCATATGCTGTATATATTGTACATACCTGATTACTATTTGGTGAAGAAAATACAAGTATTCACTCTGCTATCTTTTGTTCGTTCTTACGAGGTTGTGCTAGAGCCAGGTGTATGGCTAGTAGATTACAACTATGTTCGTAATAATTTAAACATAAGAACATAAAAAAGGAACACTGCAGCAGGCCTACTGGCCCATGCGAGGCAAGTCCAAGTCTCCTAGCAGCTTAAACCAATGCCTTCATTGTATCTTTGCCTTCCAATGCTCTCTCTAAATATCCCCATGACAGACTTCATGCAAGAACTCCACCCTGTGTGATGGAATATAAGAGAGAAACATAGCTAGCTTTTGTTCCCACTGTGTAACCATCGAATAGGGTAGCAGCACACTGTGAATGTATCCAGACTTAATACTCCCATCTACCCCGTCCAATTCCTTCCTCATCGCTGTACGCCATTACTATTTCTTCTCCCACACCTCCCCTTTTTTCCCCTCACCCACTTTCCCCTTCCCTCTCTCATCATATTCGCTAGGGAGCAGGGAGCAGGCAGGCTCCTGCTTCCTCCCACAGCGGCTCAAGCAGTGAGGTTTGGCCTGGCCTCTGCTTAGAAATGATTGCTTCATGTTAAGTAGGGTACTAGCAGAGTTTATATATTAAACTTTAAACTGGTCCATTCCCAGCATTTCTCTCTCTCTCTCTCTCTCTCTCTCTCTCTCTCTCTCTCTCTCTCTCTCTCTCTCTCTCTCTCTCTCTCATCGTGGTAATTGAAATATAGCAATAGTCTAATCAAAACAGTAATTTAAATACTATCCAGCAAATTAAGGGGAAAAAATCAATAGGCATTTTTTTATTTTGAGGGGAGAGGGGATTTATTTAACTATTACTTATACGCCACCTAAACCCTGATGGGTCATGGAGGCTTTACCGCCTCACAATAATAATAATGGGGCAAGTATTAAAGTGTTTGTATGTTTATATTTTGTTGTATATTTCTTCCTATAAAGACCTTGAGACGGCGAGATAGAGAAAAGTTTTGCAAGTGTAGAGTTGCTGGCAATGTTTCTCTCGCTTGCTTTCTCTTGTGGGTAATTTTATTTCCTGGTCTGGTCTTGTGTATCACAGCGGTGGTATTGTTGTTGTGGGGGTGTGCGTGTGTTGCTCTCTCTCTCTCTCTCTCTCTCTCTCTCTCTCTCTCTCTCTCTCTCTCTCTCTCTCTCTCTCTCTCTCTCCCTCTCCACACCTCCTCATACAGCTACATCACCACTTCACCATCATCCCCACACCACCCCATCATCACCCCCACCATCACCCACACTCCCCACCATCACCTACATCCCCCACCATCACCTACATCCCCCACCATCACCTACACCCCCCACCATCACCCTCACAACCACCACCACCCTCATCCCCACCATAACCCTCACTCCCACCATCACCCACACCCCATCACCCACACCCCCCATTACCCACACCCCCACCATCACCCAAACCCCACCATCACCCACACCATCTTGCTGTACGAGAAGGCTAACTTGAGCAGTTCACGGATATGAAAAGGAAGGTGAAGTTGAGCGGAGGGCGGATGTGGGTACCAAGCGGGTGGATGTGGGTACCAAGCGGGCGGATGTGGGTAGCAAGCGGGCGGGCGGGCGGGTGTGTTTTAGGCGGAGTGTTGGACCAAGTGGTGGGGTTGGTGGGCCAGTGGTAGTGGTTGGTCAGTGGGTCAGAGAGATATCATTGAAAGTGGACGCAAAGGGAGGAGAGTAAGTATGTATTCTCCATCTCCTCTTCTCTCCCTTCCCTCCTCTTCCCTCCCTTCCCTCTTCTCTCCCTTCCATCCTCTCCTCCTCCCTTTCTTGGCTGTGTCTGACTTGCAAAGACTGAGAAATACTCGAGACACAAGAATGAGAAATAATAATAATAGTAATAATACTTTATTGAGACATGGTACAGTGATACATGGTTGGGTAGACAAGATATATAGGTATTAATGAGATGTACATGCCAAAAGCCCCTAATATGCTGTGCAGGTGTGCACAGGTGCAACCAGCTGTAACCTGTGCACAGGTACAACCAGCTGTAACCTGTGCACAGGTGCAACCAGCTGTAACCTATGCACAGGTGCAACCAGCTGTAACCTGTGCACAGGTGCAACCAGCTGTAACCTGTGCACAGGTACAACCAGCTGTAACCTGTGCACAGGTACAACCAGCTGTAACCTGTGCACAGGTACAACCAGCTGTAACCTGTGCACAGGTGCAACCAGCTGTAACCTGTGCACAGGTGCAACCAGCTGTAACCTGTGCACAGGTGCAACCAGCTGTAACCTGTGCACAGGTGCAACCAGCTGTAACCTGTGCACAGGTGCAACCAGCTGTAACCTGTGCACAGGTGCAACCAGCTGTAACCTGTGCACAGGTACAACCAGCTGTAACCTGTGCACAGGTGAACCTGTGCAAGTACCAGCTGTAACCTGTGCACAGGTACAACCAGCTGTAACCTGTGCACAGGTGCAACCAGCTGTAACCTGTGCACAGGTGCAACCAGCTGTAACCTGTGCACAGGTACAACCAGCTGTAACCTGTGCACAGGTACAACCAGCTGTAACCTTTGCACAGGAGGTAACAGCTATACATGTTCAAGAAACGTTGTAGTAGGACTGTCAGTATAACCAGAGTGAAGATGCCACAGAGCGAAACAATCTTCTATTGGTACAACATTTCGCCCTTGTAAAGATTTTCATCTAGCCTAGAGTGAGCGAAACGTTGTCTTGATAAAGCCTAGTTTTGCAATGTTTCTTCTTTCCACAAGGCCTACCTGAGGCAGTGTAAATAAAACAGCCTAATGATTTCCCGACTGTAATGGGTTATAAGAACATAAAAAAGGAGGAACACTGCAGTAGGCCTACTGGCCCATCCTGGGTACGTCCTTCTCAAACCCAAACCCACTAATAAAAAGTATTTGTCCGACCCATTTCCATTGTTACTCAAGGAATAGGCTTGGATAACCCTACTGACACGAGTGAAAACCCCACTCGAACTTGGGTAGATATATAAGACCCATGAGCAACATTTGGGTATCTTTATTGTGGCGACGTTTCGCCCACCACGAGGCCTGGTCTCAGACCGGGCCGCGGGGACATTGACCCCCGAAACCCTCTCCAGGTAAACTCCAGGTAAAACGTTGGTTAGATAAATAAAGGCTCATGAGCAACATTTTGGTGTATTGGACCAACGTTTCGCCAGCCGGTGACTTTATCAGCTCTGCAGAGAATACTGGAGACGGTGGAGGACGTGTGGTGGTAGTTTGAGGTGATCAGTCCCTGAAAGTTGACTCGTTTGGTCTTCCCAATCTGGCTCCCAGTTCCCCTTGACTCCCGTTTCTGTTTTCTCTCTCGTTTCTCATTCATTTTTTTATCAGTTATTTTTAGTTATAATTGATATAACGTGTAATATTGCTTGTCATTGTGCAAGTATCATCCGTACAGTGTAATGCAGTATTATCATTCTGTACGTGATACTTCTCTTTCTCTCTCTCTCTCTCTCTCTCTCTCTCTCTCTCTCTCTCTCTCTCTCTCTCTCTCTCTCTCTCTCTCTCTCTCTCTCTCTCTCCGTTTTCTCTTTCTTCTTGATCTTATCTTTAATGTTTGTTTTTTCCATTGCATCGTTCCTTACCTTGTCCCCTTTGTAAGTTTCTCTCTTCCCCTCGTTCCTTTCCTTGCTCCCTTTGTAAGTTCCTCTCTTCCCCTCGTTCCTTTCCTTGCTTCCTTGTAAGTTCCTCTCTTCCCCTCGTTTCCTGCCTTGCTCCATTTCTTCTTCCGTACCTTCCTACTATTATATTTTTTCCTTCACTTTTTAATTCGCTGGTTCTGTGATCACTCCCTTCCTCCCTCTCCCTTCCTCTCTCCTTCCCTTCCTCTCCCGTCCCTCCATTCTCTCTCCTTCCCTTCCTCTCCCGTCCCTCCCTTCTCTCTCCCTCCCTCCCTCTCTCCCTCCCTCCCGTGGCACCAGTGCCTCTTCCTCAGCGCTGATAAGGGAGAGTATATGGGTCATTAGGTGTTAGTGCCACACAGGAGGCCAGCTTTGGCACTACTTCTGGTACTTGATCACTGCTCCGCTAGCCCTCCCCGCCGCCCACAGGCACGCCCTTGTGCTTGGCCGCCCGCAGGCACGCCCATTTACTTACTAACAGGCTCCCTGCCCTCTTACACACACACTACTACTGATACTACTACTACTACTGCTACTGCTACTACTATTACTACTGCTACTGCTACTACTATTACTATTACTACTACTACTATTACTACTACTACTACGACTACTACTAGAATATTTCAGAAACCATTATCCGCCTTGAAGTACAGTATTCTAAATAATAGAGTAAAGTCAGGCAGACAATACACACAGACTTTAGGTATATATAACGGGGTTTTAAAGCTTTTAAAGCGAAGTCTATGGAAGCTTTGCCAGGAGCTGTGCCTCGACCCCATCCGACACAACTAGGCGCGTAGTGTTGATAACACAGGTGTGTCATGCAATATACTCCAAAATGTTATCGTTTAATGAAAGTTATGTCAGTTCCATTTCACTCTAATATGTAATATAATATGTAATATTTTTTGTGGTAAGGAAAATGTGATATACACAGTAGCAGGTGTTTTATACTGTAGCAGGTGTTTTATACTGTAGCAGGTGTTTTATACTGTAGCAGGTGTTTTGTACTGTAGCAGGTGTTTTGTACTGTAGCAGGTGTTTTGTACTGTAGCAGGTGTTTTGTACTGTAGCAGGTGTTTTATACTTTAGCAGGTGTTTTATACTGTAGCAGGTGTTTTATACTGTAGCAGGTGTTTTATGATGTAGCAGGTGTTTTATACTGTAGCAGGTGTTTTATACTGTAGCAGGTGTTTTATACTGTAGCAGGTGTTTTATACTGTAGCAGGTGTTTTATACTGTAGCAGGTGTTTTGTACTGTAGCAGGTGTTTTGTACTGTAGCAGGTGTTTTGTACTGTAGCAGGTGTTTTATGATGTAGCAGGTGTTTTATACTGTAGCAGGTGTTTTATACTGTAGCAGGTGTTTTATACTGTAGCAGGTGTTTTATACTGTAGCAGATGTTTTATTCTGTAGCAGGTGTTTTATACTGTAGCAGGTGTTTTATACTGTAGCAGGTGTTTTGTACTGTAGCAGGTGTTTTGTACTGTAGCAGGTGTTTTGTACTGTAGCAGGTGTTTTACACTGTAGCAGGTGTTTTATGATGTAGCAGGTGTTTTATACAGTAGCAGGTGTTTTATACAGTAGCAGGTGTTTTATACAGTAGCAGGTGTTTTATACAGTAGCAGGTGTTTTATACAGTAGCAGGTGTTTTATACTGTAGCAGGTGTTTGTACTGTAGCAGGTGTTTTATACAGTAGCAGGTGTTTTATACAGTAGCAGGTGTTTTATACAGTAGCAGGTGTTTTATACAGTAGCAGGTGTTTTATACGTAGCAGGTGTTTTACTGTAGCAGGTGTTTATACAGTAGCAGGTGTTTTATACAGTAGCAGGTGTTTTATACAGTAGCAGGTGTTTTATACTAGCAGGTGTTTTATACGTAGCAGGTGTTTTATACTGTAGCAGGTGTTTTATACTGTAGCAGGTGTTTTTACTGTAGCAGGTGTTTTATACTGTAGCAGGTGTTTTATACTGTAGCAGGTGTTTTATACTGTAGCAGGTGTTTTATACTGTAGCAGGTGTTTTATACTGTAGCAGGTGTTTTATACTGTAGCAGGTGTTTTATACTGTAGCAGGTGTTTTATACAGTAGCAGGTGTTTTATACTGTAGCAGGTTTTTTATACTGTAGCAGGTGTTTTATACTGTAGCAGATGTTTTATACAGTAGCAGATGTTTTATACAGTAGCAGGTGTTTTATACAGTAGCAGGTGTTTTATACAGTAGCAGGTGTTTTATATAGTAGCAGGTGTTTTATACAGTCCAACTATTTATTGAGTGGTAAATGTTTACAGCATCGAACATTTTTTTATAGCATTTTTTATGTCAGCCCCATGTGGGAGGCTCCAGTAGTGTCAGCCCCAGGTGGGAGGCTCCAGTAGTGTCAGCCCCAGGTGGGAGGCTCCAGTAGTGTCAGCCCCAGGTTGGAGGCTCCAGTAGTGTCAGCCCCAGGTTGGAGGCTCCAGTAGTGTCAGCCCCAGGTGGAGGCTCCAGTAGTGTCAGCCCCAGGTGGGAGGCTCCAGTAGTGTCAGCCCCAGATGGGAGGCTCCAGTAGTATCAGCCCCAGATGGGAGGCTCCAGTAGTGTCAGCCCCAGATGGGAGGCTCCAGTAGTGTCAGCCCCAGATGGGAGGCTCCAGTAGTGTCAGCCCCAGATGGGAGGCTCCAGTAGTGTCAGCCCCAGATGGGAGGCTCCAGTAGTGTCAGCCCCAGGTTGGAGGCTCCAGTAGTGTCAGCCCCAGGTTGGAGGCTCCAGTAGTGTCAGCCCGAGGTTGGAGGCTCCAGTAGTGTCAGCCCCAGGTGGGAGGCTCCAGTAGTATCAGCCCCAGATGGGAGGCTCCAGTAGTATCAGCCCCAGATGGGAGGCTCCAGTAGTGTCAGCCCCAGGTTGGAGGCTCCAGTAGTGTCAGCCCCAGGTGGGAGGCTCCAGTAGTGTCAGTCCTAGGTGGGAGGCTCCAGTAGTGTCAGTCCCAGGTGGGAGGCTCCAGTAGTGTCAGCCCCAGGTGGGAGGCTCCAGTAGTGTCAGCCCCAGGTGGGAGGCTCCAGTAGTGTCAGCCCCAGGTGGGAGGCTCCAGTAGTGTCAGCCCCAGGTGGGAGGCTCCAGTAGTGTCAGCCCCAGGTGGGAGGCTCCAGTAGTGTCAGCCCCAGGTGGGAGGCTCCAGTAGTGTCAGCCCCAGGTGGGAGGCTCCAGTAGTGTCAGCCCCAGGTGGGAGGCTCCAGTAGTGTCAGCCCCAGGTGGGAGGCTCCAGTAGTGTCAGCCCCAGGTGGGAGGCTCCAGTAGTGTCAGCCCCAGGTGGGAGGCTCCAGTAGTGTCAGCCCCAGCTGGGAGGCTCCAGTAGTGTCAGCCCCAGCTGGGAGACTCCAGTAGTGTCAGCCCCACCTGGGAGGCTCCAGTAGTGTCAGCCCCAGCTGGGAGACTCCAGTAGTGTCAGCCCCAGCTGGGAGACTCCAGAGTGTCGCCCAGCTGGGAGACTCCAGTAGTGTCAGCCCCAGCTGGGAGACTCCAGTAGTGTCAGCCCCAGCTGGGAGACTCCAGTAGTGTCAGCCCCAGCTGGGAGACTCCAGTAGTGTCAGCCTCAGCTGGGAGACTCCAGTAGTGTCAGCCTCAGCTAGAAGAGACCAGCAGGACGATAAAGGACATCAAAGGTTCAACTATGGCTTCAGTAATCACTTCGGCTTCAAATAGTTTCGTTCAACTGAGGTGGAGTTTTCATTACTCTGGAATTACCATCTCAGAGAGATGCTTGTAGGGAGAGGCAGTCAGTGAGCATTATTTGTCTTCAAGTGATCCAGGAATGTTTCTCTAGAATATTTGAGACTTCAAAGAAAAAATAGCAATCATTTTTATTATTGATAGTGTGTATATATATGTACCACCTCTGGAACTGGACTGGGGACCCTCATCCTCATATAAAAGAATAAACTTGTTCCAGGGAAAAGTCCAGCGACCAGCAGAGGATCGAACCCGAGATACATAATCAGCCTCCTGGAAACCTAGATAAATTCTCGACACCTTAGTGCACTACGCCACCATGATACATGTAGCATGGTGTCTGGTTAATATATCGGGTTCAATCCCAGCAGGTCATAGTATATATATATATATATATATATATATATATATATATATATATATATATATATATATATATATATATATTATATTAAACAGCAAGTTTGAAACTGAAAAAAAAAACATTCTCTGGAAAAAAAACATTCCCTGAAAAAAAAACATTCCCTGAAAAAAAACATTCCCTGGAAAAAACATTCCTGAAAAAACATTCCCTGGAAAAAAACATTCCCTGGAAAAAAACATTCCCTGGAAAAAAACATTCCCTGAAAAAAAAACATTCCTTGGAAAAAAACATTCCTTGGAAAAAAACATTCCTTGGAAAAAAACATTCCCTGGAAAAAAACATTCCCTGGAAAAAAACATTCCCTGAAAAAAAACATTCCTGAAAAAACATTCCCTGAAAAAAAAACATTCCCTGGAAAAAACATTCCCTGGAAAAAAACATTCCCTGGAAAAAAAACATTCCATGGAAAAACATTAACAGGATGAAGAAGTTAACTGCTGAAAAAAAAATGAACACAAATAATTAAGCACGTGAAAAACATTTTAAATGAGACAAAATAAATCAGCGAAAAATATGTTGGTGATTTTTATTATTTATTTTGAAGCGCTGGTCCTTGGTCTAGCAGTACTAGCAGGAGCAGTACTAGTACTAGCAGGAGCAGCAGTAGCAGTTCTAGCAGCAGTAGCAGTACTAGCAGTAGCAGTACTAGCAGTAGCAGCAGTAGCAGTACTAGCAGGAGCATTACTAGCAGGAACAGCAGTAGCAGTACTAGCAGGAGCATTACTAGCAGGAACAGCAGTAGCAGTACTAGCAGGAGCAGCAGTAGCAGTACGAGCAGCAGTAGCAGTACTAGCAGCAGTAGCAGTACTAGCAGCAGTAGCAGTACTAGCAGCAGTAGCAGTACTAGCAGCAGTAGCAGTACTAGCAGGAGCAGTACTAGCAGGAACTGCAGTAGCAGTACTAGCAGGAACAGCAGTAGCAGTACTAGCAGGAGCAGCAGTAGCAGTACTAGCAGGAGCAGCAGTAGCAGTACTAGCAGGAGCAGCAGTAGCAGTACTAGCAGGAGCATGAGCAGCAGTAGCAGTACTAGCAGGAGCAGAGCAGTAGTAGCAGTACTAGCAAGAGCAGCAGTAGCAGTACTAGCAGGAGCAGCAATAGCAGTACTAGCAGGAGCAGCAGTAGCAGTACTAGCAGGACGCAGAGCAGTACTAGCAGGGCAGCAGTAGCAGTACTAGCAGGAGCAGCAGTAGCAGTACTAGCAGGAGCAGCAGTAGCAGTACTAGCAGGAGCAGCAGTAGCAGTACTAGCATGATCAGCAGTAGCAGTACTAGCAGGAGCATGATCAGCAGTAGCAGTACTAGCAGGAGCATGATCAGCAGTAGCAGTACTAGCAGGAGCATGAGCAGTAGTAGCAGTACTAGCAAGAGCAGCAGTAGCAGTACTAGCAGGAGCAGCAATAGCAGTACTAGCAGGAGCAGCAGTAGCAGTACTAGCAGGAGCAGCAGTAGCAGTACTAGCAGGAGCAGCAGTAGCAGTACTAGCAGGAGCAGCAGTAGCAGTACTAGCAGGAGCAGCAGTAGCAGTACTAGCAGGAGCAGCAGTAGCAGTACTAGCATGATCAGCAGTAGCAGTACTAGCATGATCAGCAGTAGCAGTACTAGCAGGAGCATGATCAGCAGTAGCAGTACTAGCAGGAGCATGATCAGCAGTAGCAGTACTAGCAGGAGCATGAGCAGTAGTAGCAGTACTAGCAAGAGCAGCAGTAGCAGTACTAGCAGGAGCAGCAATAGCAGTACTAGCAGGAGCAGCAGTAGCAGTACTAGCAGGAGCAGCAGTAGCAGTACTAGCAGGAGCATGAGCAGCAGTAGCAGTACTAGCAGGAGCAGAGCAGTAGTAGCAGTACTAGCAGGAGCAGCAATAGCAGTACTAGCAGGAGCAGCAATAGCAGTACTAGCAGGAGCAGCAGTAGCAGTACTAGCAGGAGCAGCAGTAGCAGTACTAGCAGGAGCAGCAGTAGCAGTACTAGCAGGAGCAGCAGTAGCAGTACTAGCAGGAGCAGCAGTAGCAGTACTAGCATGATCAGCAGTAGCAGTACTAGCAGGAGCATGATCAGCAGTAGCAGTACTAGCAGGAGCATGATCAGCAGTAGCAGTACTAGCAGGAGCATGAGCAGTAGTAGCAGTACTAGCAAGAGCAGCAGTAGCAGTACTAGCAGGAGCAGCAATAGCAGTACTAGCAGGAGCAGCAGTAGCAGTACTAGAAGGAGCAGCAGTAGCATGAACATAAGCAGCAGCACAGCAGGAGCACAAACACAGCAGCACTAACAAACGCGCTAGTAGCATCAGCAGCAACTTTACCAATAACAGCAACAGTAGCAGGAACACTAGCAGCAACAGTAGCAGCAACACTAGCAGCAACAGTAGCAGCAACATTAGCAGCAACAGTAGCAGCAACAGCAACAATGTGTGTGTGCATTACCATAGCCTGCATCTTCATTAATTTCCGCCGGTAATGTGTCCACACCCCTTGTTGTCAACCCCAGTCCCTCCGTCCCCTGTCAACCCCAGTCCCTCCGTCCCCTATCAACCCCAGTCCCACCGTCCCCTCTCAACCTCAGTCCCACCGTCCCTTCCTTATTACCAGAGTCAACCCATCCTCACTAATTCTGTGGATTTCTCACATAAGAATTGCAGCAAGTTTCTTGATTTAGGCTAGGTAGTTAGGCTAGGTTGTTAGGCTAGGTAGTTAGGCTAGGTTGTTAGGCTAGGTAGTTAGGCTAGGCTGTCTTTTATCATTTATTGTCCACATTGCCAATAAATGAAATATGAAGGAGATAAAAAAAATAGTTTTGATACACTAACAGAAACCGGGAATCCACCGGACTCTGTAGAATCACTGTTGAAGATAGTTAAACAGTCACCCATTTGACTGTCTTAACAGTGATGTACTGATATTAAGCGGATGGTCTGCTTGGATAGTACAGTGCCCGGAAACTACAGGTATGGGCACTCATACCTGTAGTTCCCTGGCACTTACTGTAGGGTCTGGGCACGATTGTAGTTGCCGGCCTGATCGAGCATGCTGTTGGTGCCAGCCGCACGAAATCCGACGTATGTACCACAACCTGGATGATCAGAAACTGACTTGAGACACTACCAAGTTACACACACAAAAAAATCAATTGTTTTGTTATTACTCTAAATGACATCGTAAATGCATTCTACCAGTGATTATCACTGATCAGTGTTGTTAACAGTGGTACACTTCACTGTCATGTTAACAGTGGAACGCTTCACTGTCATGTTAACAGTGGTACACTTCACTGTCATGTTAACAGTGGTACACTTCACTGTCATGTTAACAGTGGTACACTTCACTGTCATGTTAACAGTGGTACACTTCACTGTCATGTTAACAGTGGTACACTTCACTGTCATGTTAACAGTGGTACACTTCACTGTCATGTTAACAGTGGTACACTTCACTGTCATGTTAACAGTGGCACACTTCACTATCATGTTAACAGTGGGTACACTTCACTGTCATGTTAACAGTGGGTACACTTCTGTCATGTTAACAGTGGGTACACTTCACTGTCATGTTAACAGTGGTACACTTCACTGTCATGTTAACAGTGGCACACTTCACTGTCATTTTAACAGTGGTACACTTCACTGTCATGTTAACAGTGGAACGCTTCACTCTCCTGGTAACTCTGAAACTCTGTCAACAGCTAAGTAACTCATCTGTTTCAGAAGTATTTACAATTAAAGGAGATATACTAAGAATAAGTAAGCTGGGTGTCCGCCGGTGTCAGCTGCTGTGTTCTACCCCTGGCTGTGGCCTGGTGCTGTCTTCTACCCCTGGCTGTGGCCTGGTGCTGTGTTCTACCCCTGGCTGTGGCCTGGTGCTGTCTTCTACCCCTGGCTGTGGCCTGGTGCTGTCTTCTACCCCTGGCTGTGGCCTGGTGCTGTCTTCTACCCCTGGCTGTGGCCTGGTGCTGTCTTCTACCCCTAGCTGTGGCCTGGTGCTGTCTTCTACCCCTAGCTGTGGCCTGGTGCTGTCTTCTACCCCTGGCTGTGGCCTGGTGCTGTCTTCTACCCCTGGCTGTGGCCTGGTGCTGTCTTCTACCCCTGGCTGTGGCCTGGTGCTGTCTTCTACACCTAGCTGTGGCCTGGTGCTGTCTTCTACCCCTGGCTGTGGCCTGGTGCTGTCTTCTACCCCTAGCTGTGGCCTGAACACTCGTTGATCTATTAAGTAAGCGACTACGATGACCGACCACCGGTGATGACTAGCAATATCTTCCTTCCTCACCTCAGGGATGTGCATGACCCATGTATTCTAGCACTGATACACTCACTCTTCTTCCATCAACGTTTATAATCCTCCGGTGTTGCTGGAGACTCCTGTTTCTAGGTCAAGTTAGGTTTGCCAGGAAACAGGACAAGTTTGACGCGAGTCTGTCATACGATGACGCCCAGCTAGAGCTTTTGGTCATCTGATCGAGGCCTTCCGCTGGTTTACCGGTTCCACCCCCTTTAAAAATTATGGTTATAATTATAAGCATGAGATGCTATTTTTTTTTTTTTTTGCAACCAGGAATCAGTGTGTAGACCCGGCTGTGGTTCCTTACACTACGCTCTTGTTATAACTTTCTCTCGGTCTGTTCACACCTGTTCCTCACACTACTTTGTCGTCTCTCCTGCTCTCTTTCTTTCCACTTTTACCTGTGTCGTGTCATTGTTCTAATCACTTTCCACCCTCGTCTTTTTTTCACTTTTTTTTCCATCTCTCTTCGTCCCCATTCTTACCTGGTTTTTCGTCATCCATGTCTAATTCTCTCTCGCTCCTGTCTTTAATTTTTTCTCTTTCAAAAGTTCCTCTCTCTGTCTCCTGCATTTACTTCTTTCTCTCCCCTCTTTGCCTTTTTCTATCCTGTCTTTATATATCTCTGTCATTCATTTAACTCTGTCTTTACTGCTCTCTTCTTTTACATCTCTATTTACCTCTCACTCCTTCCCTTCTTTCTCTTCCCTTGCTGCTGCTGCTCCCATCTTCAAACAATGAGATATACGCCCTTCCATCCATTTTTCCCTGCAGAAGATAACAAAAGGCCTGGCACCGCCCTGCACTGCTGCATTAAGGAATTAGATTCCCTCGTGGGACCCTCCAAGTACGAGGCTAAAAATTCCTCTGATGGTTTGTGTTACACTCAACTTTGACGGGAAGTCGGCAGCTGACAGTGTAGGATAGATGTAAGGAAGTAGTGTTACTGACAGGTGTGTCCATGATTGGCCCTGGGGTGTAGGATTGGACCGGGAAAAGGATCCGATTAGGGACATGATTTTACTGGAGGAGAATTAGATTGGGGTTCACGAAATCGTAATGACACGATTGCAAACAAACCATACCACGGGTGGGGTTCGAACCCGCGGTCAGAGAGTCTCAGAACTCCAGACCGTCGCGTAAGCCACTGGGCCACCTAGCTTAATAAGATTCATCCAACTAGGTATATTTCTACACCATAGGAAGGTTAGCATAGGCACCACTGTGTCCACAAATGCAAGTTTTTACAGACGAATCTCCCGCTAGCATGGCCGTGACGAACTCTAGCTCAAGTCCCCCTCAAAGCCGTCAACATGACTCACGAAATCGTAATGACACGATTGCAAACAAACCATACCAGTGGCTTACGCGACGGTCTGGAGTTCTGAGACTCTCTGACCGCGGGTTCGAACCCCACCCGTAGTATGGTTAGATTGGGGTTATTGGGCCGGGGAGAAGTTTTTGCTAGGAAGGATTGGACTAAAGAAGAGGATTGAACCCCAGTCCCCAATATCTGGATATTGTGGGTCATAGATTCAGTAGATACAGCAGCATCAAAGATTTCCTTTCAACAGAGCTGCAGTTTTTATTACCTGTGAATTACCAACTTCACGATTCTGCCGTTGAAGGAAAGATGTGTATCCGTGAGAGGAAGCGGGCGAGGAGGAAGCTTGGACATTTTAGGTGGTCAGACACCTAAACTGTTTACTAACTGGTTTTCGCGTCTTTCCACTTCATTTGGTGATTATTTAAGTTGCGCTGATTTACATACACGTTCATGTTATTGAAAGCGAAAGTGTATTTGTTCTCCAATACGCGTTTTCAAATTCCTTGACTTCTCACCCACATATGCTTTTTTTTTTTTTAGCTCCTATTAGTTAATTGGTTTATTGGTTTTCAAGCCTATTAACTACTCGTGGGACATTAAAGCTGCAGGTCACCTGTACACCACCAATCAAGGATACTTTAATACCTAATATGACGATAAAGGTAAATTCTCAGTGTATATACACTGAGATACACACTCGGTGGATATAGCCTCATTTCGAAAAAGCTCAACATAGCAAAACCTTGTCCAGATAAAGGCTTTTTTCTCCACATACCCATTGTGTTATGCCTTCCGCCCACCTTGTGACCTACCTCTGACCGCTTTCGAGAATTTTCCTACCCTGGCAGCCCGACCTGGGACCTGTTTGAATAGAACTGAATGGAAGACGTGAGCCACAAACTATCTCTACAATGCTAATACTGTTTCTATACCTTACTACTAGTGTTATTACGCTACCAATAGCGAACCTTGTAGCAGTGGTTCAACCTTTGCTAACCACCAGTACTGCTATGACAGCCCTTTACTTCAGTCGCTCTTAGGTCGGCCATCAAGGCGACTAAGGGCCAAAAGGCGACTTAATTACTTGAACTGTAAATTTACACGTCATGGTAATTAATCATTGCCGTCTTAATTTGCATACAAACTGAGAGAGAAGTTTTATTGCTAGTCCCCCGGCATCATCAAAGGAAAACATTGCATAACCAACTCGCTTTTAGTCATTAAAGACTAACGTCTTGGCGAGCGAAGGAAACTCGATGAAGCAGCAAGAGGCCGAGGAGCTGGAGGCAAGAAGCAAGACTTAAGAAAAATGCTGTGGGGTAGCGCGCTCACCTCCCACACTGAGGTCCTGGGGTCGATCCCCGGTACGGGTGGAAACATTAGGACGTGTTTCCTTACTGCACCTGCTGTCTATGTTCACTTATCAGTTAAATAGGTACTTGGATGTTAGTCGACTGTTGTAGGTCGCATCCTGGGAAAGGGACCTAAACAGGAGACCACATTGAGCTCTATAGAGTCATAGGTGACGTTATAAGGCTCACTGTGCGTGGGCGAAACGTCGCCAATAAAGTATATTATTCTGCATTTGTTTACGTTTTTTCCAAGAAACATAATGCCAAGAATGGTCTCTTTGCGAAACTAACGTTTATTGCGGCGATGTTTCACGCTGTGTTGATGTTTATCACGTCAGTGACGTGACGAAGCTAAACACAGCGAAACGTTTTTCCAATAAAAGCTTGTTCTGGAAAGTATTTTTTTCGCTGTTTTCTGAAGCACTGTGTCAAGGGCAACATGTGTCTTGGTGTAAAATACATAAGTAACAATTAAGTTATATACTGGTCAAACGTTTCGCTCATGAGTGAAACGTTGCAGTAGTGAAGAACCTCACGAATAAGCCACACTTACGAAAATTATGATGACATTTTGGTATTATATTCCCCATTTGTGGGCATTTTACCCTCATTTGTAGGCATTTTACCCCATTTGTGGGCATTTTACCCCATTTGTGGGTATTTTACCCCATTTGTGGGCATTTTTCCCCATCTCTGGGCATTTTGCCATTTGTGGGCATTTTGCCCCATTTGTAGGCATTTTGCCCCATTTGTGGGCATCTTACCCCCATTTATGGACATTTTACTTACCATTTGTGGACATTTTGCCCCCATTTATGGACATTTTACATCCCATTTGCATGTGATTTTTGTCCTCTTAACCTCCCCACTAAAATGCGTCGTAAAGCCTTTTAAAAATAGAACTTTGTATGTGTTTTCTTCAGTTAACCCTCCATTCCTTCCCTTTCGTCACGCTAAGGGTGAAAATAACTACCACTAATACGCTAAACCCGTCTTTACCGCCGCGTCTGCAGGTGCTGTACCCTCGTACCAGCATTCATTGCAGATGCAATAGGGGCCGGATAAAGCGAGGGTGTAACTGGGGCCGGATAAAGCGAGGGTGTAACTGGGGCCGGAAAAAGCGAGGGTGTAACAGGGGCCGGATAAAGCGAGGTTGTAACCGGGGCCGGATAAAGCGAGGGTGTAACAGGGGCCGGATAAAAGAGGTATCGATATGTCATGCAAGTTTTAATATGCGGAATGATTTGCAGTAAAAGTAGGTGTGGGCTGAACATAGGTTTTATAGACTGAGAGAAACTGCATATTGGGGATAGCAACACTGGCTGACTGGGGATAGCAACACTGGCTGACTGGGGATAGCAACATTGGCTGACTGGGGATAGCAACACTGGCTGACTGGGGATAGCAACACTGGCTGACTGGGGATAGCAACATTGGCTGACTGCGGATAGCAACATTGGCTGACTGGGGATAGCAACACTGGCTGACTGGGGATAGCAACATTGGCTGACTGGGGATAGCAACATTGGCTGACTGGGGATAGCAACACTGGCTGACTGGGGATAGCAACACTGGCTGACTGGGGATAGCAACACTGGCTGACTGGGGATAGCAACACTGGCTGACTGGGGATAGCAACATTGGCTGACTGGGGATAGCAACACTGGCTGACTGGGGATAGCAACACTGGCTGACTGGGGATAGCAACACTGGCTGACTGGGGATAGCAACACTGGCTGACTGGGGATAGCAACACTGGCTGACTGGGGATAGCAACATGGCTGACTGGGAATAGCAACACTGGCTGACTGGGGATAGCAACACTGGCTGACTGGGGATAGCAACACTGGCTGACTGGGGATAGCAACACTGGCTGACTGGGGATAGCAACACTGGCTGACTGGGGATAGCAACACTGGCTGACTGGGGATAGCAACACTGGCTGACTGGGGATAGCAACACTGGCTGACTGGGGATAGCAACACTGGCTGACTGGGGATAGCAACACTGGCTGACTGGGGATAGCAACACTGGCTGACTGGGGATAGCAACACTGGCTGACTGGGGATAGCAACACTGGCTGACTGGGGATAGCAACACTGGCTGACTGGGGATAGCAACACTGGCTGACTGGGGATAGCAACACTGGCTGACTGGGGATAGCAACACTGGCTGACTGGGGATAGCAACACTGGCTGACTGGGGATAGCAACATTGGCTGACTGCGGATAGCAACACTGGCTGACTGGGGATAGCAACACTGGCTGACTGGGGATAGCAACACTGGCTGACTGGGGATAGCAACACTGGCTGACTGGGGATAGCAACACTGGCTGACTGGGGATAGCAACACTGGCTGACTGGGGATAGCAACACTGGCTGACTGGGGATAGCAACACTGGCTGACTGGGGATAGCAACACTGGCTGACTGGGGATAGCAACACTGGCTGACTGGGGATAGCAACACTGGCTGACTGGGGATAGCAACACTGGCTGACTGGGAATAGCAACACTGGCTGACTGGGGATAGCAACACTGGCTGACTGGGGATAGCAACACTGGCTGACTGGGGATAGCAACACTGGCTGACTGGGGATAGCAACACTGGCTGACTGGGGATAGCAACACTGGCTGACTGGGGATAGCAACACTGGCTGACTGGGGATAGCAACACTGGCTGACTGGGGATAGCAACACTGGCTGACTGGGGATAGCAACACTGGCTGACTGGGGATAGCAACACTAGCTGACTGGGGATAGCAACACTGGCTGACTGGGGATAGCAACACTGGCTGACTGGGGATAGCAACACTGGCTGACTGGGGATAGCAACACTGGCTGACTGGGGATAGCAACACTGGCTGACTGGGGATAGCAACACTGGCTGACTGGGGATAGCAACACTGGCTGACTGGGGATAGCAACATTGGCTGACTGCGGATAGCAACACTGGCTGACTGGGGATAGCAACACTGGCTGACTGGGGATAGCAACATTTGCTGACTGAATGCTTGAGAGATGAGAGTCGCTGACCTCTCCTCTTTCTCACCCATTTTTGTGTGAACCTTAGTCTCTCCTATGATTGTTACTTTTTGTTGTTAATAATAATAATAATAATTATTATTATTATTATTATTATTATTATTATTATTATTTATTTCAACAAACCGGCCGAATCCCACCGAGGAAGGGTGACCTGAAAAGAAAAACAAAAAGTTTCTCATTTTAAATTTAGTAATTTATACAGAAGAAATTATTATCATTATTAGTTTGGACAGTGACTAGTTCAAGTTTTCTATGAGGTGTGTGTTTATTGTTGGGTATTTAAAGAGTTATACAAGCCACGGCACCACACACGTCCCATACTTGTATACACGGTGATGTTTTTCTCCTGAATCATTGCCCCCGCTGCCCGATCTCAAAACAATCCTCCTGGCTGACGGCTAGGTCAGCCAGATTGGTGGTCGGAGCCTGACACTCAATAAGGCTCTGCCAATTTAAGTAGGAAGGGAAATACTCATAAAAGTAGATTGGGTCGAGCCTGATTCCTTAGACACAAGAAAATAACTTCAATGGCCTGATGGAAGCGTAGAAAGAAGGCCGGGATCCCATTAAGGCCTTAATGTGCTCTTCCCCGGCCGGCAATACACAAAGAATTCGTGAATTAAGCGTCTCGTTCAGGTCTGAAGGCGACAGGCCAGCCAGCTTCTTGGAGGAGAGCTGCTTGCCAACACCTTTTGTGTGGGTCTGGGGGAGGGGGAGGCTGCTAAGATGGTAGTAGAGGAAGCTGCTAAGATGGTGGTGGTAGGTGGGGGGTTGGGTAAAGGTAGTAGTAGTGGGTGGTGGGTATTGTAGTGGGTAGGGGTTGGGTGGAAGTAGTGGTGGTAGTAGGTGGGGTTGGGGGAAGGTAGTGGTGGAGATTGCTAGGATGGTCTGGAAAGGAGAAGGAGGGCGGGGGGTAAAGGTAGTGATGGAGGTGGGTGAAGATCTTAGACACTAAGACGGTGAGGGAAAGGGGTGAAGATGGCGTTATTTTTTTTTATAGCAAAACGTAATATATTAGAATTATGCTTCTACCTCATTCTATATGATAGTTACACAGTGGAAAAACAAACTACCTATGTTCCCCTCTGATAATTCATCACGCATGATGAGTTACGTAGTATCAAAGTCTGCCAGCCTGAGCTGGGAGAGTGCAGTAGAATAATGAGGGTATCACCACCCACGGTAACCTCAGAAGTTTCCTTCAGGCAGAGCTGGAGTCACTACCCCTTGAGTATTACCATGACGTACTGGCTATCCAGAAGACCTAAAATACTTATTTTCATCCTGTTTTTTGAGAATTATATGTACAGGATTACCTTTTATTAAATATAGCGCTCGCTTTAGAGCGCTTCGCTAATACGGCGCTATTCATTGATATATTTATTATTTTTGGTGTTTGTCTTGCTCTTAAGATGGTTTTCAGCAGTTTTCATTTCTTTTATTTACTATTTTTGCCTTTGCATCGTTTTTTAAGGCTGTTGCTACTGCGTACTTAATGATACTGTAAGAATGTTTTCAGGCTTTTACATGCACTGGCAAGTGAAAACAAAACTGATTCGCTTTATGGCGGTGTTCAGGAACAGATCCCGCCGCATTAGTGAGGTATGCCTGTTATATATATATATATATATATATATATATATATATATATATATATATATATATATATATATATATTAACAGCACTCTCACACTACATTTAACAAAAGCAACGCCATAACATACTCCATTGCCCTACAAGTTCTCGCTCCAGGTATGTCACTGTCATGAGTAACAGCGCTTCCTAACTCTCCCAAGCATCATATCCAGGAGCTGCGCCCGAGACCCGGAAATATATGACTACATGGAAAAAAGCTGTATGGCAAACAACACACGTCTCTTTTTTGTAATTGTCTGTCAGTAGAACGTCCGGTTGAAAAGAAAAAGTTTTTTGTTGCTTCGTTAAACTCCGTAGAGCAATAATATAAAAAAATATAAAAAATATAAATACGATTTTTTTTTCTGAAGAACTATGACAGGTTATAGAGTAATTTATTAGAGTATTGAATAATTTTTTTTAAAGGCGTATAGACACCTTTTCTTATAGATGGCAACAATAGCTGCCCAAGGTGTTAGAACTCTGAATTTCTTTTAGCCAGTATACCCCAGAGGGGGTAAGCCAAGTACACCCAGAGGGGGTAAGCCAAGTACACCCAGAGGGTGTAAGCCAAGTACACCCAGAGGGTGTAAGCCAAGTACACCCAGAGGGTGTAAGCCAAGTACACCCAGAGGGTGTAAGCCAAGTACACCCAGAGGGTGTAAGCCAGGCACAACCGAGGGGAGCTACACCCAGAGGGGTAAGCCAAGTACACCCAGAGGGGGTAAGCCAAGACACCCAGAGGGGTAAGCCAAGTACACCCAGAGGGGTAAGCCAAGTACACCCAGAGGGGTAAGCCAAGTACACCCAGAGGGTAAGCCAAGTACACCCAGAGGGGTAAGCCAAGTACACCCAGAGGGGGTAAGCCAAGTACACCCAGAGGGGTAAGCCAAGTACACCCAGAGGGGTAAGCCAAGTACACCCAGAGGGGGTAAGCCAAGTACACCCAGAGGGGTAAGCCAAGTACACCCAGAGGGGTAAGCCAAGACACCCAGAGGGGTAAGCCAAGTACACCCAGAGGGGTAAGCCAAGTACACCCAGAGGGGTAAGCATCACCCAGAGGGTACCAAGTACACCCAGAGAGGAGTAACCAAGTACACCCAGAGGTGTAAGCCAAGTACACCCAGAGGGTAACCAGTACACCACAGGATGGAAGAACACAAACAATGAGGCAACACAGAATGAGGAATAAGCACCGTAATGTCCAACCATAGAGAACTGCATTAGGGACACAGAATTGATGGATAATGCGAGAACACAAAAGTAAAGTTTGCAAGGAACTAATAGATACATTATGAGACACTCAATGTATGGAAGATGGATGAATACTGCATAAAACACGATACTATAGTTAAAAGGATATGAATCATATACACATGAGTGTACTGCAGAAGAATCAATCTAGAGGTGGCACTGAAACAGTCCCTGGGTGTCACTGCAGCAGTCCCTGGGTGTCACTCAGCAGTGGGCACTAAAACAGTCCCTGGGTGTCACTGCAGCAGTCCCTGGGTGTCACTGCAGCAGTCCCTGGGTGTCACTGCAGCAGTCCCTGGGTGTCACTGCAGCAGTCCCTGGGTGTCACTGCAGCAGTCTCTGGGTGGCACTAAACAGTTCCTGGAGTGGGGCTGCTAGCCCCACCATACAGTGGTAATATATATATATATATATATATATATATATATATATATATATATATATATATATATATTAGTAGAATAGCAAGACAACACGTTAAAAAAAACATTGGTGCGGAATCAAATACATGCCACAATGTTTGTCAGAACGAGTTACATAACCAATGCCTATTTTTTTAAATACAAAATACTGTATGATGTTCTGTATGTTATGAAAATGTTAAAATGCTGCAGAGGTCTCTCTGTCTGTCTGTGTCTGTCTGTCTCTCTCAGACAGACCGACAGACACAGACAGACAGCACGAAACACAGACCTGGATTACTGTGACCTTCACACCTCCCACCCAGCAACAGTGTCCTCAGCCTCACTACCCACATCTACCACGGTGTTACAAACCAGTGTATCCCGATGTGTGTCCGGCACGGTGATACATTATCCATGGAATGTCATGCCCACTCCCGTGTTAGTTTTTGGGCACGCCGAATAAGTCATAATTCTACAATAGCTAGGATTCGTAGCTCAGTGGCTGAACTTACAACCTAAAGGACGCGGGTTCGATCCTTGGCGAGTCGTCACCTTTCTCCCCTAGTAATGGATCGTTGCTTACTATTTACAAGACAAATTGTTAATATTTGTCCAGATTTACTCATGTTAGCGCTTTTGGAGCCTAGTTCCTAGGCCTACTGTGTGTGTATATGTTCATGTGATATGGCCTACAGGATGGATATAGGGTGCACATTAAACTAGCTGCTTCAGAGGCTAAATAAAAAAAGTCGTATGGTGACAAGTATATATCATGATATTTTCTAGCAAGACAGCTATTTCATGAGTGATGGTGCATGTGTTTCCTTTCTTGGGGCCACCCAACTGGTCGATGTGTTAAGAAAAAAAAAAACAGTTTTCTTGGGTTATCCTATGTTTGTAATGTGAAATATACGTAACATAGCAAAACTTACATTAAACCACATTTCGCTCTAAGTAGGGCTTTATCAAGTCTTTCCTATGTTAAAAAGTTTAAAACTATAATGAGGTAAGTCTGAGCCAGTAGGATGCTCGGGGGTAGGCAGACAGGATGTAGCAAAACTTGTCTTATTTTAATGAACGGAGATTCGAGTCTTTAGTTGGTGTGAGTTACACTTGGTAATTACTGAGGGATACTATAGGCGTTGTTGGGGAAGTGTAGGAGTAGGGAGGGGAAGAAGTGTAGGGGTGAGGAGGTTGCAGGTGCAAGAGTGTGGGAGGGAAGAGTGAAGGAGGTTGCAGGTGCAAATGGAGACATGGAGGGGCAGGTGGAGGTGCCAGGTTGGTCAGTGGAGCACCTCCACAAACGTGCCTGTTAAAATAACTTTGGCAAAGTTAATAACAAGGTTAGAAGGTTCTCTAAGTATTGCAATAATGTGAATTCTGTGTTGCCTCGAGACAGCTCGCTGAATATAAAGTCAGTATTTACATCTTCCACCTTCCTTTGTTCTAAACAATACCATGACTTGAATGCACAAGAAATTTTACGACTCCGTTATTAAGTTATTATGAACTATAAACCCAAAACTAAGTCAGGTATAAGAAACTTAACTCATAAAAATGTTTGAGTTTGGGGAGGCGAGTGGGAGACAGGAACAACACTTGGGTGTTCTAACTTAGTGTTGCAACTTGACAGTGGTTCAGGGAGGAGCGAAACGTCGTCATTAGGTTCCTTTCCTAAGTTTTTTTTTTTCCTAATTGTTCCAACCACTGTATTGTGACTGTTTATTCTCTTAGCATTTTCCCCTCTCAACACTAATAATAATAATTTAATTATTATTATTATTATTATTATTATTATTATTATTATTATTATTATTATTATTGAATAGGGTTATCAAAGCTTATTCCTTGCGTAGCCTTGTAAATGGGTTGGTAAAACATTTTTGTTTGAGAGGGTCTTGCCTAGTATGGGCCAGTAGACCTGTTAGTGTTCCTCCCTATGTTTTTATTTCTTATGAAGGGGAAGCGCTAAAGCCTCAGGGATCCTACAGCGCCTGTGAAATGGGATTCATATCAGATTTGATCCTAGAAAGATGAGATGTATATTGTCAAGACCTAGACAATATATACACAGTGAGCGGCTCTCAGCTCTCTTGCTTGACTGATGTACTCACGGTCACCCGACCACTCAGAACCACCACTGGAGGAGGGTTTGTGGTGGAGGTGGTGGGCGTGTGGTGGAGGTGGGGGTTGGTGATGGAGGAGAACTGGTAGCTAGTAGGCAAGAGTCCCAGCCACTCTAGACTTTAGAATTTCATTCCTAATAAAAATAAACCATATAGCTAAAACTGCCATTCTTATCAGTCCTCTTGTTGATGGCTGATGGAAAACTTGAGTTATATCAGTGCTTTTCCTTAGTCCAGGAGATATTACGGACCACTAGCTGCCAGGGACCCCAGCTGCCAGGGACACCAGCTGCCAGGGACCCCCAAGCTGCCCCCATCAATTAACACTCAAGCAAACTATATATTTGTAGTAAATAATGCGTACGAGTTTCTCAAGAACTACGAGTCATTATTACACTGGGGAAGCACGAAATCCATAGGAGTCATACGGCACCTGGGAAATGGTAGATGATGAGGTCTCGTTCCTGGAAGAAGGTAGCTCCGTTTCCTTGAATCAAGAGATCATCAGCATCAAGACACTCCTAGACGAGAGTTCAGTTGTGGAAAAGGTGTTAATTCTATTACTCTTCAAGCATCAAGACAGTGTATGTGTACTGAGTGGAGTGTATCTCTGTGTATACACTGAGAGATACTTGCCTGGTGGTGATCAGGTAAGTCTTAATAATTTCGAAGCATCAGTACTCGGGTCTTGAAGATGGGGAGTGAGACATCTCTGGTCTGGAGAGAAGAGTGGAGGCTGGAAGGGAGGAGAGAGTTTTATGTCTTCGTTACTGGCAACGATAATGGCTATTAAGGAGGTGGTAAAGCACTCCTCGTTGATCGTTACCTTGTTATGATGTGTGAGGTTGTGGCACAGCCTTGTTTGACTCCCCTTATACCTTCCTCTCTTCTTCCCTCGTCTTAATCCCTTCTTTTCTCACCTGCCTTCCTTGTTCCTTCTCCCTCGCCTTCCCCTCCCATCCTCTCCCTTTCATCCCCCTCCTTTTTCATTTCTTTTCCCTTCTTCCTTGCCTTTCCTCTTCTCCTTTTTCTTCTCTCATTCCCCTCTTTCCTTCCCCTCCTCTTCCACTCCCCACGCCCGACACTAGGGCTTAGTTCTGTTGGGTCACGGGACATGTTGGTGTCCCGGTTAATGAAGAGACAGATACTGATGTGAATGCTTCTTTAATGAGCTCTTTCTCACGTCACCTCCTGGGCTCTACAAATGAGAACGTTATACAGAATCGGTAGGACGTGGGTACTGACCCTTGAGACGATTCTCTCTGGACGGGGAGCGCACACCACATCTGTGTGTGGGTGTTTTTGTGTGTGTTTATGCCGTATCCTCAGTCACTCTCCCTTCTCATAAATTATGTCCCCTTCAAGGCCAGCTCAGGAAACTAGTCCCTTCGCGTCTCTCTACACTCCCACATGTTTACCACGTAAACATACCTGTGAACTATGTGACGAATTGGAAGGGTTCTATTACCTTGGCAGAACAGTCCCTTGTGTCCCCAGGTCGTACTTAATTGTCAACTCAGGTGCTGTTGGGAGCAAAGTGAGTTCTTGAGTTTATATTAGCTGTGGCCAACTAATATTTTCATTTTAATGTTCATATAATTCATTTTCATGCACTGGATTTTGCGCAAAGGGAGGTTTTCTCACGTCATCTTTGAGCGAAACGTTGCTATAGATGTCAGTCACTGTATTTTTATGGTTAATAATTTAAGACTGATTTTAACTGAATCTAATATTTGGCTGTGGTTCGTACGTCAGTTTGCGTGCGGCCAGCAGTAACAGCCTGGTTGATCAGACCATGATCCACCATGAGGCCTGGTCTCAGACCGAGCCGCGAGGGCGTTGACCCGCGAAACCCTCTCCAGGTAATATTCTGGATATTAGGTTTTACAAGGACGCCCCGATGGAAATAAATCTCTAACCTTTTTGGGCTATACTAGATAACTTGTACACACATTACATTACTAGTAAGACGACTATGATTATGATGAAACACTTATACAACGTATGGGAATCTTTATTAAGCAAACGTTTCGCCACACAGTGGCTTCATCAGTCCAATACAAAGTAGAAATGGGTAAGGAGAGGAGGAGTTTGAGGTAATCAGTCCCTCAGTCTTGGACAAGTATTGAAGAATTCCTTGTACATATCAAGATCCCATGATGTTGCAGAGAAGGCCACAGAAGTTGCTTATATACTGCAGTGAGTGGAAGCAGGAGGAGGTGGGATCACAGTGGGACCATCCACTAGTGTAAGTAGGCCTTCGTCCAAAGGTTGGACAAGTATTGAAGAATTCTTTGTATCAAGATCCCATGATGTTGCAGTGTCTGACAGATGTGATTAAATGGTTTTGAAGAAACGTTTCGCCACACAATGGCTTCATCAGTCCAATGGAAAGCAGGAAGGTGGATGGTCCCACTTGATATCGCCTCCTGCTTCGACTAACCTGACTGTAGTACATAAGCCATTTCTCTGGCCCTATGCTGTACTTCCTACAAGAGTAATGAACTAAGCACATCTATTCCAGGCTTAGGGACTGATTACCTCAAACTCCTCCTTATACCTTTCTGTTTTGTATTGGACTGATGAAGCCACTGTGTGGCGAAACGTTTCTTCAATAAAGATTCCCATATGTTGCATAAGTGTCTCAATTCTTCTACTTGTCGGTTTTCAAAACCATTTTTCACATCTTACGGGATTTATTACCTGGTGAGATTAGATGTCTTACAGGTTTCAAATATTATCTCCCACGTGACAAGTTGAAACCTTCCAATCATCCAAATAATTTAAGATAAGAGTAAATTTAGTATGACGTTTCGGTCTCAGACTTCTGTCAAGGCAGTTATGACTTAACCGGGGTCCAGGACAGATCGAAACGTCGCAAAAAAAGAATGATAATTCTTTTAATATTTTCATTCTAAATTCAGGTCAGGTTTAGACCAGACTGCGGGAGGCGATGATCAATGCAGCGACACACCTGATATCTGTTTTGTTTTTTTAAAAGCAGGTTGGTACTGTAATTGGTCAGTGTAGCCCTTCGGTGGAGCAAGTAATGGTTGGAATTCTGTATGGTATATCACCTGTTTTGTCTTTCCCAAAGCCATTCATTCATCATAACCCACATGTTGACTTTTCCTAGTTTGTTCTCTCTTAAATTTATAAAATCTCTTCAACGGATCTACACTTTTTTCAAGGAATAAACACTTGCGTATCGAAATGTTTTGATTAAAGTGTCGTCAACACTGATCCTGGCTAAGTGAGAGAACACTTGACAGAAAACTGAAACAGTCAAGAGAGAGCTGTATATTTCGACCCATATTAGATCCCCTCTTCAACAGATTCGCCGGAGAGGCTCGTGTGGATATCTTTTATCCGTGTTTCAGTTTTCTGAAAAAGTAGTGTCGTAAATTTTTTCCTGTTCACATCTGCACGTTCCGTTGTATGTTATTTTTTTTTTTTACATTTTATTTCACTGTCGTTCCTGTGACTGTTTCCGGTTTTTTTTTTGTATGTCTTTACCTTATTCTCTCTTTTTGGGTTGGGCTGTTATTGACCTGTGTTGGTTTCACATATTTTCTGACTTTTTTTTTTATTCAGACTTTGTGATGATTCACCTGCCTGTGTTTTTTCTTGTAGCATTTCAGTCTTTATTTTTATGTTTCTTTTGCGTTTATATTTTTGTGTTTTATCAGGGTTAAATTAATTGGTAAATTGGAACCTGAGGTTCTTTGTGTGTTAGTGAGCTTACTACAACTGCCAGATCAGCCAGATTGTTATTTAGGCCTGCGATCAGCCAGCAGCAACAGCTTGGTTGAACAGCGAGTCAACGAGGAACTCTAGTAGTTGTAATACTACTACAACTAATATTTCTACTACTACTACTAATACCGCTAGTATTACACCTCACCTTGTGGCAACGTTTCGCTCCTGGAGAGCGAAACGTTGCCACAATAAAATGTCACATTAGTTGCACTTGTATTATACACCTGGATCATAGACGATAGTTAATAATCTAGACAGAAGTAGACAGTTTTCAGCAGACAGCCCATGTACTGCCATGTACTCCCGTGTACTGTCGTGTACTCCCGTGTACTGTCATGTACTCCCGTGAACTAGTACACAGTGAAATCTCACTCTGCATATTTTGACATATACGAAGATATGAAAGTGTCAAAGCAAGCAACGACGTTTCGCTCCTTATCAAGATACTGAGTAAAGCTCTACGCTGATCGAAGCGTTGTCTTTCATCTTTCCCGACAGAAAGCTTATTTTGCAACGTTTCTGTCTTCATGCTTATTTAGACTGAAAGGGGCACAAATTCATTGACTTGGAGTCTTGATGTTTCGGTCCTGAGACCTTGATCACTTCTAATAAACATATTCACAGTGCTGCAGGTCCCAAGACCGAAACGTCTTCAATAAAGATGCAGTAAGTGAATGCATTTGTGCCCCCTTACAGTCCTTAAGTTATCGGTATTTACTACCGTGTTGAACAAGACACGTGTGCAACACCCGACTTTATTACCCAACAATAAAGATAAACATGTGTTGCACATGTGTGTTATTATTCAGCTTGTGTGTACTGTGTACCATCATTATTATTCATGCTGCGTTTTTATTGCCAGTGCTTTATTCCCATCTTTATTTCGCGTGAGGCTCCGTGTTTTGATTTTTTTTGTCACATTTGTCGTGGTCTATGATGCACTGTTTTCTTTGCTAACACCTGCAAATAAGCTATGTGTAAAGAGGCTAAACACCTGCAGGTTTTAGCGTACTTAATGCTTGTGTTAACATGTTAAACACTGAGAAGTGGGGGAGAGAGAGAGATAAACAGAGGGGTGAGGGAGGAGAGAGATAAACAGAGGGGTGAGGGAGGAGAGAGATAAACAGAGGGGTGAGGGAGGAGAGAGATAAACAGAGGGTGAGGGAGAGAGATAAACAGAGGGGTGAGGGAGGAGAGAGATAAACAGAGGGTGAGGGAGGAGAGAGATAAACAGAGGGTGAGGAGGAGAGAGATAAACAGAGGGTGAGGAGGAGAGAGATAAACAGAGGGTGAGGAGGAGAGAGATAAACAGAGGGGTGAGGGAGGAGAGAGATAAACAGAGGGTGAGGAGAGAGAGATAAACAGAGGGGTGAGGGAGGAGAGAGATAAACAGAGGGGTGAGGGAGGAGAGAGATAAACAGAGGGGTGAGGGAGGAGAGAGATAAACAGAGGGGTGAGGGAGGAGAGAGATAAACAGAGGGGTGAGGGAGGAGAGAGATAAACAGAGGGGTGAGGGAGGAGAGAGATAAACAGAGGGGTGAGGGAGGAGAGAGATAAACAGAGGGGTGAGGGAGGAGAGAGATAAACAGAGGGGTGAGGGAGGAGAGAGATAAACAGAGGGGTGAGGGAGGAGAGAGATAAACAGAGGGGTGAGGGAGGAGAGAGAGAAACAGAGGGTGAGGGAGGAGAGAGAGATAAACAGAGGGTGAGGGAGGAGAGAGATAAACAGAGGGTGAGGGAGGAGAGAGATAAACAGAGGGTGAGGGAGGAGAGAGATAAACAGAGGGTGAGGGAGGAGAGAGATAAACAGAGGGTGAGGGAGGAGAGAGATAAACAGAGGGTGAGGAGAGAGAGATAAACAGAGGGTGAGGGAGGAGAGAGATAAACAGAGGGTGAGGAGGAGAGAGATAAACAGAGGGTGAGGAGGAGAGAGATAAACAGAGGGGTGAGGAGGAGAGAGATAAACAGAGGGGTGAGGAGGAGAGAGATAAACAGAGGGTGAGGAGGAGAGAGAAACAGAGGGTGAGGAGGAGAGAGAAAACAGAGGGGTGAGGAGGAGAGAGAAACAAGAGGGGTGAGGGAGGAGAGAGAAAACAAGAGGGGTGAGGAGGAGAGAGAAAACAAGAGGGGTGATGGAGGAGAGAGAAAACAAGAGGGTGATGGAGGGAGGAAAAGAGGTGATGGAGGAAACAAGAGGGGTGATGGAGGAGAGAGAGAAACAAGAGGGGTGATGGAGGAGAGAGAGAAACAAGAGGGGTGATGGAGGAGAGAGAGAAACAAGAGGGGTGATGGAGGAGAGAGAGAAACAAGAGGGGTGATGGAGGAGAGAGAGAAACAAGAGGGGTGATGGAGGAAACAGAGGGTGATGGGGGAGAGAAACAAGAGGGGTGATGGAGGAGAGAGAGAAACAAGAGGGTGATGGAGGGAGAGAGAGAAACAAGAGGGTGATGGAGGAGAGAGAAACAAGAGGGTGATGGAGGAAAAAAGAGGGTGATGGAGAGAGAAACAAGAGGGGTGATGGAGGAGAGAGAAACAAGAGGGGTGATGGAGGAGAGAGAAACAAGAGGGGTGATGGAGGAGAAACAGAGGGGATGGAGAAAACAAGAGGGGTGATGGAGGAGAGAGAGAAACAAGAGGGGTGATGGAGGAGAGAGAGAAACAAGAGGGGTGATGGGAGGAGAGAAAACAAGAGGGTGATGGAGGAGAAGAGAAACAAGAGTGGTGATGGAGGAGAGAGAGAAACAAGAGGGTGAGGAGGAGAGAGAGAACAAGGGGTGAGGGAGAGGAGAAACAAGGGGTGAGGAGGAGAGAGAAACAAGAGGGGTGAGGGAGGAGAGGGAGAAACAAGAGGGGTGAGGGAGGAGAGAGATAAACAGGGGTGAGGAAGGAGAGAGAGAAACAGAGGGGTGAAGGAGGTTAAAAATTCAATATGTTTGCTCTTGGTATTGTAAGATCTCTTAGCTTGTAAATAAAACTGGAAACTCGTAACCTAACCCTGTAAAACCACTTGTGTGAAAAAAGGGAAAGGAGGGAAATAAAGAAGGTAAAAAAATACGAGATAGATACATGGGAAAGGAGTAAATAAAGATACCTGAAGGGAGGGAGGGAGGGTGGGAGAGACAGTGAAGAGTGGAATGCCTTATATCCTGAAGAAGGCATACTCACGCTCTCCTGAAAGGCCTCGGGTGCTCTCTGACTGCCATGTTCAAGCCAAAGTATTCTGGCTTTTATGAGCTAGTGGTGGAAGTATTGCAGTACACTGTTATGTTGGTGTATCGCAGTACACTCGGCTACATGGGTGTATCGCAGTACACTCAGTTGCAAAATATCCCTTATGACCCCAAATTGCACGTGAGGGCGCTTAAACCCCGGCTCTCGTGCTCTAATGACATGCAGTAATTGCAATGACTCTGCTTGCAGCACAAGAGCCAAATTTCTGAAGTTAATTGTGTGACTGTCGAAACAGAATCATTTAGTATTTTTAATCTCTTATCATCCTAACGCAGTGCATGAAGAAGGGGGGTGGATGATGAGGGTGGGGTGTGTGTGATGAGGGGGTTGTGAGGGTGTATGATTGGAGTGGGAGGGTGTACAGTGTTCTGATGGAACCATGGATGATGATAGGTTTAAGCAGTAAGCTTTTAACACTGACCTTGGGTAGCCTACACGTTCTTAGCATCTAGTTTATACCAGGTGAAAATGTTAGCATAGGCCGCCACTAGTTAGCGATTCTCTGTTGTTGTGCAACAGCTGTGGCAACCGAGACCTCAACACTTAACGTTGCATAAGTGTCTCATTCATCTCCCCACAGAGGTGTGGGGAAGGGACAATGTTAAATATATATTTACAAAAGCAAGTCGCTACTGTTACAGATGTGTAATTGGCAACAGTTCTGCCGCGGCTCGCTCATTAAATACAAATCTGAAATGAAATCATAGACGAAGTTGGTGGTTGGCAGTGCAATCAGACCGATTAGCTGATCGGTTAATTTCCCCGCTACTCTGGCATAGGTCAGTATCCAGATGATCTGTGCGCTGTGATATTACGTTACATCACGGTATAATATCACGGTATCCAACCGGTAATCATTCTTGAAAATGGTATAAAATACCGACAAGTTGAAAATTAAGACACATGCGTTACAGTTGGGTATCTTTGTTGATGAAACTTTTCGCCTACATAGTACGTTTCTTCAGTCAAAGTGAGCAATAGTAGTGAAATGATGATGTAAACAGTCCATCAACCTTGGAGGAAAAGTATTTGAGGTGGTCAGTCCCTCAACCTGGAGAAGTTCTACCCAGGTAGATCTGTTTATACCTTGATAAAGCCCACTGTGTGGGCGAAACGTAGTCAATAAAGAATCGCATTATACTGCATTTGTGTGTAATTTTTCCATAAGTTCTTGGCTGCAGTCTTTAATTTACTACCAATTGTTAGCAGCTTAATGTTTTCTCATTGGTTCCTGAAGGATGTTTTCTGGGCTCAGCGCCCCCGCGACCCGGTCTCAGACCACGCCTCTTGGTGGACCAAGGCCTGATCAGCCTACTGGTGTCGGTTGATCAGGCTGATGACCAAAAGCTCCAGCTCCGGGTCGTCATACGACTAAAACACGCGTCAGGAAACCTTACCTAACCTAACCTACTGTAGTATAATGATTGATTTGTTAAAATTTCTGTAACCTAAAGGCTGATTAGGTAGCCCTTCTACCTGATTGGTCAGGTTTTTCTTCACTTCTTGGCTGATTGGTTAGCTTTTATGCACCTCACTGTTTGATTGGTCGGCTTTTATGGACCCGAATGATTGATTGAATATTTTTTTGCATCATACTGGCTGGTTGGTTAGTTTATCTTCGTCTCAGTTCTAATTAATTTTCAGGAAAGAGCAAGTGGTTATTTGTACAGCAACTGATTCATACAATTTTAGCTTTCAATAATTTTTTACACGCCTGGATCACATGTAATTGACTCCCACGTGTCTGAATCGAACATTGGTCGACTTTGCACATCCTCGATGACGCACTGACTTTCTTGGGTTATCCTGGGTGGCTAACCTTCCTGGGTTAAAAATCCGAAGAAATCTTATCTTAATCTTATCACCCACACTGGTCGACTTGTGTAACACTGACTCAGATTAATCGACTTTTGCATGGCTGAGGGAGGTAAGATCAGGAGTCTGACAATAATACAGCGGCTCGCAATAACGTACAAAGGCTCTCTGGAAACTCAAAGCAGATAGCACAATACTGAGGTAAAAATTGGTATAAAATCTTCTATTTGTCGGGCCAGAAATGAGTATTTAAAAAAAAAAAAAAAAAAAAAAATTAGAGATTACAGAGGAATTTATTATTACGCTAACAAATAGCGCTGAAATGCTAAGCTGAGCGATCGCGCTACTTATATACCGCTTTTGTATTTTTAGTTCTGTTTTTGTATAATCTATTTTTTTTACATACTGAGCTGTAGTAACTTTAAAAATGCATAAATACTGCAGCATAACTTTAAAAAAATGCATCAAGAACTGTATATCAGAGTATATATGCTAAGAGATTATTGTAGTCCGTATTTTAGGGATTAAAGCATTGTGGACTCGAGGTGTAGAGGTTACGTGCACCTTAATGACCCTCGTGTAGTCGGTAGGCTTTATAACCAATTAACCGTCTTAACCAGACACTCGTAGTATGGGATGACATTCGTGTCTGTAGTGTGACGTGACACCCATGTCTACAAATCTTGTCTACAATACTGGATGACAAGTCATGTCTACAATACTGGATGACAAGTCATGTCTACAATACTGGATGACAAGTCATGTCTACAATACTGGATGACAAGTCATGTCTACAATACTGGATGACAAGTCATGTCTACAATACTGGATGACAAGTCATGTCTACAATACTGGATGACAAGTCATGTCTACAATACTGGATGACAAGTCATGTCTACAATACTGGATGACAAGTCATGTCTACAATACTGGATGACAAGTCATGTCTACAATACTGGATGACAAGTCATGTCTACAATACTGGATGACAAGTCATGTCTACAATACTGGATGACAAGTCATGTCTACAATACTGGATGACAAGTCATGTCTACAATACTGGATGACAAGTCATGTCTACAATACTGGATGACAAGTCATGTCTACAATACTGGATGACAAGTCATGTCTACAATACTGGATGACAAGTCATGTCTACAATACTGGATGACAAGTCATGTCTACAATACTGGATGACAAGTCATGTCTACAATACTGGATGACAAGTCATGTCTACAATACTGGATGACAAGTCATGTCTACAATACTGGATGACAAGTCATGTCTACAATACTGGATGACAAGTCATGTCTACAATACTGGATGACAAGTCATGTCTACAGGATAACACGGACACTAATATGTTTTAAAAGTTCATGTTTTTCCTTCTCTTGTGAGAAGAAAAGAAATGTTGCAAAACAAGCTTTTATTGGGAGAACGTTTCGCTGTTGACATGATAAAACTACACAGAGCGAAACGTTGCGTCCCCCATTAAAAAAAAAAATTCTGTAAGGCCTCTTTTTCTCCAAGAGAAAGAAGGTTCCTTCACAGCATCAGCGAATTAGTAAATATTTTCACTTGTTTTAAGATAAACTAATTAATTTGGAAGAAATGAAGTGTGTTTTGGCCCCACATTAATAACGGTGTCAGCGCGCCTCCGGCAAGAGAGTGATGGAGTGAGTGATGAAGAAAGTGTTTCTTCTTTTTCGGGTCACCCTACCTTGGTGGGAAACGGCCGATATGTTAATAAAAATATTGTTATTATTATTATTATTATTATTATTCATAAAGAATGGTAAACACTTGTAATAAGGTAATCAGGTTTGATCTGAAGAAGGGAGGGGTATCTCTTAATTCCTTTGATCAAGAGCCCTTCACCAGAACAATGGTGTCACTACCTGGAAGTGAGAGAGAGATTTTGTGTAAAGAAATGGAGTGATTTCATAAAATATTAGTTAGCCGAGAGCAATTAAGTGAAAGATGGTGAATGTGGTTCTTCCTTTTTGGAGTTGCCTTACTCCAATGCGAGACGGCGAGGGGTGTTAATAGCCGATCAGAGTGAAGCAAACTGTAGGGAAACACAGGTACACGTAAATATATGATCCTAAGAGGTGGATCACTGTGAACGAGGAAAGTTCACGGAGAGTGAACTTAGGGTTGGGAAGATAATGTAATTATTGTTAAGCGTTAAACCCGTGTGTGTTGAGACGTGTTGGCCAGGCGGCAGGGCTGGGAGGAGGAGTGGCTGGGGAGAGAGAAAGAGGATTGCTTTGTAGAAAGTCACGGGGTTGTGAAGAGAGGAGAGGAAGAAGAGGCAAGAAGGTACTGGCAGGAGTTTGCTGTAAAAGCTGGGAATATTAGAGATTTACAGAGTATGACACGAGGTAAATCCAGTATGAAGTGGGGAGAAAATATAGTTTTTGCACCGCCTGACCATGGAAGGAATAATTGTTCTTGGGGACTGAGGCAACAAACTTGAGAAAATACTTACACTCAGAATTGAGTCTTGATAAATCCTGAGCGCAACTTAAGAGTGGGCAAACTGCTTTTGTATTTGTCATATAATTATATTTTATTACATATATATTCTACTTTCTTACATATTGGGCTGCGCTAACTTTAAAAAACCCATAAATACTGCAGCTTGTTCCTACCAGTAGCACACATCATGGATATACGCATCAGAAAGCGTATGTCAGTATATATGGTGAGACTAAAGGCTTTATCTCCATTACGTCTCCATTCAAGCAAATTATCTTGCTTGAAAAAGGAAGAAAGACATGATTCTCTGCCACCTGCTGCCACAACAAGCAACTTAAGGGACTAACAAGACATTTATGATAAATGAGACATTTTTGTAATATTTGGGTATCATTATTCTGGAAACGTTTCGCTCCATGGTGGCTTCTTCGGTCCAATGCAGAAAAAGGTGGAATAAGAGTAGTAGTTTGAGGTAATCAGTCCCTCAGACTTGAGTCGATGAAGCCACTGTGGGGCGAAACGTTTCCAGGATAAAAATACCCGAATGCTCCAAAAGTGTCTCATTTATCAACGTGTCGGTTTTGTAAACCATTTATTCACAAGACATTTATTGTCATTGATCATCACTGGGAACATAACGTGTAGACACTACACTGAAGGCGGCACTGAAGGCGGCACTGAAGGCGGCACTGAAGGCGGCACTGAAGGCGGCACTGAAGGCGGCACTGATAACAATAATTAAGGTTTGGAAATGTACTGTTGCTAGCATATAAAAACTCCATTATTGCAATTTTTCAACAAGTTTTATTCACATACACATAAAATTAAGAGGAGAGGAGGGGGGGGAGGAAAACCCACTTAAGACAAAAACGAGGAAGAATGCATATCTAGACCTCTAGCTGAGGCCCTCATCAGGAGATATAAATGAAACCAGGCATTTGTAGGGGTAAGGAGAGTGGTTGGTTCCTTTCCAGCTGAGTTTAGCGTCACATTGTCCTGAAGGCGCTTCATGATATCTCCTTTTAGGAATGTGAAGGTGTTTCTGGGTAATGTTCGTGACCTAAGAAGCTTTAAACATAAATGGAGAGCACTGCAGTAGGCCTACTGTCCCATAATACGTTGATCAAGTACTTCACATCAATTAGTGTGTTGCAAAGGTGCGTGCCTGGACCCGTGTGAATACCCAATTAAAGCTGGGATATTTTTCTAGTTCGTATTAGGTAATCACATCTAGATTAAAAATTCCCTTTGAAAAAAGGTTTAAGTTCCGTATGGCTTCGGTTAGTGTCATGTGACAACTCTAGTATATCAGGTAAAATGAGTCATTACATATATATATATATATATATATATATATATATATATATATATATATATATTTTATATATATATATATATATATTTTTTTATTAACACATCGGCCGATTCCCACCAAGGCAGGGTGGCCCGAAAAGAAAAACTTTCATCATCATTCACTCCATCACTGTCTTGCCAGAAGGGTGCTTTACACTACAGTTATAAAACTGCAACATTTACACCCCTCCTTCAGAGTGCCGGCACTGTACTTCCCATCTCCAGAACTCAAGTCCGGCCTGCCGGTTTCCTGAATCCTTCATAAATGTTACTTTGCTCACACTCCAACAGCACGTCAAGTATTAAAAACCATATGCCTCCATTCACTCCTATCAAATACGCTCACACATGCTTGCTGGAAATCCAAGCCCCTCGCACACAAAACTTCCTTTACCCCCTCCCTCCAACCTTTCCTAGGCCGACCCCTACCCGCCTTCCCTCCACTACAGATTTATACACTCTCGAAGTCACTCTGTCTCGTTCCATTCTCTCTACATGTCCAAACCACCTCAACAACCCCTCCTCAGCTCTCTGGACAATCGTTTTGGTAATCCTGCACCTCCTCCTAATTTCCAAACTCCGAATTCTCTGCATTATATTCACACCACACATTGACCTCAGACATGACATCTCCACTGCCTCCAGCCTTCTCCTCGTTGCAACATTCATCACCCATGCTTCACACCCATATAAGAGCGTTGGTATAACTATACTCTCATACATTCCCCTCTTTACTTCCATGGACAAGGTTCTTTGTCTCCACAGACTCCAAGTGCTCCACTCACCCTTTTCCCCTCATCAATTCTATGATTCACCTCATCCTTCATAGACCCATCCGCCGACATGTCCACTCCCAAATATCTGAATACATTCACCTCCTCCATACTCTCTCCCTCCAATCTGATATCCAATCTTTCGTCACCTATTCTTTTTGTTATTCTCATCACCTTACTCTTTCCTATATTCACTTTCAATTTTCTTCTTTACACACCCTACCAAATTCATCCACCAACCTCTGCAGCTTCTCTTCAGAATCTCCCAAAAGCACAGTGTCATCAGCAAAAAGCAACTGTGACAACTCCCACTTTGTATTTGCTTCTTTATCTTTTAGCCCAACACCTCTTGCCAAGACCCTCGCATTCACTTCTCTTACAACCCCATCTATAAATATATTGAACAACCACGGTGACATCACACATCCTTGTCTAAGGCCCACTTTTACTGGGAAATAGTCCCCTTCCCTCCTACACACTCTAACCTGAGCCTCACTATCCTCATAAAAACTCTTCACTTCTTTCAGTAACCTTCCTCCTATTCCATACACCTGCAACATCTGCCACATTGCCCCCTATCTACCCTATCATACGCCTTTTCCAAATCCATAAATGCCACAAAAACATCTTTACCCTTATCCAAATACTGTTCACCTATATGTTTCACTGTAAACACTTGGTCTACACACCCCTACCTTTCCTAAAGCCCCTTGTTCATCTGCTATCCTGCTTTCTGTTTTACTCTTAATTCTTTCAATAATAACTCTACCATACACTTTACCAGGTACACTCAACAGACTTATTCCCCTATAATTTTGCACTCTCTTTTGTCCCCTTTGCCTTTATACAAAGGAACAATACACGCTCTCTGCCAATCCCTAGGTACCTTACCCTCTTCCATACATTTATTAAATAATAGCACCAACCACTCCAAAATTATATCCCCACCTGCTTTTAACATTTCTATCTTTATCCCATCAATCCCAGCTGCCTTACCCCTTTCATTCTACCCACTGCCTCACGAACTTCCCCTACACCCACAACTGGCTCTTCCACACTCCTACAAGATGTTATTCCTCCTTGCCCTACACACGAAATCACAGCTTCCCTGTCTTCATCAACATTTAACAAATCCTCAAAATATTCTCTCCATCTTCCCGATACCTCTAACTCTCCATTTAATAACTCTCCTCTCCTATTTTTAACTGTCAAATCCATTTGTTCTCTAGGCTTCCTCAACTTATTAATCTCATTCCAAAACTTTTTCTTATTTTCAACAAAATTTGCTGATAACATCTCACCCACTCTCTCATCTGCTCTCTTTTTACATTGCTTCACCACTCTTTTAACCTCTCTTTTTCTCTCCATATACTCTTCCCTCCTTGCATCACTTCTACTTTGTAAAAACCTCTCATATGCTAACTTTTTCTCCCTTACTACTCTCTTTACATCATCATTCCACCAATCGCTCCTCTTCCCTCCGCACCCACTCGCCTGTAACCACAAACTTCTGCTGAACACTCTAACACTACATTTTTAAATCTACCCCATACATTTTCGACCCCATTGCCTACACTCTCACTAGCCCATCTATCCTCCAATAGTTGTTTATATCTTACCCTAACTGCCTCCTCTTTTAGTTTATAAACCTTCACCTCTCTTTACTTACTGATTCTATTTTCCTTGTATCCCATCTACCTTTTACTCCCACTGTAGCTATAACTAAAAAGTGATCTGATATATCTGTAGCCCCTCTATAAACATGTACATCCTGAAGTCTACTCAACAGTCTTTTATCTATCAATACATAGTCCAACAAACTACTGTCATTACGCCCTACATCATATCTTGTATACTTATTTATCCTTTTTTTCTTAAAATATGTATTACCTATAACTAAACCCCTTTCTATACAAAGTTCAATCAAAGGGCTCCCATTATCATTTACACCTGGCACCCCAAACTTACCTACTACACCCTCTCTGCATGTTTCTCCCACTTTAGCATTTAGGTCCCCTACCACAATTACTCTCTCATTTGGTTCAAAAGTTCCTATACATTCGCTTAACATCTCCCAAAATCTCTCTCCTCCTCTACACTCCTCTCTTCTCCAGGTGCATACACGCTTATTATGACCCACTTTTCGCATCCGACCCTTATTTTAATCCACATAATCCTTGAATTTACACATTTATATTCCCTCTTTTCCTTCCATAACTGATCCTTCAACATTATTGCTACCCCTTCCTTAGCTCTAACTCTCTCAGATACTCCTGACTTAATCCCATTTATTTCTCCCCACTGAAACTCGCCTACCCCCTTCAGCTTTGTTTCGCTTAGGGCCAGGACATCCAACTTCTTTTCATTCATAACATCGGCAATCATCTCTTTCTTATCATCCGCACTACATCCACGCACATTCAGACAACCCAATTTTATAAAGTTTTTCTTCTTCTCGTTTTTAGTAGATATATATATATATATATATATATATATATATATATATATATATATATATATATATATATATATATATATATATATATATATTATTGCTGCACCCTTTTTCTAGGGATATTGAGAATGAAGTTTGACAAATTGCAGAACGAAGCCATGAAAATTACTTAAGGTTGTCCAATAAACGCATTGATTGCAGCAGTGGAAGTGGAATTAAACTTGCAGATGGTTGGGCTTGAGTATCAGAGTTAAATATAGCATTGGCAATCTGATTAATAAGAGGGGAGAGTTGAGCTGCATTCATTCACTTAATATAAGATGGAGATAAAAATAAGTAACGTTTCCTAAGGCAGAGCTGGAGGATGATGTTTGGGAAGTCTGTGATTTGCCTGTGAAGGGGTTCCAGGGTTGTAGGTGAGAAATGGTATGGTGATTCCGACAGGATGTGGAAAAAGACACTTATGTACAGTTCAGGACGTTTTGCCACGAGTGGCGAAACGTTTCCTTTAATAAATATCCTGAACTGGCCTTTAATAAATGTCCTGAACTGGCAGAGTTGAATATTAGGCGCAAGTGGCCCTCTGGCCAGGTGCAGAGAGACGTTTTGCAAAACAAGCTTTGGTTAGGACAGGTCGAAACGTAGCCCAATGTAGAAGCTTGTTCTGCAATGTTCTGCTTGTTCTGTCATTAATTGTACTAACGTTTCCTAACCAAGCATTGTTATTTATTGTGGCGGCTCACTAGGTGAAGAAATCACTCAACCTTTGGATAGTTCATCCTAACTTGTGTGTTTATATTTATTTCTATGTTTACTTGTTTGTATCTTTAATCAGACTCGTCATAAATAGTTCATAATGGAACTCCCACCTGATATGGCACATACAAAAGTTAAAGAAGCTATAACTACAGAAGCTAAAAGCTAAAATGATTGACCATGAATGTTGACAATAGTTCTCTAATTGTGCCTAAGGTACCCCTGCTTTTTTCACTGGGATTTTGTTACATTTTCGTCCCATAGCGAGAGAAATACCCTGAATTTCCGAAATTTGGCCATAGCAAATGCAAAATTAATTTAATTAATCAGAGTTGTTAATTCTGTTCCATATTTTTAATAACGTGGGTCTAAAAAATGAGGGAGCGGAGAGGGGTAACACTTCACGGGAATGCCTAGTAATGAGCTAGTTGATCGTTACCAAACTCAGTACAGTTACTTCCTAAGGATAGGGGGATATAGTGGGGGCTTTCTTCTATATTTGAGGTTTGTATTAATTTTTTTTTTAGTTTTGTAATGTAGGTTTTGGCTTGCGAGTGTTAGTGTAATATCTCTAATTCTGGTTATCATAGATGAGTTAAGACACATGTGCAACAGTTAGCTATCTTTAGGAGTAAAGATACCTAACTGTTGCACATGTGTTTTACACATTTACACTATTTATCGCATGGGACTGGAAATAATTAACACACTGGTAGAGAATCCAGTGTGTTAATTTCCACTTGGTTGGCTTCTATCAGTGGCTATCAGCCGGTTGATTGATAAGCTTATTAACATTAGAGCAAGTCCCCTAAAAGCCGCACCTAAGCACCTCGTGACGACGTTTCGGTCCCTCAAAGGGTTCCTGGGACCCGAATAACGAAGCTGAGATAAAAGACGTGTTGGGGAAAGCTGAGTTACACTCCCAGGTAGAGTCATTGAAGCTTTTTTTTTTTTTTAGATATAGTAGCAATGTTGGTAGAATTTTCGACTATGTTAGGTTAAAAGACACAGGTGCAACTAATGTGACATTTTATTGTGGCAACGTTTCTCTCTCCAGGAGCTTTGTCAAGCCTTGATAAAGCTCCTGGAGAGCGAAACGTTGCCACAATAAAATGTAACATTGCGCTTGTGTTCTTTAACAGCATTGAACATGGCTGAACGTATGCACAAGTGGGTGGGTGTTTAATTGGACTAGTCTAAGCATGAGCCAGTAGGCCTGCTGCAGTGCTGCATCCCTAGTTTAGCACTTTTTGATTATAATAATGCAGTGCATCACTCTATGCAGTACCGGAATATTTAATTGAGGAGAAGTTTTGCTCCTGGAAGCTGTTTTGATCCACTGAATTGATAAAAACTCTACGTAGCTAAAAATTTCCTTAATAAATATCCCAGTGTTTCACATGTATACGTATCTTGTTTAGGACACGTGTGGCAGCTAGAAGAGACGTCGAGGGTTTGAAAATGTTGTATAGCTACCTAAATGTTGTGCTAGGTGATAGCATCTATAGGCCTACTGGCGAAAAAAACGAATTACTATTTAAGGTAGGCTTGTGTGATTGGATGTATAATATTGCTATCAAAGTTTTGAATGACCCTATAGTCGGAGAGGTAGATGCACACTGTATTTCCTTCCTGAAGGCCACGAGATACGTCGCAGAACACCATTATAGGAAGGTTTCACTCAAGGACGACTTGAAGCTCTACACAGAGAGAAACTTTATTCAAGTGAAAAGTTCTGTGACTGTCTTTACGAGGCTTCACTGTCTTGAAGTCTCACAGCTTCTGAAAGTTGAGCAGTTTTGTCGACTTCGTTTTTCTCTGGCTTCAACATCTTCCTTGTGCCTTGTATTTTAGAAAACACGACTATGGCTGTGTCGACGTTGTTGGTAGTTTGAAAGATTTATTATTCTTGTTCACCCTCAAGAACTAGTTCGTCCTCAAGTCCTGGCATCACTCTCAAGACGTGGCTTACCCCTCAGTGCCTAACATCCTTGATACCTAGCTGCCTAGCTCATCTTCAGCTCCTGGCTCTCCCTCATTTTCCTGGCTCTCCCTCATTTTCCTGGCTCACCCTCATTGTCTAGATCACCCACAAAGTCCTGGCTCGCCATCTCTTAAGGTTTTCAACCCTCACACCTGAAGATTATAACTGGAAAACACACCTGATGTTCACACTGGGAAACACACCTGATGTTCACACTGGGAAACACACCTGAAGATCACACTGGGAAACACACCTGAAGATCACACTGGGAAACACGCCTTAAGATCACACTGGGAAACACACCTGAAGATCACACTGGGAAACACACCTGAAGATCACACTGGGAAACACACCTGAAGATCACACTGGGAAACACACCTGTAGATAAGAGAGAACTGCACCAGAACATCTCATCATAAATCAGACGAACAGTCTGATTTACATTCTGAATGGTGAGAAATCATTCAACTCCCGAAGGAAATAAGTAACAACTCCAGCTGCCTTTGGGGTTCAAGCCTAACTCCGTAAGACGTTCCTGCTACTTGCTCTTGAGAAGTTAAGAGCCGTGGGAGATATTAGTATTCCTGCAGTAATTTAGGTATGAATATTGTACCTTACACAGTGTAGGAATTACCCTGATATACCATTGTCTTCATACCCTTTCTTTTCTGTCTCTCTCTCTGGAATATAGACACATACAGCTCTTAGGACACATAATTAGGAGATATTTCACCACGACCAGTGCGGCCTCAAGGCATTTACGTTTCTGAAGATCATTTATGATGGTTGCAAACACATGTAATAAATTACTGAAAGTGTGTGTATTATAGAAATTAAAAACGGTGGAATATAATGAAATTTAAATCTGTAAATTTAAATTTCTGCTGCTTCTTAAAGCTGGCTTTAAACGCCCTCTTATAGGCTAATTGTTGTCTTGTTAGATAGCTTTGTATGAATGGTGACACCTGAGGCTAACAATTACCAATGGTAACACCTAGATAACAAGCTAACTTCTAACAAGGATGACCTATATAAAATAAATTAACATCTAATAATAGTGAGATAACTTTAAGAAGGTTAAACAAGGGTGAAAGAACAAGGGTTAAATCAAGTAACACGGGAAAACAAGGAAGAGCTAGCGAATGTTAGATAAAAAATAAGGGATATCAGGTCAGCCAATAAGGGTTTAGTTAATACACAGCAGGAATAAAAGATAGCAGGGGTTAGCTAACAAGGGTTAGGTAATGACGATGAGCTAACAGGGGCTAGATAACAAGGGTGAGTTAACAAGGGAAGAGGATCCGAGAGCAGTTTTCAGGGTACTGGAGGAAACAAGACGAGCTCAAACTTCCCCCGGGTTATTTTAAATTCAGGAACACGCAAAGTTTTGCCTTTTGCGTTTGTTCTTGAAAACTGTCCACACCAGAATAAATATATATAATATGAGGCTCCCTTCTCGTGTGTCTGTTACTGATAAAACCTCTGGTGGGCGAAACGTCTCTCAGTGAGGATACCCAGGGATTGCACGTCTGTGTTCTTCAACTTGTAGGTAGAAGAGGAGAGGGGGAGTGAAGTTGGGGGGAAGATGAGGTGGGAGGGGGAAGAGAGAGTGAGAGGGAGAAAGGCAAGTCGCAGGAGGTAAATAACTTCATGTGTGTGATTAAAATTTGTTTATTTTGCTATGGACGAGATTGTGTGGGTGCTCCCCACCGTTCAAACACCCACACGTTCCTTCCTCTGCCCACATCTTCCTTCTCCCGCCCACACTTTCCTTCCTCCACACACAACTTCCTTCCCCATCCAAACCTTCCTTCCCTCCCCCACATCTTCCTTCCTCCGCCCACACCTTCCTCCGCCCACACCTTCCTCCGCCCACGCGTTCGGTCGCCCGACTCCCCACTCTGTCAACGAATTCACGCACCCGCCCGCCCACTTGTCAACGAATTCACGCACCCGCCCGCCCACTTATCCACCCGCCTTTCCTCCCGCCCAGCCCTTCCGTCTGTGACTAAATATAATACTCACCAGGAAGGAATCAGTGTCGATGTCACCCCGTGTATATTTGTGAGCAAATTTCGATACATCAGCAGTGTGATGGTGGACGGTGCTCCTTGCAGGAGTGGAGAGGCGGTGCTCAATGAGCGTGCTCTGCAGAGTGGAGAGGCGGTGCTCCTGCAGGAGTGAGAGGCGGTGCTCCTTGCAGGAGTGGAGAGGCGGTGCTCCTTGCAGGAGTGGAGAGGCGGTGCTCCTTGCAGGAGTGGAGAGGCGGTGCTCCTTGCAGGAGTGGAGGGCGGTGCTCCTTGCAGGAGTGGAGGCGGTGCTCCTTGCAGGAGTGGAGAGGCGGTGCTCCTTGCAGGAGTGGAGAGGCGGTGCTCCTTGCAGGAGTGGAGAGGCGGTGCTCCTTGCAGGAGTGGAGAGGCGGTGCTCCTTGCAGGAGTGGAGAGGCGGTGCTCCTTGCAGGAGTGGAGAGGCGGTGCTCCTTGCAGGAGTGGAGAGGCGGTGCTCCTTGCAGGAGTGGAGAGGCGGTGCTCCTTGCAGGAGTGGAGAGGCGGTGCTCCTTGCAGGAGTGGAGAGGCGGTGCTCCTTGCAGGAGTGGAGAGGCGGTGCTCCTTGCAGGAGTGGAGAGGCGGTGCTCCTTGCAGGAGTGGAGAGGCGGTGACACTTGACGTTTCATTTCAGTCGAGCTTTAATTCGGGAGATTCACTGGTGGAATTAATATACTCGAGGCTATTACCAACAGCCTAACTGATCAGACACTCCCTCGCGATTACCGAACGGTGGATCGATCCTCCACCGGTCCTGGTGGAACATACCGACAAGTTTGTCAATAAGACGCAGTATGTGGTTAATGGCTTCGAGAAGACGTTTCGCCCATCAGGGACCTTATCAATGTCTAGCTGATCAGTGCTCCACGGTGGGCGAAACTGTTGTCTCGATAAAATGCCAAAAAACAGCATATTTTGTCTTATAAATATGATCCATACGGGTTTAACACTAATATATACCGGTAATGTCTTTTAAAGTTTTTCAGTCCAACTTTGTCGTCCACCAAAAGTCAACTGTTATGCCACAAGACGGTCACCCACCAAGAGTTTTGCTCAGCTGGTATCTTCCCTGTTTAAGGACGATTCTCCAGTAATGTGCTTAGTATCATCAACCTCTAAAGCCAAGTAGGTTATTCATTGCCAAGAACCGTTCTGTAAGCTTAGAATGCCTTTGACCAGCCAGGCTATTGGTGATCGTCACCATTCAAGAATAATAATAATAATTTTCCGCTATTGGAATGTTTTCCAGCCGTAAATGGGTCATTACACCTCTAGGTGGGTCAGCGGTCCACTAACAGCAATGGTCTGGTCGATCAAGCAGTTGGCAAGGAAGCACTGCCCTCAGGCCGGGCTACGAAGGTAGAACAACCCTCAACATGGGTCACAGGTATCTCACAGGAAAACTGACCTACTGCAAGTTCTGCCTCACACTTGGCCTCAACTTTTCTCAGTGTCCAATAATAATGTTTAACATACATAAAAAAAAAAAAAATTCATCTGTTATCCAAATATCCTGTGAAATACTTGGTAGAACTTATGCTTAATATTGAGAGACTCACAAGTAGGTGTTATTTACCATTTTGTCCTAGGCACATGTCGATTAGACACTAGGCCTGTTGTATGTATGTGTGTGTGTGTGTGTAAGGAAATACTTCGAAATGTTTCGGCCCCGCCGGGAATTGAACCGGGCCCTCCGTGCGTGAAGCGAGAGCTTTAGCCACCATGCTATCGGGTGTGTGTGTGTGTGTGTGTGTGTGTGTGTGTAGTGAGTGAGTGAGTGAGTGAGGAGAAGAGAGAGAGAGAGAGAGAGGGTGAGAGAGGGGGAGGGAGGGGAACACAAGTAGGGACAATAGTTTGACTAGGTGGAGGTGTAGGCAGGAAAGGTGCAAGAAACGTGTGATAAATTCTGTGTAGATAAGAGAGGGCGTGGTTTGGGTGGTGGTGGTGGAGAGGTGCCAGGATCAACCCACTAATTAGATTCACAATAGTAATTTGTCTGGTGGTGAAACCTCAGCAGGTGGAGTCCAGGTGTTGCCTGTTCACCAGCTGGTCACTGAACTCCCTCCCCCCACTCTCTCCTCTTCATCAGCTGGTCACTGAACCAGCCTTACTCCCTTCCAACAGCTGGTCATCACTCCAGCTTCTCTCCGTCCCTTTACCAGCTGGGCACAAACACTCTTATTTCAGACTGACAGATTTTTAATGTTATGCATGTAACCCATCCTGTGTGATGGAATATAACAAAGAAACATAGCTAGCCTGTGTTCCCACAATATAAAACTATCATATAGAATAGGCTAGCATCACCCTATATCCTCTTGCTAAATAGAAACAACTGCCCCATCCTCCTGCTAACCGCATTCCTCAACGCTAAGTAAAGCAGCTCTTCACGTCAAACACACAGACCCTATCAATTAATAAGAGGATAAATATTTACCTGACAAATAAACATAATTGGTCTGAAATACCGTAGGTAGACGTCGCTCCTAGTTTGTTTACGTGTGTTTGTAAATATTTGGTTGGAAGCAGCATGGTTGGTGCGTGTTAGGGGACCATGGTGGTAGGAACGGGAGGTTATGGAAGTGCCCTCGTCATGGTGGGTGTGGTTCATGGTGCTCTGATGGATGGTACATATCCATTTTGCAATTACAGAAATACAGCAATGCACTTCCTCTCACCCTGTGTTATTATTGTTATTATTATCATTACCACCTTTTGTCTGTATATTATAATTTTTATATTTTTGCCCAAGATGTGATAAGTATCGCTTGGGTACCTATTTACTGGTGAACAGGAGCAATACTGTTAGATGACTTGTCAATATGACTATATTTTGATATATGGTAGTCGTGTGTGTGTGTGGGGGGGGGGGTGTTTGTGTTCGTGAGGGAGCACCATGTTTCAGGACCATCTTATAAATACTGTGGCAGGAGTGGAGGGAGTAGGGCCTTATCGTGGTCAGAGAGGCGGGTGGGTTTGCTGCTTCCATACTTTATAGTCACTGTGGAATTCCTATCAAGCTGCAGATTTGCATAACTGTGGAAAAGGTTGTGCGAGAGTAAGTGGGCCAGACCTCCAAGACTGTCACTATACTGCTCTCCTACCCGTTATTATACCTACTACTACTATGATTACTAATACTACCATTACTATTATTACTACTATTGCTATTACTACTTTTGCTATTACTATACTACTGTTACTTCTACCTCCAAGACTCAAGTCCGGTTAACCGGTTCCCTGAAATCTTCACACATGTTGTGGGGAATTTTGATTTCTTCGTTATTTCTAAGACTTGGGGTATAAAGACGGAGTTGGGAGTTTGAGATACCTGTAACATATATGAGTATGTGTGTTTGCCAAACCTACTTATGTTACCTTGCTCACACTCCAAAAATACATCAAGCCGACCTAACACGCTTATAATAGTTTGTAGGATGCTTAAGCCCCTCCCACATAAAACCTTCACACCCTGGGACGATCCGCACCGCTTCCTTCCAGGAGCCTAAGTTTGTACACACTCTTTGTCATCCTACTCTGCTCCAGCTTCTCTAAATGACCAGACCACGTCACCAACACCTCTTCTTCTCTCTGAACTGTACTTTTCGTAACCCTTTCTTTAACCCTTTCTAATTTCTGCGCTGGCATACATAACACCACACACACTCTGCTCTCAAAAAGTGACTTATCCCAGGCCTCCAGCCTCCTCCTACCTATAATGATCAAAGCCCATGCTGGCTCTCTCTCTCTCTCTCTCTCTCTCTCTCTCTCTCTCTCTCTCTCTCTCTCTCTCTCACACACACACACACATCGGAATCACATCGGAAGAGGACCAGGCAGGGCTGCAAACAGACCTGGACAAGCTCGACATCTGGTCTAGCAGATGGCTTCTCGAATTCAATCCCTCCAAATGCAAAGTCATGAGGATCGGAGAAGGACAAAGAAGACCGCTGACAGAGTACAAGCTAGGCAGACAAAGGCTACAAACCTCGGCAAAGGAGAAAGACCTTGGAGTGAGTATAACGCCAAGCACGTCTCCGGAGGCACACATCAACCAGATAACTGCGGCAGCATATGGGCGTCTGGCAAACCTTAGATTAGCGTTCCGTTACCTTAACAAGGAATCGTTCAAGACACTGTATACCGTGTACGTCAGGCCCATACTAGAATATGCAGCACCAGTCTGGAACCCACACCTGGTCAAGCACGTAAGGAAACTAGAGAAAGTGCAAAGGTTTGCGACAAGGTTAGTTCCACAACTCAGGGTCTGTCTTATGAAGAAAGATTGAGGGAAATAGGACTAACAACACTGGAGGAAAGAAGGGTCAGAGGAGACATGATAACGACATACAAAATACTGCGGGAATTGACAAGGTAGATAGTGACAGGTTGTTTCAGAGAGGGAACACAGAAACAAGGGGACACAACTGGAAGCTGAAGACTCAGATGAGTCAAAGGGATGTCAGGAAACATTTCTTCAGCCACAGAGTAGTCAGGAAGTGGAATAGTCTAGAGAAAGATATAGTGGAGGCAGGAACCATACATAGTTTTAAGACAAGGTATGATAAAGCTCATGGAGCAGGGAGAGCAGAGACCCAGTAGCAGACAGCGAAGAGGCGGGGCCAGGAGCTGAGTCTCGACCCCTGCAACCACAATTAGGTGAGTACAATTAGGTGAGTACAGAGTGATACACAAATAACCCGCATATAGAAGAGAGGAGCTTACGACGACGTTTCGGCCCGACTTTGACCATGTGGGTTATTTGTGCATTGTTCCCGTCACGGTATTGTGCCTTTTTTTGTTACACACAGAGTGAGAGGGGGGGGAGGGGAGGGGCAGGCGTGGAAGAAAACAGATAAATGGAAGAAGAAATAGAGTATACAAAAGTTGACAGGTAAGGTTACCCTGGCACTCCTCCACTACATAGACCAGTTCTAGGCAGTGGTTTACCAGTGGGTCACCCACACTGCCACTGACACATATCCAGGGGTTACTGTAGCATGAATTTTGTAGAGGTGTTGCTGAATAAACCGGATGTTTGATTAAAAAATACTCATGTGTTTCTACACAATATAACCACAATACCGTTTTGTGTGTTTATTGTGGCAAAAAAATTCGGCCACAATATGACATTTCTGTCGTTTATATGTATATTGTAATTAAAATTTCAATTATGCCAGAAAACACTTCAAATGTGTAGTTAAGACAGTTTAGGTTAGATTGGTAACATTACAGAATTAAGAACTATTAAGAGGCTTGTCGGAAGGTAATGTGTATACTGAATGCAAGTAGAACTTTATAGAATTTACCTGTCATATTACGTGTAAGTAGAACTTTGTAAGACCTGTCATCTTACAAGGTAGAACTTTGTAAGACCTGTCATCTTACAAGGTAGAACTTTGTAAGACCTGTCATATTACAAGGTAGAACATTGTAAGACCTGTCATATTACAAGGTAGAACTTTGTAAGACCTGTCATCTTACGTGTAAGTAGAACTTTGTAAGACCTGTCATATTACAAGGTAGAACTTTGTAAGACCTGTCATATTACAAGGTAGAACTTTGTAAGACCTGTCATATTACAAGGTAGAACTTTGTAAGACCTGTCATATTACAAGGTAGAACTTTGTAAGACCTGTCATCTTACGTGTAAGTAGAACTTTGTAAGACCTGTCATATTACAAGGTAGAACTTTGTAAGACCTGTCATCTTACAAGGTAGAACTTTGTAAGACCTGTCATATTACAAGGTAGAACTTTGTAAGACCTGTCATATTACAAGGTAGAACTTTGTAAGACCTGTCATCTTACAAGGTAGAACTTTGTAAGACCTGTCATATTACAAGGTAGAACTTTGTAAGACCTGTCATCTTACAAGGTAGAACTTTGTAAGACCTGTCATATTACAAGGTAGAACTTTGTAAGACCTGTCATATTACAAGGTAGAACTTTGTAAGACCTGTCATATTACAAGGTAGAACTTTGTAAGACTTACCTGTCGTCTTACGTGTTCACGAGACAAAAATCGTCATTTGATCTGTTCACTCCTGAGTCTGGGCCTCAATCGCCCTCCGTCCTTCAAGGTTCTTGATCCATAAACGTGAAGCTATCCCTCCTCTTCCTTGGATCATACTCGATTACTGCCCGTTTTTAAGGCGTTGTATGGCCCCGACGGTTTTAGCTCTTTCCCAGGAATATTACAAATCTGGCACTTCAGCTCAAGTCCCTTTCGTCTTTTGTTTCAGTTACTCTGCATTTCTTTCTTGTCTTCTGATTCTTGCTTCTATATCTTCCGTTTCTTGCTTCTATATCTTCCGATTCTTGCTTCTATATCTTCCGATTCTTGCTTCCTCATTTTCTGATTCATGATTCTTTGCAACATTAGCAGAATCCACAGCTCCCTCATTATCGTTCCTATGTCGCGTGCATAGCTGGGCAACTGGATAATTTCCTCTTCTGTTCCAAGCTCCTGCTATCCTTCTCTCTATCCCTCTCTCCTATCCGTAGCATTACCCTTCATCCCTGTATCCTACTGGCAGGTTCACTAAGTAGCAGTGTGTGAAGGCAGTGATCGCTGGCTCATTGAGGAACAGCCAAGTCAATCTCCACAATATCTAAGATTACGGCGTGAATATACGTGTGTGTGTGTGTGTACTCACCTAATTGTACTCACCTAATTGTGGTTGCAGGGGTCGAGTCTCAGCTCCTGGCCCCGCCTCTTCGCTGTCTGCTACTGGGTCTCTGCTCTCCCTGCTCCATGAGCTTTATCATACCTTGTCTTAAAACTATGTATGGTTCCTGCCTCCACTATATCTTTCTCTAGTCCATTCCACTTCCTGACTACTCTGTGGCTGAAGAAATGTTTCCTGACATCCCTTTGACTCATCTGAGTCTTCAGCTTCCAGTTGTGTCCCCTTGTTTCTGTGTTCCCTCTCTGAAACAACCTGTCACTATCTACCTTGTCAATTCCCCGCAGTATTTTGTATGTCGTTATCATGTCTCCTCTGACCCTTCTTTCCTCCAGTGTTGTTAGTCCTATTTCCCTCAACCTTTCTTCGTGTGTGTGTGTGTGTGTGTGTGTGTGTGTGTGGTGTACACTTGTGCCTGCTTCACTGTGTACACCTTTCCAGAGTAATGGACGGCGGCATCAACTTTAATCTTGACGTTGTGTGACGACCAGCAACACAAGATGTAACACAGGGTCACAGTGTTCCTACCTTGCAACACAAGCACAGTATCCCCTACCTTGCAACACACAAGCACAGTATCCCCCTACCTTGCAACACACAAGCACAGTATCCCCTACCTTGCAACACACAAGCACAGTATCCCCTACCTTGCAACACACAAGCACAGTATCCCCTACCTTGCAACACACAAGCACAGTATTCCCTACCTTGCAACACACAAGCACAGTATTCCCTACCTTGCAACACACAAGCACAGTATCCCCTACCTTGCAACACACACGCACAGTATCCCCTACCTTGCAACACACGATGACAGTGTTCCTAACTTAGCAATACAAAAAAGATTTTTTTTTTCCTTGAATCTAACCTGATTATTTTTCATTTCCCAGGCGCTGTATGACCCCTACAGGCTTATCGCTTCCAGTGAATATGAGAATACATAATTATATAACAATCATAATAATGATTCAGCGATCGCTTGGAAAATAAACATCTATTTTTATCTCTTTACATGACTATATTATAAATTTTACTCAGAAATCAAAATGGAAAATTTCCATCTTAATCTTCAAACGATCGGACTTCAAACCTTAAATGTTTTAGATATTTATTATTATTATTATTATTATTATTATTATTATTATTATTATCCTTAAGCTTAAGTATACATGTGTACATGTTTATATATGATATTAATCTGGGAGGGGAGGGGGGGTTGTAATTATCATATATTACTCTGTCAATTGACGATCCTTGTAGTGATTCAGTTATTGTTTATCGTACTGGTGTTTGGGTATCACTGATTCAGTAATAGCTGTCGTACTGGTGTTTGGGTATCACTGATTCAATAATAGCTGTCGTACCGGTGCTGGGCATCAGAGATCCAGTAATCGTACAGAAGCTGGGTATCGTCAATTCAGCAACCTCTTCATGATATTAATAATTCTTGAAACAAATTTTCTTCCTACGATACCTCATTACTCCTTACCCCAGTCCCTTCCTCCCTCCTTCCCTCACTCTGCAACGCCCTCCTTGTACCCCAGCGCCTTCCTCCCTCCTTCCCTCACTCTGCAACGCCCTCCTTGTACCCCAGCGCCTTCCTCCCTCCTTCCCTCACTCTGCAACGCCCTCCTTGTACCCCAGCGCCTTCCTCCCTCCTTCCCTCACCCTGCAACGCCCTCCTTGTACCCCAACCCCTTCCTCCCTCCTTCCCTCACCCTGCAACGCCCTCCTTGTACCCCAACCCCTTCCTCCCTCCTTCCCTCACCCTGCAACGCCCTCCTTGTCAACCCGACTCTAGCTTCCCATCCTGCTCTAATCTGGAGCAACTCCGAGTCCTTTGGTGGGGCAAGATATAGAGCAGACTGGTGGGCAATAAGTCGCTGGGGGCAGGAGGGAGGAGGAGGGCACGCGCGATTTGTTGCTAGAAGGAAGTTATCGGAGCACGAGGGGAGAGTGTAGGGGAGGGGAGGGGAAGGCAGGAAGGAAGGAAACAGAGGGGGAGGAGAGAAGTTGGTCATAACTTAGATACGTCCAGAGACTGTTGCGACCTTTTTTTCAGTGCCCTTCCTCTCTCTCTTTCATCTTGGTCTCTCTCTCTCTCTCTCTCTCTCTCTCTCTCTCTCTCTACATACATACTATCATCATCATCATATATATATATATATATATATATATATATATATATATATATAAAACATCATAAACTCTATATTTTCGATCTCCCTTCTATCCTCCTCACAATATCAAATATCTCAACCTCAATCAATCTTATATTTCTTCTCCATGGATTTTATCTACCTACATTTATATCTCTTAACATATTATATATCTCCTACAATACTTTCATCATCTCTTCAGTAATATCACTTTTAATTCCTTTTAAAAAATATTTTTTTACTGATTTATAATTATTATTCATAACGTTAAATCTGCCTAATAATTTATAATATATTTTCTTTTTCGATCTTCTGGGATCCTCTCACAAATGATGATATCAAATAATCTTGGTTTTGTCTGCAGTGACTGAATGACAAAACTCGCTTTTTGCAGTGTGTGATCTCTTAGTAATATCACTTTTAATTCTTTAAATTTTTACGGAGTGTATTATGGTATAATAGTTAAATCTGCCCCGAATTATAATATTTTTATGATATGAATTAATGTAGGATGTTGCGTGCGTTGCAGTGGTTGTGTGTTGCAGGTGTTGTGTATTGCTTTTGTGTTGTAGGAGTTGGTGTTCTGGTATTGTGGGGTAGAGGTGTTGCCTGTACGTCTCTGTACAGATATTTATCACTGTGGCGTCTGCAGGTGTTGTGCAGCATTTGCAGGTCTTGAAGCTATTAGTCCTGCTTTCATATTTCATTTGACATTTCTTTCTCTTTTGGGACTTGTAACTGCACTTTAATCCATAAGGAAGCCTTCGCTACATAACTTATACTGCATGAAGGAAGCCTTCACTACATGTCAAATACTTCATGAAGGAAGCCTTCACTACGTGTCTTATATTGCATGAAGTAAGCCTTCACTACGTGTCTTATATTGCATGAAATAAGCCTTCACTACGTGTCTTATACTGCATGAAGGAAGCCTTCACTACGTGTCTTATACTGCATGAAGGAAGCCTTCACTCGTGTCTTATACTGCATGAAGGAAGCCTTCACTACGTGTCTTATACTGCATGAAGGAAGCCTTCACTACGTGTCTTATACTGCATGAAGGAAGCCTTCACTACGTGTCTTATACTGCATGGAGGAAGCCTTCACTACGTGTCTTATACTGCATGAAGGAAGCCTTCACTACGTGTCTTATACTGCATAAAGGAAGCCTTCACTACCTGTCAACCTTTATAACGAAAATAGCTTTATTCCTCTGTTTTATTTAAACTTCTAATTTTCGTCTATAATGACTACTGATGCCATTTTGAAGGAATTTTTTAAAAGTACGCCTGTAGGGATTTCCAGGAAAAAATCTGCCCCGGCACTACCAGAAATATATAACGAACTGAATCTCCCAGTCTGATGGCCGATGATACGGCAGATTGCTCATGAACATTGATGATTTGTTCCTGGACTGTCTGGGCCAGTCGAAGGCGTTGCTTGGCGACCCTCCAGTGTCTTCAACACTTGATGGCCGTTTATGGAGATCGGTAGATAAAACTCGCATGCACAGTTCAAGATATCATGACTGGAGAAGCCACTTGTGGCGAAACGTTTTCTCGTATGTGTGTATGTGTATTTGTGTAATGTCGGTATTATCATATATGTTCTTCAGCTGTGGAGATCTGATTACTGTATCTGTCGGGGCCAGTTGGTTCAACAAGCTGAACTCCCTTTAAAAAGTTAGTGGATTGCTAACTTCTAATTTTGCAGAAAAATTGATTTAGAAACTTAAAAGAAAAAAAACAGCGAACAGTATAGTACACAGGACAGTCATATCTAATATGCAGTTACCACTCCCTTCCCACGACTTCATTAATCTTTAACTTTGTGTTCCATTTAATTTCGTTTCCTGTGATACTACTGCAGACAAATATTTGGCATGGCCATGGGTTCACCTCTCAGTGAAGTAATAACCAACCTCTATATGAAGCATCTTAACATAGGAACATGAGAAAGGAGAAACACTGCAGTGAATGTTTCTCAAACATAATACCGTGAACGTCACCTGGTCGCAATGTGTTATCATTCTTGTCTCACTTTCCAGTTCACCCTTGAGGAAGGAGGACACTGAGTCTCTGCCCTTCCTCGATGTTTTATTATTAAAATAAAAAAACACCAAAAAGTACAAAGTTCTTTCTCAGCCTATAGAGTTTTCAGCACTTAATTACCCATAAGAGGAACGCCGCTATATTTCATATAGTTTTTCTGGTCTGAAGTTTCTCCAGCATGTTGCACACAGCAGGCGGAAAGGACAACGTATTTTAGAAACTCAGGAAAAACACCGTATGCTACAGAAGTAGTGTTGCTCTACCCACCGGTAACACTACACTTGACTCTTGCAACCATCCTCCATGGAGGTAAACATGGCTATAGTTTCATCACAAATAATTGAGGATGTAGCTACAGCCTGTATACTACATCTGACAGCTGGAGTCTACCTCATTCCTGGTGCTGCATGCAGTAAATCCTGTGCAGGTGAGACAGCCTTTTATTTAGAGACGTAGAACAAAAAATGGACGTGAAAAACACAAGGCCATCAACACAGGGACAAAATCACGCACCACAATATATGGCCTTGCTAAAATTCAGGTAATATAAGGTCAGGTCTACCCAATTCGTGTAATGACCTATTTTTAATATTTTGTAATATCGAAATATTTTAAGTTTCGTGGTATTCAATGTGATTTTCCAGTCCCTGATTCGCCAGGTGGTTGTTCCCGACACTTGTCTCCTCCAGATGGTGAACCCTCGACTGATCTACGTGAAATTCAAGCAAAACTGAATATAGGATCATCTTGTGTTTTCTTTAAATATTTATGAGCTTTATGAGCTTAAATTATAATAACATTAATAGCATAAATACCGACACGTTGATGACCAAGACACGTGTGCAACACCTGGGTATCTTTATGCAGCAGACGTTTCGTCTTGCATTGCATTCAGTTAAAACACATTCATATAACCTCAGTATTGCTCTAATAAAACCACTGGTTGGCGAAACATCTCCAGAATAGATACCCTAGGGTTGCCCTTGCTTTATTTATCAGCTTAGGTTATTAGTAGCAAACGCTCGGCTTGACAGAGAGATCATTGTCGAATAAGTTAAGTTGGCAAGTTATTCTTGAAAAGTACGACAGGTGTAAAGAGGGAGCCACTGACTGTGTACTTTCATCTGATTGGATTTTAATATTTTCATATCTGTGCTGCCATATATATATATATATATATATATATGTTATTGAGATTTAAATGAACTGTCGACACGAGTTAAGAAGCCCGAGGTGTAGAACAACCTCTCACGTTTCGCTCTACAGAGAGCGAAACGTTGTTACAGTAAAATCACATTTTTGCAACATTTTTGTTTTGGCAATAATTGATCAATTATTTGGTAATTATTGGTGCTATCCAGTGGCCCTTTAAATATCCGTTTTTGACATTTTTACTAGGAGTATATTTTTAAAAAATGAGGCATTTTACGCAGGACGCTGTATAATATAACGAGATACACGCTCAGATAACCTCACACGTTAATTAACATCACGTTTGATGGAGGAATATTAACGCTGTTGGAGACGAGTAAAAAATTGCATTCTATTTGGAGCAATGTTGAGGATACTTCGGTGAACGAGAGATCGATCCTGATGACTCCTAATTTGTTTTCCTTACGTGAGTTGTCAATTTTTCTATTCGTGTGTGTAAGTTGAACCCTGGGAGATGTATTTCTGTGCTAATCTCCCGGGTTGACAGTATGAAAAATCTTACAAGGTGAGGCACTGCAAGTTGAAGGATAAAGAGGTTTAGTTACACTTGTATGATGTAAGGGTAAGGCAGTGCCAATGATGACACCAGAGTGTTGCACTAGTGTCATCATTACCATTATTCATCATCTTGACGGTATTACATACCGTCAAAAATGCCAGACTTTATTAAAACAAAAAGATCCAGTGTCAAATATAGTAGTTTTAAGGTATAATTACATCCAGTTATTAGTGACGGTGATAAAACACGTTTATTGCACGATTCGTCGCGAGAAATATAACTTCATAAAAATATAACTTAAAAATATAGCTTCGTAAAAATTGAAGAATGTTATGAAGCCTATAATAAGGAATTAATTAGTGCTTTGGATTGCACGAGTGTTCATTATTGCACGAGTGTTCATTATTGCACGAGTGTTCATTATTGCACGAGTGTTCATTATTGCACGAGTGTTCCTTATTGCACGAGTGTTCCTTATTGCACGAGTGTTCCTTATTGCACGAGTGTTCCTTATTGCACGAGTGTTCCTTATTGCACGAGTGTTCCTTATTGCACGAGTGTTCCTTATTGCACGAGTGTTCCTTATTGCACGAGTGTTCCTTATTGCACGAGTGTTCCTTGTTGCACGAGTGTTCCTTGTTGCACGAGTGTTCCTTGTTGCACGAGTGTTCCTTGTTGCACGAGTGTTCATTATTGCACGAGTGTTCATTATTGCACGAGTGTTCATTATTGCACGAGTGTTCATTATTGCACGAGTGTTCATTATTGCACGAGTGTTCATTATTGCACGAGTGTTCCTTATTGCACGAGTGTTCCTTATTGCACGAGTGTTCCTTATTGCACGAGTGTTCCTTATTGCACGAGTGTTCCTTATTGCACGAGTGTTCCTTATTGCACGAGTGTTCCTTATTGCACGAGTGTTCCTTATTGCACGAGTGTTCCTTATTGCACGAGTGTTCCTTATTGCACGAGTGTTCCTTATTGCACGAGTGTTCCTTATTGCACGAGTGTTCCTTATTGCACGAGTGTTCCTTATTGCACGAGTGTTCCTTATTGCACGAGTGTTCCTTATTGCACGAGTGTTCCTTATTGCACGAGTGTTCCTTATTGCACGAGTGTTCCTTATTGCACGAGTGTTCCTTATTGCACGAGTGTTCCTTATTGCACGAGTGTTCATTATTGCACGAGTGTTCCTTTTGCACGAGTGTTCCTTATTGCACGAGTGTTCCTTGTTGCACGAGTGTTCCTTGTTGCACGAGTGTTCATTATTGCACGAGTGTTCATTATTGCACGAGTGTTCATTATTGCACGAGTGTTCATTATTGCACGAGTGTTCATTATTGCACGAGTGTTCATTATTGCACGAGTGTTCATTATTGCACAGTGTTCTTATTGCACGAGTGTTCCTTATTGCACGAGTGTTCCTTATTGCACGAGTGTTCTTATTGCACGAGTGTTCCTTATGTGCACGAGTGTTCCTTATTGCACGAGTGTTCCTTATTGCACGAGTGTTCCTTATTGCACGAGTGTTCCTTATTGCACGAGTGTTCATTATTGCACGAGTGTTCATTATTGCACGAGTGTTCATTATTGCACGAGTGTTCATTATTGCACGAGTGTTCAGTATTGCACGAGTGTTCAGTATTGCACGAGTGTTCAGTATTGCACGTGTTCATTATTGCACGAGTGTTCAGTATTGCACGAGTGTTCAGTATTGCACGAGTTCAGTATCTTGTGTAATGTAATTGAGGACAATGAGTACTGACTGTACTACAAGGAAGATCGATGCTTCTGGTGTGGAAATAGTCTGGATACCAAAATATTGCACATTTGTCTAATTTATCAGCTTGTTTCTCTAAACCATTTATTTACAGTCTGGAAACTGAAAGATGAAACCAGAATGTTTCTCCGTAATGCAAATCCAGATTTAACTGTTAACTTCCTATTATGATAAAAATAAATGAATGTTTAACATCGTACCTATCAGATATTTTGTTAAAAGTGTAAATATATTTAATCACGTTCTTCAAAGAAAAAAATATGGTATTTTGTTCAACGTTAATTTGGAAACTTTAAAAGTGAAACTTCGAAATTGGTAAAATGATGAGATTGTTTGTAATTGTATAACAGTAAATGAAATTTCTCAGTGTGTTAAAAAATAAAATCTCACTTGTTTACCTTTCCTCCTCTTTAAAAATTAAGGTTTTAATTCTAAATATTTTTGCATTAATATATAAGAGTGAAAAATGCCATTTACTTACATAAAACCTCATTTTCGATCCTACTGGATTTTAAAAAACAATTTGGATCAAACCTCTCGGCCAAATCTTTACATCAACGTCTCATTGACGTCAGTAAATGGCATTCTGAATTAATTTGTTCCAAATTCCCTTATTTAAAATAAACTTAATGTGGTTATTTCGTGTTTATAAGTGTGCAAAGCACTTGTATCGGATTTAAGGTCATTTCTGGAAATATACTTTGGAAAATATGCTAATTTGTGTTTAGTTTTAGAAAAAATCCATTTTTTTATTTATTTACTTAGGGTTTTACAAGGTTTGGTTGTCTCTGTGTCTGTCTGTCTGTCTGTCTGTCTGTCTGTCTCTCTCTCTCTCTCTCTCTCTCACTCACACACAGAAAGATGCTTTACTTATTCAAATATATGCTCTCTCAATTTTACACACACAATGCTTACTTTTCAAATTCTTCTCTTGTTTTCTTAAATCATCTTCGTCTTTCCATCACTCTAAGTACACTCTCAATACACTCTCAGTACACTCTCAGTACACTCTCAGTACACTCTCAATACACTTCATCCTCACATCTGCTCAATCTGTCAGTGTCTTCCTTTACGACTGAAACAGAACTAACTGTGTAGGTTCTATTACAAAGTTTCAGAGCAGCCGTGGCGCTGACCTCTTGGTCCCCGTGACCTTGTGAGCCGCCTATGGTTGGTTGGTAATGTCAGGAAACAGGACAAGTGTGTCCTGACGTGTCTTAATCATATGATGACCCGCTTTTGGTCATCTGACCGAGGACTTCCACTGGCTTTACCGGTCCACCTCTTTTAAAAATTATGGTTAAGATTATAACCATTAGACTATATAGCCAACCATGGAAGAAATTCTTATTTATATATTGTTTTCATCTTTCTTTTATGCAAAAAAAAAAAAATCATCCAGTCCAATTACCTTGCCTCTTCCTCCCATTTTTCTTGCATTTTGCATCTATTTAAGATGTAAATAGATGCAGTTAAGGTAATCTTCTTTGTCTTTAACTGTCTAACATCGTCAAAGAGGACTCTAACTTAGTCATTTAAGATCAGGATGCCCTATAAGCAAATTGTTTGTCACTACTGTTTATTCTTTTCATGAGTTCAATCTACTTTTTAAGAGCCTTTTTTTTTTAGCCTACCAAACTAGTAATATTTGCGAGTTTTCATTTGGCTGAGAATTTGCTCTTTGTCGACGTCACAGTAATAATCCAGTGACGAACATGTTTTGGTTCTCATTTTCACTGTTTCATTATTCGTTCATAGTAATGTCTTGTGTACACAGTTTTCTTAAACTGATGTGTGTGTGTGTGTGTGTGTGTGTGTGTGTGTGTGTGTGTGTGTGTGTGTGGGTTCGTCTGAAATGTCACTCTTGCATGTAAATGCTCATTGAACGGGTGAACGGGGATGCTGACCGTCAAGCTTTTAGCTTAATTGGAATGTCATTGGGTCATGTACCTTGTCAATGATGTGTCCGAACATTGGTTGCTGCAGAATGTCCAGAAGTTGCTCAATCATTCACCAGATTGTCAAGATTTTTTTCTTACCTCCTTAAATATTCTTGAACACAAAGTATACAGTTTCTCTGCGTGTTCAGATGCTGATTATTTTACTGGGCGAAACATTAGTCCTCTTTGTAATACATTATTAATTTACACACCTGGCCTCAAACATTTACACACCTCTTCACTAAGCAGGAATCTTTAATGTTCTGTCTCTGTCTCTCTTTCATATATAAGTCGTTCCGAATAGGTAAAACTGGTCAAATAGCAAGAACTCATTTAAAATTAAGTCTTTTCTAAAATTTTCTCTTATACATTTAAAGGTATATTTTTTCATTAATGTTAATATAAAAATTAATGATTTTGTACCAAAAGAACCTTAGGAAACTTACCTAACTTTATTATAACAAGCGCAAATTAATTTAGCCTAATCCAACTAAATATATTTTATATAAGTTTAATAATAATTTAATAAACACAATGAAATATTTTTTTTTTCGTTAGATTCAGAATGATTTTTGCGAAATTATTGCATACACAAATTTTCGCTTGCCCTATTCGGCAAGAAGTGCGTTGCTATTGAAGCCATATATTATACTTTATATTTGTGTAGCAACTGATAGTGTGGTAATGACCACTTTTGTGTCTTTCAGGTGAGATTATCGACGTAAGAGACAGCTGAATGTGAGTAGACTGTGTGTTCATGTCATCGGCTCTTCAAGAAGTGAAGGAACCGGGGCTACTCTTCCCTTCCTCCGGATTATGGTCAGGTTGTGCTCTGTCTAGAGAGATAATCAAGATGTTAGGATTTAACATGCTTTATCCTAGCGTTTAGATGCATTTTTAAAGGCGAACGCTTGCTTCCATAAGTAACTGTTAGGGATGTTCACTCATCCATGAGTAACTGTTAGGGACGTTCACTCTCATCCATGAGTAACTGTTAGGGACGTACACTCTCATCCATGAGTAACTGTTAGGGACGTACACTCTCATCCATGAGTAACTGTTAGGGACGTACACTCTCATCCATGAGTAACTGTTAGGGACGTACACTCTCATCCATGAGTAACTGTTAGGGACGTACACTCTCATCCATGAGTAACTGTTAGGGACGTACACTCTCATCCATGAGTAACTGTTAGGGACGTACACTCTCATTCATGAGTAACTGTTAGGGACGTACACTCTCATCCATGAGTAACTGTTAGGGATGTACACTCTCATCCATGAGTAACTGTTAGGGACGTACACTCTCATCCATGAGTAACTGTTAGGGACGTACACTCTCATCCATGAGTAACTGTTAGGGATGTACACTCTCATCCATGAGTAACTGTTAGGAACGTACACTCTCATCCATGAGTAACTGTTAGGGACGTACACTCTCATTCATGAGTAACTGTTAGGGATGTACACTCTCATTCATGAGTAACTGTTAGGGATGTACACTCTCATCCATGAATAACTGTTAGGGATGTACACTCTCATTCATGAGTAACTGTTAGGGATGTACACTCTCATCCATGAATAACTGTTAGGGATGTACACTCTCATCCATGAGTAACTGTTAGGGACGTACACTCTCATCCATGAATAACTGTTAGGGATGTACACTCTCATCCATGAGTAACTGTTAGGGACGTACTCTCATCCATGAGTAACTGTTAGGGATGTACACTCTCATCCATGAGTAACTGTTAGGGACGTACACTCTCATCCATGAATAACTGTTAGGGATGTACACTCTCATCCATGAATAACTGTTAGGGACGTACACAAGCATCCATAAGTAACTGTTATAAATGTATATCGCTGTTATGGAACAAGTACTTCAGGAGGCAAAGATTTTCATCTTCAATGATCATATAAATGAATCTCTGCTCATTATCATTCGCACATTGGAGTACACGAGAGTACATGGGAACATATGAGAGTACATGGGAAAGACAGATAGCAGAGGGTTTGTAAGTCCATTCCGAGGCTATCTGCTGAGAACTCTAGCCATGGCGCGTAAGTTTCTGTCTCCTGATATCATGTTTATTTTTCCCCTATAATCTACCTTGTCCATAATTACTGTCGCATTTGCTTTGTCTGGTTAAGTTATATCATGAATTAAGGAAAGATCCTGGACTTCACCTTACGAAAGAAGACAAAGCAAATGCGATAGTAATTATTGACAAGGTAGATTATCGGGGAAAAATAACATTTTGTTAGAAGACAGGGGAACTGACATGCCCCTTAAGAACTGTCGTGTATTATCTGTGGATATGAAACCTCTCGTAAGCGTTGATCAAAATTCGGCATTGCTTGTATTAGCTTTGTAATAAGCAACTGCAAGCAATGTCAGGCCTTTTCTGCCTCATAAACTTGTAAGATAACCGGTAAATCTTACACGCCTCTGTTTATGTTCAGTATTTGCATACTTTGACTTTCCTGTTCCTTAATCTTTCCAATTTAGGTCTGGTCTTAGACCGGGCCGTTGTTGCTAGGATTCCCGGTACCAATACCAATATCCTACATACAAGCCGGATACACAAGGACAATTTTATCTTGAGAACCTTGACAATGAAGACTTTGAAAATAAAAGAATTGTATGGAGCACATGTCACTCAGTTGTGTATTAGAATATTGCACAGTAACACACGATCGCAAACAGGCGATCGTGTAACTGTGCAATGTGTGTGTGTGTGTGTGTGTGTGTGTGTGTGTGTGTGTGTGTGTGTGTGTGTGTGTGTGTGTGTGTGTGAAGACTGGGCGGTGGATGAAATGATCATGAGAGGATACATTACAGAGACCTTAGTCTACTGTAAGTCCACCAGGAACTGTGACTTATTTCACTGTCAGTCTCCCATGATACACTACTGTGCCCACTCTCTTGTATGTTTCACTCTTCAAAACTACGGTGCTCTTCAACCCCCAAGGTTGAGGGACTGATTACCTCGTCTTTTGTATATAGTTCTATATTCTCCACATTATATCCTTGTATTGATAAAGCCACTGGTTGGCGAAACGTCTACAAATAGAAATACCCAAATGCTGTATGTGTCCGATTCTTCATGTTTCACGCATACACAGGTGTGTATACCTCTGTGTGTATATATATATATATATATATATATATATATATATATATATATATATATATATATATATATATATATATAAAAGTAGATAAAGTGTTTCATAAAGATAGACCCAATTTCAAAGCAGTATATTTCACGATCGGTTCCATCTCTTTAAAACACCCTATTTTAACCCCAAATTTAGGGATTAAAGTATTTTTGATACCAGAGAACATGTGAATTGAAGTCTTAATATTCCATTTCTAGCGATATGGTTAAAATTAGCAAATTCATTTACCCCAAGCTATTTTGAAGTAAGATATCGCTGCTGTATGATTTATTGAAGGTTTCCAGAACCTCCAAATATTTACATACGAAATAATTACTCTCTAATAGTTTAATCTGTCACAGGAAGCCAAAACAATACCTGTGTTTCATAGTAAAAGTTAACAGTTGGCCGTTTCAGGTGTTTTCCTGACAGTTGGCCGTTTCAGGTGTTTTCCTGACAGTTGGCCGTTTCAGGTATTTTCCTGACAGTTGGCCGTTTCAGGTGTTTTCCTGACAGTTGGCCGTTTCAGGTGTTTTCCTGACAGTTGGCCGTTTCAGGTGTTTTCCTGACAGTTGGCCGTTTCAGGTGTTTTCCTGTCATCTCCATCCCAGATGACATGGTTAATGCACTGGTAGAGTATACCGAGAGTATGTCAGTGATACATTGCTGGTAATGGCATGTCATTGGGAAGACGTTTCGCCCACCAGGGACTATAATAAACTTCCCAGTGGACAACAAAGTCTTCACAGTAAAAAGCCATAACCCGCATTGTGGGTCTTATTTACATACCAGATCACGTCGAAATTTTGTATGCATTTATTATAAGGTGAGAGAGAGAGAGAGAGAGAGAGAGAATAAAAAAGAAAATGGGCTACTATACCTGTGAAGAGTCTCGTTATCCTGGTTTTATTGAGTGTGATGATTCAATATCTAGACTTACATTGAAAATTATTCATGTCCCTTGTTCATTATTCACGAGGTGTAAATTCTGCATAACTTTACCCAACTTTCAGCCGGGTCCGGCAGACGTCCTGGCCCAGCCGGCACGTCAGCCGGGTCCGGCAGACGTCCTGGCCCAGCCGGCACGTCAGCCAGGGGAAAAAAATATTCTGCCTTAAGCATTTCATAGTCGAGTGCTACTTCAGGGAAGACACTCGAGTGAGTGGGACGTGCTGCCCCTCTCCACCTCCCACATAGTGCCACGGGGGAAGAGGACGGGAGGGGGTAGATGCAAACCTAGCACCCCCCACACAGTGCCAGACCAAACTAACAAAACTAAAGCTGGATTTTCCTTACTTTATTTTAAGACAGCCTCAGAATAAACTTGATTTACTGATGAAAACATTTAGGGAATATAACGAGGTGAAACCTCTAGGTAAAATAATCGATATAATAATCGATATAATTGATATAATAATTGATAAAATGGATATATAATAGTTGCAAATAATAATGATCGGTAAGCTCTAAATCCATAAGAGTCACGCAGAGCTTAGCAATGGGTGGCTATAAGAGGTCTTCATGCGAAAAATTAAGAGCTACCCCGACGGGTTTAACGTACGCCTTCAATAACCCGTGTGGGTTATTGAAGGCGTACTGGAGGCTCGATCCTCTGTCACATTATTGTAAGACTGGATTAACATGAAAGCGTGTGAGAGTGAAGTGAGGGGGGTAACGAGTGTGAGAGTGAAGTGAGGGGGAGCAACGAGTGTGAGAGTGAAGTGAGGGGAAGCAACAAGTGTGAGAGTGAAGTGAGGGAGCAACGAGTGTGAGTGAAGTGGGGTAACAGTGAGTGAAGTGAGGGGAGCAACGAGTGTGAGAGTGAAGTGAGGGGAAGCAACAAGTGTGAGAGTGAAGTGAGGGGGAGCAACGAGTGTGAGAGTGAAGTGAGGGGAAGCAACGAGTGTGAGAATGAAGTGAGGGGGGTAACGAGTGTGTGAGTGAAGTGAGGGGAAGCAACGAGTGTGAGTGAAGTGAGGGGGTAACGAGGTGAGTGAAGTGAGGGGTAACGAGTGTGAGTGAAGTGAGGGTAACGAGTGTGAGTGAAGTGAGGGTAACGAGTGTGAGAATGAAGTGAGGGGAACGAGTGTGAGTGAAGTAGGGGTAACGAGTGTGAGAGTGAAGTGAGGGAGTAACGAGTGTGAGAATGAAGTGAGGGGGAGCAACGAGTGTGAGAGTGAAGTGAGGGGGAAACGAGTGTGAGAGTGAAGTGAGGGGGAGCAACGAGTGTGAGAGTGAAGTGAGGGGAAGCAACGAGTGTGAGAATGAAGTGAGGGGGGTAACGAGTGTGAGAGTGAAGTGAGAGAGTAACGAGTGTGAGATGAAGTGAGGGGTAACGAGTGTGAGAGTGAAGTGAGGAGAACGAGTGTGAGAATGAAGTGAGGAGCAACAGTGTGAAGTGAAGTGAGGGGAACAACGAGTGTGAGAGTGAAGTGAGGGGGACAACGAGTGTGAGAAGTGAAGTGAGGGAGCAACGAGTGTGAGAGTGAAGGAGGGAGCAACGAGTGTGAGAGTGAAGTGAGGGGAGTAACGAGTGTGAGAGTGAAGTGAGGGGGAGCAACGAGTGTGAGAGTGAAGTGAGGGGGAGCAACGAGTGTGAGAGTGAAGTGAGGGGGAGCAACGAGTGTGAGAGTGAAGTGAGGGGGAGCAACGAGTGTGAGAGTGAAGTGAGGGGGTAACGAGTGTGAGAGTGAAGTGAGGGGAGCAACGAGTGTGAGGAAGTGAGGGGAAGCAACAGTGTGAGAGTGAAGTGAGGGAGCAACGAGTGTGAGAGTGAAGTGAGGGGAGCACGAGTGTGAGAATGAAGTGAGGGGAGTAACGAGTGTGAGTGAAGTGAGGGGAAGCAACGAGTGTGAGAGTGAAGTGAGGGGAGAACGAGTGTGAGAGTGAAGTGAGGGGAACAAGAGTGTGAGTGAAGTGAGGGAGCAACGAGTGTGAGATGAAGTGAGGGGAGTAACGAGTGTGAGAATGAAGTGAGGGGGAGCAACGAGTGTGAGAGTGAAGTGAGGGGGAAACGAGTGTGAGAGTGAAGTGAGGGAGTAACGAGTGTGAGAATGAAGTGAGGGGAGCAACGAGTGTGAGGTGAAGTGAGGGGGTAACGAGTGTGAGAGTGAAGTGAGGGGAGCAACGAGTGTGAGAGTGAAGTGAGGGAAGCAACGAGTGTGAGAATGAAGTGAGGGGGTAACGAGTGTGAGAGTGAAGTGAGGGGGTAACGAGTGTGAGAGTGAAGTGAGGGGGTAACGAGTGTGAGATGAAGTGAGGGAGTAACGAGTGTGAGGAGAGAGTGAAGTGAGGGGGAGCAACGAGTGTGAGAGTGAAGTGAGGGGGAACAACGAGTGTGAGAGTGAAGTGAGGGGGAGCAACGAGTGTGAGAGTGAAGTGAGGGGAGCAACGAGTGTGAGAGTGAAGTGAGGGACAACGAGTGTGAGAGTGAAGTGAGGGGAGCAACGAGTGTGAGAGTGAAGTGAGGGGAGCAACGAGTGTGAGAGTGAAGTGAGGGGAGCAACAAAGTGTGGAGAGTGAGAGTGAGGGGAGCAACGAGTGTGAGAGTGAAGTGAGGGGGCAACGAGTGTGAGAGTGAAGTGAGGGGAGCAACGAGTGTGAGAGTGAAGTGAGGGGAGCAACGAGTGTGAGAGTGAAGTGAGGGGAGCAACGAGTGTGAGAGTGAAGTGAGGGGAGCAACGAGTGTGAGAGTGAAGTGAGGGGAGCAACGAGTGTGAGAGTGAAGTGAGGGGAGCAACGAGATGTGAGGAAGTGAAGTAAAGGGGGAGCAACGAGTGTGAGAGTGAAGTGAGGGGGAGCAACGAGTGTGAGAGTGAAGTGAGGGGAGCACAGAGTGTGAGTGAAGTGAGGGGAGCAACGAGTGTGAGTGAAGTGAGGGGAGCAACGAGTGTGAGAGTGAAGTGAGGGGAGCAACGAGTGTGAGAGTGAAGTGAGGGAGCAACGAGTGTGAGAGTGAAGTGAGGGAGCAACGAGTGTGAGAGTGAAGTGAGGGGGAGCAACGAGTGAGAGAGTGAAGTGAGGGGGAGCAACGAGTGAGAGAGTGAAGAGAGGGGGAGCAACGAGTGTGAGAGTGAAGTGAGAGGTACTGAGTGAACACACTTGCCTGCTTCCCCTGCAAGGTATCAAGGCTGCATTATCAATGTCCTTATTGCAGAAGCCATTTGAGCTCTATTATGTTAAAGTTAATTAACTACACACCCCAGTGTTGCCAGTGATTGTGTGTGTGTCGTGCCAAATAGATAAAACTGATCAATTAACAAGAACTCATTTAAAATTAAGTCCTTTCTAAAATTTTCTCTCATAAATTTAACGATATATATTTTTCCATTTATGTTAATATAAAAATTAATGATTTTGTACCAAAATAACCTTAGGAAACTTACCTAACCTTATTATATCAAGCGCAATTTAATTTGACCTAATCCAACTAAATATATTTTACATAAGTTTATAATAATTTAATAATAAACACAATGAAATATATTATTTTCGTTAGGTTCAGAATGATTCTTGCGAAATTATTGCATACATAAATTTTCGCTTGCCCTATTCGGCAAGAAGTGCTTTGCTATTGAAGCCAAAATCGCAAATTTTACCTATTCTAGACGACATTATATATATATATATATATAAATAAATAAATAAATAATATATATATATATATATATATATATATATATATATATATATATATATATATATATATATATATATATATATATATATTATGTAATATTATGTGGAGACCAGAAACGTGGTGGGCTATGATGATGGAGGTGGTACTGGAAAACCTCATGCATCATCGTGTTAGGGACACTACCAGAAAGAAAGAGGAGAGCATTAACCAGCACGTCTGGACCTCATATTCACCTTGAGTAGTTCAGACATTGGGAAATCACATATGAAAGGCCCCTCGAAGCTAGTGATCATGTGGACTTAAGCTTCGAGTACATTGTAGAGTTGAAAGTGGAGAGTGATGCAGCATCAGTAGGATGGGAGAAGCCATACTACAAAAGAGGGGACTACAGAGGATTTAACAAGGTGGATAGAGACAGAATGTTTCAGAGATGGGACACACCAACAAGGGGTCACAACTGGAAGTTGAAAACTCAGATGAGTCACAGGGATGTTAGGAAGTATTTCTTTAGTCATAGAGTTGTCAGGAAGTGGAACAATCTGGAAAGGATGTAGTGGAGGCAGGAACCATACATAGCTTTAAGAAGAGGTACGATAAAGTTCACGAAGCAGGGAGTGGACCTAGTAGCGACCAACGAAGAGGCGGGGCCAGGCGCCTGTGAATCGACCCCTGCAACCACAAATAGGCGAGTACAGCACGTGCGCACAGAGATGAGGAAAAGAGAAATAGAAAGAGAGAGGAGAGGTGAGGTGAGGTGAGGTGAGGTGCTCCTGACATGACAACATCGCAGTAAATTAAACACTTCAGTACAGGATTGGATGGCATACATTTTTAAATTATTGTATATAAACCATTTTTTGTTTTACCCATCATCACCACTACCATCCCCTTCCTACCATCACCACTACCATCCCCTTCCTACCATCACCACTACCATCCCCTTCCTACCATCACCACTACCATCCCCTTCCTACCATCACCACTACCATCCACTTCCTACCATCACCACTACCATCCCCTTCCTACAATCACCACTACCATCCCCTTCCTACCATCACCACTACCATCCCCTTCCTACCATCACCACTACCATCCCTTCTACCATCACCACTCCATCCCTTCCTACCATCACCACTACCATCCCTTCCTACCATCACCACTACCATCCCTTCTTACCATCACCACTACCATCCCCTTCCTACCATCACCACTACCATCCTTCCTACCATCACACTACCATCCCCTTCCTACCATCACCACTACCATCCCCTTCCTACCATCACCACTACCATCCCCTTCCTACCATCACCACTACCATCCCCTTCCTACCATCACCACTACCATCCCCTTCCTACCATCACCACTACCATCCCCTTCCTACCATCACCACTACCACCACCATTCTCTTTACACCACCACCACTATTCTCTTTACACCACCACCACTATTCTCTTTCCACTACCTCCACTATTCTCTTTCCACCACCATCACTATTATCTTTCCACCACCACCATTCTCTTTACACCACCACCATCACCATTCTCTTTCCACCACCACCATCACCATTCTCTTTACACCACCACCATCACCATTCTCTTTCCACCACCACCATCACCATTCTCTTTCCACCACCACCATCACCATTCTCTTTCCACCACCACCATCACCATTCTTTTTCCACCACCACCATCACCACCATCACCACCATTTCATTCCTCCTACTGCCACCACAATTCCCATCCACTGTCGTCTCACCACGGCTGCCACCCATCACAACCATCCACTGTCGTCCCACCACGGCTGCCACCCATCACAACCATCCACTGTCGTCCCACCACGGCTGCCACCCATCACAACCATCCACTGTCGTCCACCACGGCTGCCACCCATCACAACCATCCACTGTTGTCCCACCACGGCTGCCACCCATCACAACCATCCACTGTCGTCCCACCACGGCTGCCACCCATCACAACCATCCACTGTCGTCCCACCACGGCTGCCACCCATCACAACCATCCACTGTCGTCCCACCACGGCTGCCACCCATCACAACCATCCACTGTCGTCCCACCACGGCTGCCACCCATCACAACCATCACTGTCGTCCCACCACGGCTGCACCCATCACAACCATTCACTGTCGTCCCCCACGGCTGCCACCCATCACAACCATCCACTGTCGTCCCACCGGCTGCCACCCATCACAACCATCACTGTCGTCCACCACGGCTGCCACCCATCACAACCATTCACTGTCGTCCACCACGGCTGCCACCCATCACAACCATCCACTGTCGTCCCACCACGGCTGCCACCCATCACAACCATCCACTGTCGTCCCACCAGGCTGCCACCCATCACAACCATCCACTGTCGTCCCACCACGGCTGCCACCCATCACAACCATCCACTGTCGTCCCACCACGGCTGCCACCCATCACAACCATCCACTGTCGTCCCACCACGGCTGCCACCCATCACAACCATCCACTGTCGTCCCACCACGGCTGCCACCCATCACAACCATCACTGTCGTCCCACCACGGCTGCCACCCATCACAACCATCCACTGTCGTCCCACCACGGCTGCCACCCATCACAACCATCCACTGTCGTCCCACCACGGCTGCCACCCATCACAACCATCCACTGTCGTCCCACCACGGCTGCCACCCATCACAACCATCCACTGTCGTCCCACCACGGCTGCCACCCATCACAACCATCCACTGTCGTCCCACCACGGCTGCCACCCATCACAACCATCCACTGTCGTCCCACCACGGCTGCCACCCATCACAACCATCCACTGTCGTCCCACCACGGCTGCCACCCATCACAACCATCCACTGTCGTCCCACCACGGCTGCCACCCATCACAACCATCCACTGTCGTCCCACCACGGCTGCCACCCATCACAACCATCCACTGTCGTCCCACCACGGCTGCCACCCATCACAACTATCCACCATCCACCACCACTCGATGATTATTCTTAATATAATATGCCTCGTGTCACAAATTACATACCAGACGTTTTTAATTAATTGAGCGATTATCAGCGTGCTGCCAGCCCTCGTAGGTTATCAACCAATACTTCAGATCGCCACAATAAAATAGCCAACCAGGTGAGTGAGTCTGAGTGTAAACACTCTTACATCAAGGTGTTCTGATAGCCAGTCAGATTAGCTTGGCCTGTATGATCGGCGTTTATTAAAATCTGTGTGACATGGATTCATATTTGTTTGGACATTAATTCAAATAGGTTTGGACATGAATTTATATTAGGTTGGACATGAATTCATTTGTGTACGTTTAGCAGCTGCCCGGCACCATTTAGGGACTACAGATTAAGTTTGGGAACGTGATTTCTGACGATTATTCATGGTCTATTGAGTGGCTGGGATTATCTGGTGGTGGTGGTCACGGTCTGTGTATTGTTGGGTATTTAACTTGGCACTCGTTAGCTCGGGTCAGGATTATTATTATAATCAAAAAGAAGCGCTGAAGCTCAGGTCATGAGCCTGGCTTCCTCATCTGCCTATCTGTCACACCACACACCCACCCACATGATTTTTTTATATATGTGGAGGTGTGTGTGTGTGTGTGTGTACTCACCTATTTGTGGTTGCAGGGGTCGAGTCATAGCTCCTGGCCCCGCCTCTTCACTGATTGCTACTAGGTCCTCTCTCTCCCAGCTCCATGAGCTTTATCAAACCTAATCTTAAAACTATGTATGGTTCCTGCCTCCACTACGTCGCTTTCTAGGCTATTCCACTTCCTGACAATTCTATGACTGAAGAAATACTTCCTAACATCCCTTTGACTCATAGGAGTCTTCAACTTCCAATTGTGACCCCTTGTTTCTGTGTCCCCTCTCTGGAACATCTTGTCTCTGTCCACCTTATCTATTCCTCGCAGTATTTTATATGTCGTTATCATGTCTCTCCTAACCCTCCTGTCTTCTAGAGTCGTCAGGCCGATTTCCCTTAACCTTTCTTCGTAGGACAATCCCCTTAGCTCTGGGACTAGTCTTGTTGCAAACCTTTGCACTTTCTCTAATTTCTTGACGTGCTTGACCAGGTGTGGGTTCCAAACTGGTCCTGCATACTCCAGTATGGGCCTGACGTATATGGTATACAGAGTCTTGAACGATTCCTTAGTCAGGTATTGGAACGCTATTCTTAAGTTTGCCAGACGCCCGTATGCTGCAGCAGTTATCTGATTGATGTGTCCCTAGTGACTATCAATGTTAAAATTTATTTACGAAGGCCCAGGATGGTGGTCAGTGTTGTACTGGAGGAGCGCCGTCACACCAGCTTCCATGCTGGCCGGGTACTGACCAGTTTGTCTGTGGACACACACACAACTGTGCACAATAAAACTTTATTTGGGCAAAGTTGAACTTTTAAAACTCTTGAGAGAAACTTACAAATAACGTAACGCCCTCCAACCTGCCTAGTTTAGTTTAGTACTGTCATTAACAATCATAGGTGTAAAAATGTTAAGAACGCCTAGAGGATATAATTTATTTCACTTGTCACACTGCTCAGGCTGGAAAAATTCCCCTCAGTTTACCTGGAGAGGGTTTCGGGGGTCAACGCCCCCGCGGCCCGGTCTGAGACCAGGCTTCACCTATTCCCTCTGTTATATTCTTGTATTTTTTCCTTTTTTTTTTTTTTTTTTTTTGCTGGCACTGATGAGTCCTTAGTGGCCAGGAAAAACGTAGCTTATCTATTGTCCTGCTTTCTGGAATGACATTTTGATATATTTTCGGTTGGAAATTGAAATATTCACTCAATTTCTCATGTATTTTGGTTTGTGTACGTGTACACTTACCTATTTGTGGTTGAAGGGGTCGATTCATAGCTCCTGGCCCCGCATCATCACTGATCGCTACTGGGTCCTCTCTCTCCCTTCTCCATGAGCTTTATCATACCTCGTCTTAAAACTATGTATGGTTCCTGCCTCCACTACCTCACTTGCCAGACTATTCCACTTCCTGACAACTGTGTGTGTGTGTGTGTGTGTGTTGGGCCAAAGTATATAGACATTCATCTTCTGAGTTTGTTCCTTTTATATATATATATATATATATATATATATATATATATATATATATATATATATATATATATATATATATATATATATATATATATAAAGGAACAAAGCCATTGTAAGGTTTAGAATAACACAATTCTAGGCCTTTCGGTGCATAAGGCTGTCTTCAGGAGCTTACACTTCGGGAGGCATGAAAAAATGGAATGAAGGCTCAGAGAGAGAGAGAGAGAGAGAGCGCCAGCCTGAAGCCTTTCGTTAAAAACTCTTCAGAAGGTAAATCATTCAGTACAGCGGCGAAGGTTTGACGATGAATTCAAAGAATTTAGTGAAAGCAAATTAAAAAAAAATCATTCCGAACATGGCGGCACTGGTGTAATATTGGTGTCCACGTTACATAGCGCATTCCAATTGTTTCATTACTGAGGGATGGTGTCAGTACCTCAGGTTTGGGGTTACACATGCTATGCCCACATCCTTGGTGGCATACTGGGTATTCCACGACTCTTTGAGCATTAAGGACACCTCATACCCACATTATGGACACGACTTTTGTTAATGATGGATCGAAGTAGCGTAGTACAGATAGTGAAAAAATAAATGGCTGAAACGTGCTTTTATTAGGACAACGTTTTGCTTGGTGTAGTTTCATCTGTCTTCATAAAGCTCTACACAGAGTGTAACTTCTCAGTAATAGCATGTTCTGCAGCGTCTTGCTCCTGTGGCTTAGGTCCTACTGGGTCCTCTCCTTGCTCCATGAGCTTCATCATACCTCGTCTTAAAACTATGTATGGTTCCTGCCGCCACTACGTCACTTGCCAGACTGTTCCACTTCCTGACAACTCTATGACTAGAGAAATACCTAACCTAAGACATCAAAGAAGGCGAAACTCTGGAACCCAAACGAGCTATTTTTACCCCCTGGACAGCTGAACCTCGAGGTAAACAAAAGTCACTTCTTTAAGTTGAGTATTCAACCGTCTTAGTTACAGATAATATACCACCTATTTCTCTCAAAATTCTCACTGATACTGCGATATTTTTTTATTAAAATCAGATTTCCACATTTGATTTAAAAAAAAAAAAGTGAAATATTGTTAATTCTGCCAGTTTATTCTATAAATGTACTCTGCGCGCGAGGATTTTATTTCGCTTGTTTAAACTAAACCTTATTATTTTCTGTTTATAAAACCTTTGATGCGGGTAATATTTCCTTGAAGAATATTCATGTATTCTCTTGAATCAATGTTGTCATGCCGTTGGAGATTCTGACTTGACGTATTTATTTTTAATTTAGCAAATTGGATACATTGGCAGTTTGCTACTACCCTAATGTGTTGTAGGTAACTGTACAGTCCAATGGCTGTATTGGAGTGTATTGGACTGCGGAAGCCACTGCCTGGCGAAACGTTTCGACAGAAACCATACCAAGTGTTACAAAAGTGTCCCATTCATCTACCGTATTCTGCATGATAATACGAAGTAAAGCTAACTTTGTTTCTCACTCATATTACAAACCTGACTATAAAGCCTCGTATTTCAGAGCAATACTTAGACCATGTTTTTTCCAGTATTGTGCTTTATTAAGCTCTAGGATAAGTGATAAAGCGCAATCTTGAAATAAAATAGTCTAAAATTAAAGTCTTTCTCTGCAATTTTTTCCTCTTTATTCTTCTGGAGAGTTTTTAGTGCTAGTATTAAGTCACCTCAGTCTTTTATTTTTTTGAAGTCTGAATAAATTCACGTTTTCTAAACGGTGGCCCTGGCACTTGATGTATTCATGGCCCTCACCCGGACCCTGATCTTGCTGTATGGTCGCAGGATTTCATGCAGGGAAGAAACTCGTTTCCCAGGGTCTGGTCTTTGACCTGAGGCTTTACACGGGTTCAGCATTTCCAGTCACACAGAGGTGCCTGCATGCGAAGCATAGCAGCTCTTAAGTGACGTGGCTCGCTCTACTGGACCTGATCCACACTACGACCTGGCCCCCACACTAGTCCTGGCCTTCACACTAAACCTTGCCACACTAGACCTGGCCCACACTACTAGACCTGGCCCACACTACTAGACCTGGCGCACACTACTAGCCCTGGCCCTCACACTAGACCTGGCACACATTATTGGACCTGATCCTTACTACGACCTGGCCTACACTACTGGACCTGATCCATACTACGACCTGGCCTACACTACTTGACCTGATCCATACTACGACCTGGCCTACACTACTTGACCTGATCCATACTACGACCTGGCCTACACTACTGGACCTGATCCATACTACGACCTGGCCTACACTACTGGACCTGATCCATACTACGACCTGGCCTACACTACTGGACCTGATCCATACTACGACCTGGCCTACACTACTGGACTTGGCAATACACTAGACCTGACCCACACCATTGGACCTAACCCACACCACTGGACCTGGCCCACAATACGACCACAATATCATGTCTCATCCACACACGGTATTGTCTAAACACCATAATGACTAGGAAGCTCGTAGGACTGTACATAATTACTATTATCTTGATATAAAGACTCCCAAATAGATCAATAAGACGTGTGTGCAACACCTAGGTCTCAAGACTGAGACCTAGGTGTTGCACACATGGTTTTTTTATTACCGAGGTGCCTGTAGGGACCACTACCATCCCCACCCCGTGATAACCAGGCCACTAAATAAACCACACGTCCAGCAACAAGAGTCGCCTGTAAATTATTCCCGACATTCAACATGGACATAACGCAACCCGCTAAATAATTTTCTCTTCATTCATATACAGTAAAAAAAAATAGTGCTAAGCAGCGAAAGTAAAAAAAAAGCTTACGAAACAAAAACAACAACGGTGAACACACAGCAGTTACAAGAGAGAACACACAACAGTTGAAACAGGGAGCAAGCAACAGTTTCAACAGGGAACAAGTACAAAACCACCACTAAAAGCAGCAGTGACAACTACCACCACAAGCATCAACCACAACTTCCACTACAAGCATCAACCACAACTTCCACTACAAGCATCAACCACAACTACCACTACAAGCATCAACCACAACTACCACTACAAGCATCAACCACAACTACCACCACAAGCATCAACCACAACTACCACCACAAGCATCAACCACAACTACCACTACAAGCATCAACCACAACTACCACCACAAGCATCAACCACAACTACCACCACAAGCACGGAATCTTACGATACAAACGATGAAGCGTAAATACCTTTCAGTGCTACTAGAGTCCCTATCTGGCAAGCATTTCTCCTGTCATTTCCGGGATTCCAACTGCGCCACGTACCATCATCGCTACACAAAAATCCCATCAGTAAATGGTCTAAAGATTATTTTTCGGTTTAGTTATCCCTAAAAAAGGTTAATGTTTATAGGGGTAAATAAAGTTTATACATTATTATGTATGACTGGGAGTTACTATTTGTATGACTGGGAGTTACTATTTGTATGACTGGGAGTTACTGGTTGTATGACTGGCAAGTTACTGGTTGTATGACTGGCAAGTTACTGGTTGTATGACTGGCAAGTTACTGGTTGTATGACTGGCAAGTTACTGGTTGTATGACTGGCAAGTTACTGGTTGTATGACTGGCAAGTTACTGGTTGTATGACTGGCAAGTTACTGGTTGTATGACTGGCAAGTTACTGGTTGTATGACTGGCAAGTTACTGGTTGTATGACTGGGAGTTACTGGTTGTATGACTGGCAAGTTACTGGTTGTATGACTGGGAGTTACTGGTTGTATGACTGGGAGTTACTGGTTGTATGACTGGCAAGTTACTGGTTGTATGACTGGGAGTTACTGGTTGTATGACTGGCAAGTTGGTTGTATGACTGGGAGTTACTGGTTGTATGACTGGGAGTTACTGGTTGTATGACTGGCAAGTTACTGGTTGTATGACTGGCAAGTTACTGGTTGTATGACTGGCAAGTTACTGGTTGTATGACTGGCAAGTTACTGGTTGTATGACCGGCAAGTTACTGGTTGTATGACTGGCAAGTTACTGGTTGTATGACTGGCAAGTTACTGGTTGTATGAGTGGCAAGTTACTGGTTGTATGAGTGGCAAGTTACTGGTTGTATGAGTGGCAAGTTACTGGTTGTATGAGTGGCAAGTTACTGGTTGTATGACTGGGAGTTACTGGTTGTATGACTGGGAGTTACTGGTTGTATGAGTGGCAAGTTACTGGTTGTATGAGTGGCAAGTTACTGGTTGTATGAGTGGCAAGTTACTGGTTGTATGAGTGGCAAGTTACTGGTTGTATGAGTGGCAAGTTACTGGTTGTATGACTGGCAAGTTACTGGTTGTATGACTGGCAAGTTACTGGTTGTATGACTGGCAAGTTACTGGTTGTATGACTGGCAAGTTACTGGTTGTATGACTGGCAAGTTAGTGGCTACCCCATTAACCAACCAACTGATTTTCATTGCCTTGATGTTGGCGAGAGGCCCTTGATCCTAGGAATGTGAGCAACCTTACCTGTTCGTCTGAACAAGCCTGATCACCTCCCTTTTCCCAAGATCTCTATGACTTGCGGGTTTAGCGATTCTCCGTGAATATTATTTTCACGGTGAGAATAATATAGCCGGCAGGATGGTCCAGCATCCGGCTCTTGTGGGTAATATAGCTGGCAGGAAGTCAGGCTTTAATACAGCATCAGTGGGGGCCGGAGCGGCTTGAGCCAGGGTTCCTTGACCCTTTATCACCCCCTCCCCCTAACAACCCTTTATCCCTTAACTACCGTTTAACACCCTCTACCTAACTACCGTTTAACACCCCCTACCTAACTACCGTTTAACACCCCCTACCTAACTACCGTTTAACACCCCCTACCTAACTACCGTTTAACACCCCCTACCTAACTACCGTTTAACACCCCCTACCTAACTACCGTTTAACATCCCCTACCTAACTACCGTTTAACACCCCTACCTAACTACCGTTTAACATCCCCCTACCTAACTACCGTTTAACATCCCCCTAACTACCGTTTAACACCCCCTACCTAGCTACCGTTTAACATCCTCCTAACTACCGTTTAACATCCCCCTAACTACCGTTTAACAACCCCCTAACTACCGTTTAACACCCCCTAACTCCCTTTAATGCCCCTTAACAGCCCTAACACTTTCATAACCCTTGACAAGGGTCAGATATTCCCTAAGAGAATTCCTCTCATTTTCTTAATATTCAATCTTAAATGTTAATTTGTGGAGACGCGCTAAACCCGTTGGGGGTCATGCCGTGTCTCAGGGGGGCTTTATCCAGGGAACTGGATCAAGAGCCCTTCAACGGCATCAAGGGACTCTTGAAAGGAAAAAGAAAGGAATCTCAGCACTCACTGTTATTGCAGCACGCTTCGGATGTATCTAGTCTCCATTACATAAAATTGGGTACATCCCCAGTGTGCTGCTACCCTGTTCTGCGAGTGTTCCCTGAGGGACTGACCACCATCTGTCAAGGCTGAGGGTCTGACCACCATCTGTCAAGGCTGAGGGTCTGACCACCATCTGTCAAGGCTGAGGGACTGACCACCATCTGTCAAGGCTGAGGGACTGACTGCCATCTGTCAAGGCTGAGGACTGCTGCCATCTGTCAGAGCTAGGACTGCCCATCTGTCAAGGCTGAGGGACTGACCGCCATCTGTCAAGGCTGAGGGACTGACCACCATCTGTCAAGGCTGAGGGTCTGACCACCATCTGTCAAGGCTGAGGGACTGACCACCATCTGTCAAGGCTGAGGGACTGACTGCCATCTGTCAAGGCTGAGGGACTGACTGCCATCTGTCAAGGCTGAGGGACTGACTGCCATCTGTCAAGGCTGAGGGACTGACCGCCATCTGTCAAGGCTGAGGGACTGACTGCCATCTGTCAAGGCTGAGGGACTGACTGCCATCTGTCAAGGCTGAGGGACTGACCGCCATCTGTCAAGGCTGAGGGACTGACCACCATCTGTCAAGGCTGAGGATCTGACCACCATCTGTCAAGGCTGAGGGACTGACCGCCATCTGTCAAGGCTGAGGGACTGACCGCCATCTGTCAAGGCTGAGGGACTGACCGCCATCTGTCAAGGCTGAGGGACTGACCGCCATCTGTCAAGGCTGAGGGACTGACCGCCATCTGTCAAGGCTGAGGGACTGACCGCCATCTGTCAAGGCTGAGGACTGACCGCCATCTGTCAAGGCTGAGGGACTGACCGCCATCTGTCAAGGCTGAGGGACTGACAACCATCTGTCAAGGCTGAGGGACTGACCACCATCTGTCAAGGCTGAGGGACTGACTGCCATCTGTCAAGGCTGAGGGACTGACTGTCATCTGTCAAGGCTGAGGGACTGACTGCCATCTGTCAAGGCTGAGGGACTGACTGCCATCTGTCAAGGCTGAGGGACTGACCGCCATCTGTCAAGGCTGAGGGACTGACCGCCATCTATCAAGGCTGAGGGACTGACCGCTATCTGTCAAGGCTGAGGGACTGACCACCATCTGTCAAGGCTGAGGGACTGACCGCTATCTGTCAAGGCTGAGGGACTGACCACCATCTGTCAAGGCTGAGGGACTGACACCTTCTATCAAGGCTGAGGGACTGACACCTTCTATCAAGGCTGAGGGACTGACACCTTCTATCAAGGCTGAGGGACTGACACCTTCTATCAAGGCTGAGGGACTGACACCTTCTATCAAGGCTGAGGGACTGACACCTTCTATCAAGGCTGAGAGACTGACACCTTCTATCAAGGCTGAGGGACTGACACCTTATATCAAGGCTGAGGGACTGACACCTTCTATCAAGGCTGAGGGACTGACACCTTCTATCAAGGCTGAGAGACTGACACCTTCTATCAAGGCTGAGGGACTGACACCTTCTATCAAGGCTGAGGGACTGACACCTTCTATCAAGGCTGAGGGACTGACACCTTCTATCAAGGCTGAGGGACTGACACCTTCTATCAAGGCTGAGGGACTGACACCTTCTATCAAGGCTGAGGGACTGACACCTTCTATCAAGGCTGAGGGACTGACACCATCTATCACCTCTTCACGTCTCCCACTGTTAATTCTGTATTGGATTGATAAAACCTACTGGTGGGCGAAACGTCCCCACACCAAAGATACCCAAGTGTTTCACACGTGTCTTAATTCATCTACCTGTCGATATTGTCTACCAGAAATACAAGAATAAATAAGAATCTTTAGAAAGGGGCAAGATCTTGTGGGAACATTCACCCCCCACCATTTTCTCCAGCACTCTCCCCTCCCCCAACAGTAGTGTTTGCTCTCTGCCTTGTTTAATTTCCAGGGGTGTATTTCGGTGTACATGTTTTATTCAGAGATCTCTGACAGTGCTAAAATATACAGGGGTAAATTTATCTTATAATTAAACAAAAGTTCCACTGCCTAAAAGACGGGTTTGTTCATATTCAAGACTGTGTGTTTGTGGTTGTATTTGTGGTTGTGGTTGTGTTTGTGGTTGTGTTTGTAGTGTGTTTGTGGTGTTTGTAGTGTGTTTGTGGTTTGTAGTGTGTTTGTAGTGTGGTAGTGTGTTTGTAGTGTGTTTGTAGTGTGGTAGTGTGTTTGTAGTGTGTGAGGTTGTGTTTGTGGTTGTTTGTAGTGTGTTTGTAGTGTGGTTGTAGTGTGGTTGTGTTTGTAGTGTGGTTGGTTGTGTTTGTAGTGTGGTTGTTTGTAGTGTGGTTGTTTGTAGTGTGGTTGTTTGTAGTGTGGTTGTTTGTAGTGTGGTTGTGTTTGTAGTGTTTGTGGTTGTTTGTAGTGTGTGGTTGTTTGTAGTGTGTTTGTGGTTGTTTGTAGTGCGTTTGTAGTGTGTTTGTGGTTGTTTGTAGTGCGTTTGTACTGTGTTTGTGGTTGTTTGTTCTGTGTGGTTGTTTGTAGTGTGTGTTTGTGGTTGTGTTTGTTCTGTGTGGTTGTGTTTGTGTTAGTAGTGTGTTTGTGGTTGTGTTTGTGGTGTTTGTGGTTGTGTTTGTGGTGTGTTTGTGGTGTGTTTGTAGTGTGTTTGTGGTTGTTTGTAGTGTGTTTGTGGTTGTTTGTAGTGTGTTTGTGGTTGTTTGTAGTGTGTTTGTAGTGTGTTTGTGTGTGTTTGTGGTTGTGTTTGTAGTGTGTGGTTGTGTTTGTAGTGTGTGGTTGTGTTTGTAGTGTGTTTGTGGTTTTGTTTGTAGTGTGTGTTTTGTTTGTAGTGTGTTTGTGGTTTTGTTTGTAGTGTGTTTGTGGTGTAAGTTTGTGGTGCTCTGTTGTGTGTGTTGTGTTTGTGTGTTGTGTGTGTGTGTGTTTTGGTGTTGCACAGTTTGTGTGCTCTCGTGATGTGTGGTATGTGTTGTGGTGTGGACTTAGTGACAGACATTCTTGAGTGCGTGCTTGCACAGTTGTGCATTCGTGTGTGTGAGAGACATACAGACACAGACAGACAGACTCTAATACCATCATAATACTTCCACCCGTACTATTTACTTCCCTTTCAATATATTACACTTCACTTGTAACCTCCATTTGAAGCGGAGAAAACTTAATCGTGTGTGCCGATAAATGTCTGTATGGGATCAGAGGGGAATGTTGAAACTAAATTTAAGGTTTACATATTGTATCTGAGTGTCCCCAAGGCTTTCCTGGTGCTGCAGAACCCAGGCAAATTTACTGTCTTGCCTTTTATTGCTATGGTCGAGACTTTAGACTTTAAGCGATGTAATTCTCCTTGTGCTGGTGCGTCGGCAGGAGAGAGAGAGATAGATAGAGAGAGATAGATAGAGAGATAGATAGAGATAGAGAGAGAGAGAGAGAGAGAGAGGAGAGAGAGAGAGAGAGAGAAAAGGCTTTTAAATGAACTGAGGTAGGTAACAGCTCTTAACTTGTAAATAAAGGTAGTAACTCTTAACCTAACCCTGTAAAAACCCTGGCGGAGAGAGAGAAAAACAAATTGGAGAAAATGGGAATGAAAGAAGGAAAAAAATACAGATAGGGGGTTTTCAGTATGTATGCACAGGGCTTTGTAGTTATATGCATACCTTTGATCCCGTTAAGGGAAAGGTTACACACACACACACACCTCGCTCAAGGAGAAAGATCTTGGGGTGAGTATGACACCAAGCACTTCTCCGGAAGCTGCCCGTATGCTGCAGCATACGGGCGACTGGCAAACCTGAGAATAGCATTCCGATACCTCAGTAATGAGTCGTTCAAGACACTGTACACCGTGTACGTCAGGCCCATACTGGAGTATGCAGCACCAGTTTGCAACCCACACCTGGTCAAGCACGTCAAGAAATTAGAGAAAGTGCAAAGGTTTGCAACAAGACTAGTCCCAGAGCTAAGGGGATTGTCCTACGAAGAAAGGTCAAGGGAAATCGGCCTGACGACACTAGAGGACAGGAGGGTTAGGGGAGACATGATAACGACATACAAAATACTGCGTGGAATAGATAAGGTGGACAGAGACAAGATGTTCCAGAGAGGGGACACAGAAACAAGGGGTCACAATTGGAAGTTGAAGACTCCTACGAGTCAAAGGTATGTTAGGAAGTATTCCTTCAGTCATAGAGTTGTCAGGAAGTGGTATAGTCTAGCAAGTGACGTAGTGGAGGCAGGAACCATACATAGCTTTAAGACGAGGTATGATAAACCTCATAGAGCAGGGAGAGAGAGGATCTAGTATTGATCAGTGAAGAAGCGGGGCCAGGAGCCAAGTCTCGACCCCTACAACCACAAATAGGTGAGTACAAATAGGCGAGTACATTCAACCTATTTGTACTTGTGGGGGTTGAATCACTTCTCCTGGCCCCTCCACCTAACTTAAGTAATTTCACAAACTTCTTGCCTCGTGTTCATTTTGTACCTCTCCTTAAAATTGTGTATGATGATCGACACCAAAATTATGCATTAGTACAAGCTAGGTTAATCTAAATAACAAAAAAGGCACAATACCGTGACTGGAACAATACACACACAACCCGCACATAGAAGAGAGGAGCTTACGACGACGTTTCGGTCCGACTTGGACCATTTACAAAGTCAAAGGTTAATCTAAACTGACACGATTGCAAACAGACTATACCATGGGTGGGGATTGAACTCGTGGCGAGTGAATCTTAAAACTCTAGGCCAGCCCGTAAGCCACTGGGCCACGAGTTCAATCCCCGCCCGTGATATGGTTTAGATTAATCTAATATTAACCTAACATTAATTAACCTCCATTTACATACAGTTAACCACCATTAACCAAATTCCATAAACGGTAGATTAATGTCTGGCAGCGGAGAAGGTAAAGTTTGTCAGGAAACAGGACAGGTGTTTCCTGACGCGGGTCTTGGTCAGATAATGACCCACAGCTGGAGCTTTTGGTCATCTGACCGAGGCCTCCCGGTCCACTCCTTTAAATATTATGGTTATAACTATAACCATATAGCTCGAAAGACATCAGTGTCGCGTAAATAGTAGGAAACCACATGTTCGTTGTTCAGGTGTGAAGGACATGTTAACGTCGACTGATATTAACTGACAACACTGCCTCGGACACACATAATTTCTACATCAGCACTAACAATTATTTTTCAAAATAAAAGTTAGATATAATGCAGCGAGAGGCGTGTATCTCAGTGTATATTCACTGAGTGTATATTTTGGTCTCTATGGCCCTTTTATAGCCGAAAAGCTTAAACCTCCCACCGATAGTAATGGACTGATCACGGCAAAACTACTACTACTACTACTGATGCTTTCAGTGTTGTATTCGACTGAAAAAGCCTGTTGGGCAGGCGAAATTTTTCAGCAATATACTCGGGTGTTGCAAGAGTATATTGCTGTATTGTATACCATCAGTAATAGAATATATTAATTCATTCTTCTCTGTGATAGTATTATTAATCTCGAGTCCTCTAAATAGCCTTAATATAATTAATTTAAATGCGTATATTCTAAATATTAAACAAGTTATTGTATATAGAATAGAGGGGAAGGATTTTCACATGGACGGCTGCATGGTATGCTTGTATATGCTATATACTGAGTTATGAGCGATTAGCTTCATGCATAGTTGGCTAGTTAGATAAAAATTCCTGCAAGTTAGCGCATGTGAAAGCTCAGAGGATTATAAGACGTGTGATAAATCCAACTTACATTCAGTTTATGGACGCCTAAGTCACATTTGTAGTCATAGGTAGGAAATGGGTGTTGGTTTGGAGGGAGTGGGAGGAGTAAAGGATGGGACAGTGGGAGTGGTAATGGATGGGATAGAGGGAGGAGGGGGAAAGGAGGTGGGGAAGTGTATTTTGTGTTTGGAGATAATGCGAGATTAAAGTTGAGATGCCTAGTGTTGGTCTGAGTGGACATAATGGTTTGTTGTTGACTAGAGTGTCTGACACACAGGGAAGTATGTAGATCAAACATTACTACCGATAACGTTTCGCTCTAAATAGCTTTTCCAAGAGGGAAACGCTGTGTAAATAGCAGACATATTGTGCATCCTTGAGCGGCTATCCACATTTGCTTGTTGGTAGTGTGACTTCGATTATGCCTCATTCCACCAAAAACGACCTATGACACAGACTGCCCTCCATTCCATGTAAGATTAACCAGGTGGACCAACTCACGTGGAAACTCACAGATCATGATTATTGCTCAAGTTTTTAAGTAACTTTTCATTAATGGTCTGTGAGGCGACACACAGCACCGTCCTAACAATTATCCCAAGCTTTCAAATAGTGGTAAGAAGATATATTTTTAAACGCAAAGTTAAGAGGGAATGTCTTTATGGTGGAGAGCTCTTGATCCAAGGAATTAGTTACCCTTCTCTTAGATCGATGGAAAGTGGTCTGTAAATATCGCAACTACTACTTGCGTTCCTCGGATTAAACTTGAAGAATAGTAAATTGAACACCCATTTTTCTCATTCCACAGCCGTTCTATGGCCCTTAGGGTATAAGACAGTCATTGTTGAAATCTGGATTAAATCAAGGTTTTAGTGAAGTATGTTTGGACACATAATGTTGTATTGTAAATATTAAGAAAGACCAATACCGTGACTGGAACATTACACAACCCGCACACAGGAGTGTGACTTTGTAAATGGTCCAAGTCGGACAGAAACGTCGTCGTTAGCTCCTCCTATGTGCGGGTTATTTGTGTAAATATTAAGGAAAGTGTAGTGAGAAGGATGTATTTATTAGCCTCCTCGATAAATGACGAACATTTAACCCTCCAAAAGCTTTCAGTTATATTGGGGACTTTTGAAAATGAATCCTAATTATTTTAGCCCTCCCAAAACATTACAATTTTTACGGCGCTGACGAAAAAAAAAAAGTGAAGGGAGACTCGGGAAAAAGCAGAAATCTAGTCATTTAAGTGTCCCATGGAAGCTCTTCATTTCTTGAATGAAATATATTTTTTTTTAAATTCTGATATGGAAACTTTGGATGATTCAAACTTTCACTTTTATTCAAAGTCATAATAGATCAAATAATTAGTAGTAGCACTAATCAGCAACATTAGGCCTCAACATGGAGGATCACATCCCTCCCTCCACTGAGGGAGCGGAGTTTGTATTCTTTTTTGGGGGGGACACGTATTATTTTCCCCAACTAACATACGTGGGTGCTCGGGGAGGAGGGGGCGTTGGAATAGGTAAGTTGTATTTTCTTTTGGCCCAAGTTAACAGCTCTGTAAATAATAATAATCAGTTGCGCGAGAACAAATTTATTATGGCGTGGGAGCAGCTTGGTGTCGTACTTGGCCTGGCTTGAAAAACTTGCTTCTCTTTACACAGCTTCTTATCTCTAGGAAGAGCTTCACACAGCTTCTTATCTCTAGGAAGAGCTTCACACAGCTTCTTATCTCTAGGAAGAGCTTCACACAGCTTCTTATCTCTAGAAAGAGCTGGTGCTCCTCTGCACCTATTTGTCCTCCTCTCCTCTCTGCCCCAGAATTTTGGTCTTCTGCAGCCGGGGGAGTTTTGTACATAGGAAAGATTTCTCTCCGACGGTGAATTAATTAAGAAACGTTGAATATTAATACATCAGAGGCGTCAGGAGAGATGGTAATATTTTTTTGCGGTCTGTGTCGGAAGTTTCCAGTGTGGAAAACTTCTCTGAAGATTCCTGATAGCTCACGCGCCTGTAAATGCTCATCTTCCTCCTATTTCTCCTTTTTTTTTCTCCTCCATTCTGTCTTGTTTGCTTGAAGGACGTAAGACGGAAAAAAAGTGTAGTTTTTTTTTGTTAAATATATTAATTGTTTTCACAAAATGGCTTTAAAATTTCTAAATATATGAAACATTGTACATCCTTGTAGCTCACTACACTTTTAAAAAACTAATAATATATTTCTAAATATTTTTGTGTAATATTAGTCGTGTATTTTTCAAATTTAGTCTGAGTTTTAAACTGCACTGGGGAATTGAAGAGACACCGCTCTATAATCTATGATTGGGACACTGGTTTGCTCTGTATAGAGGTCGCTCTGCAACGTAACTCTTCTTATAGTTCGTAGTATTCCATCTACATCCTGCACCAAAGAATGACATGACAAAAGCGTAGAGCTATATTGTGTATAGTTCCTGGCCTATAGCATAAAGCTGAATCATGTATAGTTCCTGGCCTACAGGTTAGAGCTATATCATGTATAGATCCTGGCCTACAGGGTAGAGCTATATCATGTATAGTTCCTGGCCTACAGGGTAGAGCTATATCATGTATAGATCCTGGCCTACAGGGTAGAGCTATATCATGTATAGATCCTGGCCACAGGCCGGGCCGCTCGAGTATGGAAACTCTCGATACATGTCATCAGTGAGTCACGGCTAAATTTCTGCCTCGTAGCTTTTTAATGGCGGTTTTTCTAAAGTATTTAAAATTGTATTGGAGTTTTGAAATGGTTTCGTTGCCCCTCTGCGTTGACTTGAGACAAAACACATGATTATATAAATATTCTGACCATAGTTGAGGTCTCCCGTTGTCTGTCTTATGTTCAAAATTCTGGCTATTGAGTTCCCTGGTGGCTTTTTATTTTGATATATTTTTCTCGGGTATTCTTCGCGTTGCTGTACGAGGTCGATACGCAGTGCACATTCTGCAACATCATATGTTGAGCTGCCATTGCCTCAGTAATAAAAATGCAATCGACAAACATTCTCCGCCATGTGCTACAATCATGTGGTTTCCAGACACTTCACAATCCTCAGTAGTCGGTGGTGTGCTGGCATAGACTCAGTAGTCGGTGGTGTGCTGGCATAGACTCAGTAGTCGGTGGTGTGCTGGCATAGACTCAGTAGTCGGTGGTGTGCTGGCATAGACTCAGTAGTCGGTGGTGTGCTGGCATAGACTCAGTAGTCGGTGGTGTGCTGGCATAGCCTCAGTAGTCGGTGGTGTGCTGGCATAGCCTCAGTAGTCGGTGGTGTGCTGGCATAGCCTCAGTAGTCGGTGGTGTGCTGGCATAGCCTCAGTAGTCGGTGGTGTGCTGGCATAGACTCAGAGAAAGAGATGGCAGACATGGAGGGAGGCATCTTGTAAAAATTATTTCATCAAATTGAGATTGGAGGTCCTGGGTACCACTTTACGTCGCCTTTAAGCCATCCTACATTATCTTACAACATTGTACTATAAAGTAAAATATTCAAACTGACTTATGCTTTATAAGTGTTATACATTATAAAACAGTTATCAGTTTTTTTTTATATCACAATTTTGTGTTTGTGAATAAATATAATATACCATAACCTTTATATGAACGGTTTCCGAATCGATACTTTCGGTTATAGAACATTGTTGTCGTTCCCTCTTTTTGAAATCACGGGGTGAAAAAATTAATGGTTTTGTCTTTGGGGAGGAGAAACGTGCATACAGTGTAGCCAATACTCCATTGGTTTCAGGCAACGAGATTTTGCCACCACCGGACATTAAGTTGGGTTTCAACAAATAAGGGTGAAGATAATGGTCGGGAGAATCTTCCTACACTCAAATACCTGTTGTGAAAATTCCCCAATTTGAGGCCGAGAATAAGGCAGGTGTATTCGTAATTCCACAAATTGTCAGGGAAGATCTGTTAAGGATTTTCAGGTGGCAATGAATGCCTTTGAGTTCACGAATATCTACAACGGGTTTCTTGACAGAGGCGCTGGTACTTTACTGCAAAGTTGCAAACGCCTGGGCTGCAGTATGTCACTGAAACTGCGTTTCCTCCACTAACATGTTTTTTCCCTGACAACACATGTGCGTGATGAACATGGAGAAAGATAACATTAAAATGTTGTATCAGTAGAAAACACTGTCAATTTAAATAATCCTGCAATACATGTTGATTTCTGCTGCATGTTGCCACAAGTCCAGTCAAAGTACGAGTGACAGAGTGAGGCTAAACATTCGTAATATGTTTGTACTGTTTACTGCTACTTTATTCTTTAAGAATATTAGTATATGTGACATTAGTTGTATATGGGAAGCTTGGTACGAATATGATAGAAAAAGACCTTTAATTTATGCCATTTAATTCTATTGTTTACAAGAAAATGTAATGCAATAAAAAAAATCGTATTTTTAATCTGCACGTATATATTTAAAAATTTAAATTTTGTTGTGGTAATTAATATATTTAGTTCTTTCCATTCTAATTTATTTGATATTGTTCAGTTTTGTGCACACGTGACCTTTTTAACATTTTCTTAGTTGTCAAATTATAGTGTAGTGGTGGTAGTGTATTCGCTATACAATATTATGGAATTGTACCATGCAGGAGAGGTTGTTAGGGCACACTCCATTATAACGTATTAAGCTCGCAATAGAGACTACAGGGTTTAGACTCTGAGCTCCGTATCTCTGCATATACACAGTGAATTTCATTTAATTTCAGTTTTAGGAATTAAAGGTCACCTGAACAGTCTACTTGCCTCCTTTCCTCAAATAACTGTATGTAAATTCTTAGATTAGGTTAATTAGGCGATATTATTTTAAATTGAGCAAGGTCAGGTTAGTTTTGGAGCTTAAAAATGCTTCATTTTTCTGTACAGTCAGTTTTTTTTATAAAGCTCCTCTATATTATGCCATTTTTTTTTAAATATTGAAAAATTACCTCCAAAATTAAATAGCACGTGGAAAGAACTTCATAATACTTAATGTTGAATTCTGTATTAAATTTCTTAATCACATTTAAAGAAGTCATACTATATAAGGAAGCTTTATAAGAGACACAGTAAGCTCTAACTATAAATAGTTTACCTGAGTCGACTGTGGGTCTTCGCTAAAACCGTGAATGCAGCAGCTTGGTTTCTGGAGTATGGCCGTTGGTCTTGGTGGCCGTTGGTAGCCTCGCCTTGCTTGGTCTTGGAACCCGTTGGTAGCCTCGCCTTGCTTGGTCTTGGTAGTCGTTGGTAGCCTCGCCTTGCTTGGTCTTGGTGGCCGTTGGTAGACTCGCCTTGCTTGGTCTTGGTAGTCGTTGGTAGCCTCGCCTTGCTTGGTCTTGGTAGTCGTTGGTAGCCTCGCCTTGCTTGGTCTTGGTAGTCGTTGGTAGCCTCGCCTTGCTTGGTCTTGGAACCCGTTGGTAGCCTCGCCTTGCTTGGTCTTGGTAGTCGTTGGTAGCCTCGCCTTGCTTGGTCTTGGTGGCCGTTGGTAGCCTCGCCTTGCTTGGTCTTGGAACCCGTTGGTAGCCTCGCCTTGCTTGGTCTTGGTAGTCGTTGGTAGCCTCGCCTTGCTTGGTCTTGGAACCCGTTGGTAGCCTCGCCTTGCTTGGTCTTGGTAGTCGTTGGTAGCCTCGCCTTGGTCTTGGTACCCGTTGGTAGCCTCGCCTTGCTTGGTCTTGGAACCCGTTGGTAGCCTCGTTTTGCTTGGTCTTGGTAGTCGTTGGTAGCCTCGCCTTGCTTGGTCTTGGTACCCGTTGGTGGCCTCGCCTTGCTTGGTCTTGGTACCCGTTGGTAGCCTCGCCTTGCTTGGCCTTGGTATTCGTTGGTAGCCTCGCCTTGCTTGGCCTTGGTACTCGTTGGTAGCCTCGCCTTGCTTGGCCTTGGTACTCGTTGGTAGCCTCGCCTTGCTCTGGTCTTGGTACCCGTTGGTAGCCTCGCCTTGCTTGGTCTTGGTACCCGTTGGTAGCCTCGCCTTGCTTGGTCTTGGTACTCGTTGGTAGCCTCGCCTTGCTTGGTCTTGGTACTCGTTGGTAGCCTCGCCTTGCTTGGTCTTGGTACTCGTTGGTAGCCTCGCCTTGCTTGGTCTTGGTGTCTCCTAGGCGATACACTTCATTAGATTAAATGATCTTTTATCCTAGTGTCCAGATGAATTAATGAATCAGATTTTGTACACAAATAACCCGCACATAGGAAAAAAGAAACACATGACGCACATTATCTAGTTAATGTTCCAAGGTGGACCGAAACGTCGTCAGAAGTTTCTCCTATGTGCGGGTTATTTGTGTATTGTTCCAGTCACGGTATTGTGCCTTTTTATTCTTTAATTTGATTTTATTATCAACTTCAATTAAACTTAATTTAAGGCCGAATGAATTTACTTTTTTTTTATTTAATATTAAACGCCAATTTTCTGTTTTGCTTGAAAACTCAATTTTGTTTTTTTGATAAGATTTCGGATGTTTTATAAATCTATCATATATTTTTATTCTTGATAACATTATTGGCGGCACCATTAGCTTTTATATAGTTTTTTCCTTCTTTCCCCTGTCAGAGGGACAGATGTGTATAAATATCCTTTGTCATTTTTCTTCCTGAGGGGATTAAGATTGTCTTCTGGATCGTCTTCTTCACTCAGGCCATTTGTCTTCGTGGCGGCGTGGCGAGAGGCCCACCCAACACATGACCTGTTCTCTTCGCCTCCCTCCTGTTCCTTCTCTTCCGTTTCTTCCTCTTCCTCCCTCCGTTTTCTTTCTCTTCATTGTATCGTATTCATTTTCTTCTGCCTGATATTCCTATTATACTCTTTTTTTTCCCGCCTTTATTCCTCCTCCTGCTCCACCGTCTTCTACCCCCTCACCTCTCTTTTCCCTCTCCATTGATTTATTAAAATTGCTCCGTAAATACAGTATTCTGGTCCCATAGAGAAGATAGACTAATATATTAGGAACTTTGTTTCATGAAGACTGACTGACTTAATAATTTTAAAGACACATATTCCAGATTATTAAAACATTGAAGAAATCTGACGTTCCCTGACACTATGAATGCTGCTACTCCTATTGCAGCTGCTTCTATTGTTGCTATTGTTGTTGGTATTGTTACTATTGCATATGAAAATGGTAAGATACATGTGCAACAGTTAAGTATCTTTATTTCGGAATAAAGATACTTAACTGTTGCACTTGTCTTACTTATTATTGCTGTTGTTGCTGGTACTACTGTTTCTGTTACTGATTAGCTTATTCCTGCTGTTACTGATTAGCTTATTCCTGCTGTTATTGATCTTGCTACTGATGCTGCTGCTCTTGCTGTTGATCTTACTCTTCTGCTGATGCAGTTTCTGCTTTTACTGTTATTGCTCTTACTGTTCCTGCTGATACTATCCCCAACAGCCGGTCGGTCGGTAGCCGGCTTTCCTGGCGGCTCTTTCCCAGGATTCGTAGCTGGCCTAGATCAAATTATCTTCACATTTTGTTGGAGTATTTCACGGTGGGAACTGAGAGTCGCCCGTCCCAGCAACTTTGTCTTGACCGACTTCCCGACGTCTTATTGTTTTATTTCCACTGGGAAACAAACACCTCTTCTTGAGCTTCGGGTGGCTGGGCTTGTTTGGCGAGTCCCAATTGTGTTTGTTCTGGAAAACACTTTCTGGAAAAGCTCGTTTGGCGATTGGTTGTTTGCCTAGAAAAACTTTCTAGAAAGGCTTGTTTGGAGAGTGCTTATTGTGTTTGTTTGCTCTGGAAACTTTTCTAGAAAGGCTCGTTTGGCGATTGCTTGTTTATCTGGGAAAAAACTTTCTAGAGAGGCTCTTTTGGCGAGCCTTTATTGTTTTGTTTACTCTGAAAAATAACACTTTCTTGAGGAGCTTCTGGGATATAGCGTGGCAGGTTTGTGAGTTATTGTTTTATTTGCTCTGAAAAGTTCTTTGGAGGAGCTTAGGGGGTGACGTGGGATATTTTTTGAGGGGGTAGTAAAGCGTTTTCTTGGCGCTGTGGTTTTTGAAAGTTCTGATGGGAGGAACGTGGTTTTAGTTTCTCTATCTCTCTCCCTCTCTCTTTCTTTGGATACCTACAGTGTGTATTTCAACCTAGTGGTCCCAGGAGATTCACCATCTACGAGTTAAAGGTTCCTAACTTTATTGACAAGCTAAGAGCTGTTACCTACATCAGTTCATTTGAAAGCATTTTTATTGTTATGAAATTCAAGTAGGGAGCAGGATGAAGTTGGAGCCATCTGTGGGCCAGCATTTCTCTCTCTCTCTCTCTCTCTCTCTCTCTCTCTCTCTCTCTCTCTCTCTCTCTCTCTCTCCGAGAGAGGTAGGTGTTTTAATGCTGGTGAATGGTTGTTACAATACACGAATAACCCGCACGTAGGAGAGAGAAGCTTACCACGACGTTTCGGTCCGACTTGGATCGAAAAGTCGTCGTAAGCTCCTCTTTCCTATGTGTGTGGGTTATTTGTGTATTGTTCCAGTCACAGTATTATGCCTGTTTTGTTCTTTGTTGTTACAAAGAATTGGAGCTACGATCCCTTTTCTTGGATCGAACATAATTGCCTCCCCATGTGATTGTAATAATAATTGTTATTATGAACATGATTTCTTCCCTGGTTATTTTGTCCTCCAGTGTCGTTCAGATTTCGTTGGTCTCTCCTCGTAGTTGATTCCCTTTAGCTTAGGAGAAAGACTTTGTTCTGTACTTTCACCCGTTTCTCGACATGCTTTTTCAGGTGCGGGTTCCATTCTGGTGCTGCATACTCCTAGATGAGCCTGACGTATATTGCATAAAAGGCCCGGAACGACTGTTGGGATTCCTGAAGCCTAGTCCTAGATTACCAGCCGAGCATTGGCTACAGAGATAATGAAGATAATAAAGAGTCTCTGGCGATATACCAGGTACAAGACTCCCCACCTGGGTCTGTCTCGCTGAGGTAACCTTGTGTTACAGGTGTGTCACCCTACTCTGTGATTGTTCTCTCTTCCTACCACTTTTTCTCCTCATTACTTCACCACAGCATCCTCTCCCATCACTTTCTCTTACTTTCATCCTATTCCTCCTCCACGACAGAGCAGGAGACAACTCGTGAATTCATAAATGGCGTCCGTGGAAAATATATTATGCAAATATTACTTGTTTTGTATTGTCTGTTTGAATGACAGCCGCCGGTGGTGCGTCTCTCTAGGTGGGGAGTGGAGGGGTGAGGGAGGGGGTTAAGGGGTGAGCGGGGAAAACGTAGAGGTGGGGGACTAAGTGTAAGAGTTGTATAAGTAGGGAAAAGGAGGGGTTGCAGATGGAAGGAATAGGAGAGGTTATACATGTAGGAAAGGAGGGGTTGTAGATGGAAGGAAAGGAGGGGTTGTAGATGGAAGGAAATGAGGGGTTGTAGATGGTAGGAAAGGAGGGGTTGCAGATGGAAGGAATAGGAGAGGTTATACATGTAGAAAAGGAGGGGTTGTAGATGGTAGGAAAGGAGGGGTTGCAGATGGAAGGAATAGGAGAGGTTATACATGTAGGAAAGGAGGGGTTGTAGATGGAAGGAAAGGAGGGGTTGTAGATGGAAGGAAAGGAGGGGTTGTAGATGGTAGGAAAGGAGGGGTTGCAGATGGAAGGAATAGGAGAGGTTATACATGTAGGAAAGGAGGGGTTGTAGATGGAAGGAAAGGAGGGGTTGTAGATGGTAGGAAAGGAGGGGTTGTAGATGGTAGGAAAGGGGGTTGTAGATGGTAGGAAAGGAGGGTTGTAGATGGTAGGAAAGGGGGTTGTAGATGGTAGGAAAGGAGGGTTGTAGATGGTAGGAAAGGAGGGTTGTAGATGGTAGGAAAGGAGGGTTGTAGATGGTAGGAAAGGAGGGGTTGTAGATGGTAGGAAAGGAGGGGTTGTAGATGGTAGGAAAGGAGGGGTTGTAGATGGTAGGAAAGGAGGGGTTGTAGATGGTAGGAAAGGAGGGGTTGTAGATGGTAGGAAAGGAGGGGTTGTAGATGGTAGGAAAGGAGGGGGTTGTAGGAGGAGTAGAGAGTTGAGTAACGAAGAGAATATTGAAAAGTGTGCGAGTGAAACATAGTTGATAAAGATCACAAATGTGGTTTACACAGATTTTGTAAAAACATTTGACAAACACGACAGTGAAGCGATAACCCGTAAAGTTGAGGTCAGTAAGTATAAAGGGAAAGGTAAAGAAAAAAAAAAATTCTGACACTAAAAACAGCGGTGGTAAAGGAAACAAGATTTCGGTCTTGCAAAGTACAACAAAATAGTCCAGTAGGTGAAGGCACAAATACTGTAGCATTACCACTACTCTCCCTATTTACAACAACTACTATTACTACTACCAGCATAACCTCTACTAACATTACCTACACTACTATTTCTCTACTTCTTCCTCTTTTTGTCCCGTCCGTGTCCCCCTCTCCTATATACACTGACTCCCGCACCATCGACCGAAACGTCGTCATGAGCTGCTCCCTCCTATGTGCGGGTTATTTGTGTGTAAACTCACTAGCCACGTCTTCACGTCGCTTCAGACAAGCACCAGACGAGCCTGGCCCATGGCCGGGCTCCGGGAGTAGTAAGACTCGAAACTCATCAAAGGTAAAAAACTGAAGAATGTACAAACAGATATCAGTGAATCTTTCCGATAGGCAAATCAAAACATAACATGATATTCAATGGTGGCAAATTTCAACTGCTTAAATATGGGAAGAATAAAGATCTCTAAACGGGAGCAGGATACACTGAGTTCCCTTCCTAACTGTAGAAAATACTAGGAAACTCAGACGGACCTTATAGAACGTAAGGGACATGTAAACAACTTAAGAATTGCCAGATGGTCTGTCATTTAGAGATAACAGTGAGGTAAATGCAGCTAAGGTTAGGAAAATGACTGGATTATGGAAACTTTCAGAACCAGAGAAGCAGCGCAAGTGATGGCAGTTATCAGATGGCGTCATGTATCGTGCCTCAACCAGTATTGTGGTTGCAACACGCTTCCAGGCAAGAGAGACGAGAGTTGCAGAGGTCGTATACTCCCGGTATGGTATCAGTATAAAATAAAAACCACTGGAAACCCACCTGAAAGCACTTGAACTGTTCTCTCTGGAGAGAGAGAGACGCACACTCAGACACGCATATGGAGAGGGGGAGGTGGGTCACAAATGGATTAACAGGCACGGAGTAAAAGACAAACAGAACATGGGAGAGAAGAGAAGGAAGAATTTTTTTTGGGTTAGCAAGTACAAGGAGCGATGATGGTAATGATGAGCGGGTAGGGAAGCAGCTGCTGGGTGTACTTACCTAATTGTGGTTGCAGGGGTCGATACTCAGCTCCTGGCCCCGCCTCTTCGCTGTCCGCTACTGGGTGTGTAGCCAGAGCGATTCTAAAATTTACTCTCGGGTATATTTAAATACAAAATGCTTTGGGATGATATGTGACGTGTTAGGAATGTTCAGCACGAAAAGATCCAGAGGTTTAGAGTTATATTTGATGGTAAAGAGGATGGAAGAGGTGATGAGAGGAAGGCTAGGGAGGGTGTAGAAGTGGGGAGAGATATTTGGTAGTAAGGGTGTGAAAGATAGGGAGGTAAGGCGTGAAAGGAAAATAGGTAGGGCAGGGAATGCGAGAGAGGGGAGTAGTGTGAGAGGGGGAGAGGGGAGAGGGAGGAGTAGTGTAGAGGGGAGTAGTGAGAGGGAGAGTGTGAGAGGGGGAGAGGTAGAGGGAGTAGTGTGAGAGGGGAGTAGTGTGAGAGGGGGAGTAGTGTGAGAGGGGGGGGGAGTAGTGGAGAGGGGGAGTAGTGTGAGAGGGGGAGTAGTGTGAGAGGGGGAGTAGTGTGAGAGGGGGAGTAGTGTGAGAGGGGGAGTAGTGTGAGAGGGAGAGGAGAGTGTGAGAGAGGGGGAGTAGTGTGAGAGGGGGAGTAGTGTGAGAGGGGGAGTAGTGTGGAGAGGGGGAGTAGTGGAGAGGGGGAGAGTGTGAGAGGGAGAGTGAGAGGGGGTAGTGGAGAGGGGGAGTAGTGTGAGAGGGGGAGTAGTGTGAGAGGGGGAGTAGTGTGAGAGGGGGAGTAGTGTGAGAGGGGGAGTAGTGTGAGAGGGGGAGTAGTGTGAGAGGGGGAGAGGGAGAGGGAGAGTGTGAGAGGGGGAGTAGGTGAGAGGGGAGTAGGGAGAGGGGTAGGTGAGAGGGGGAGTAGTGTGAGAGGGGAGTAGTGTAGAGGGGAGAGTGTGAGAGGGGAGGTAAAGTAGGAGAGGGGAGGGTGAGAGGGGAGGTAAAGAGAGGGAGGGTAAGGGAGGTAAGAGAGGGAGGGTAAGGGAGGTAAAGAGAGGGAGGGTAAGGGAGGTAAAAGAGGGAGGGTAATTGAGGTAAAGAGAGGGAGGGTAAGGGAGGTAGAGAGGAGGGGGTAAGGGAGGTAAGAGAGGAGGGAGGGAGGTAAGAGAGGGAGGGTAGGGGAAGTAAAGAGAGGGAGGGTAGGGGAAGTAAAGAAAGGGAGGTAGAAGAGATAAAGAGAGGGAGGGTAGGGGAGGTAGAGAGAGGGAGGGTAGGGGGGTATGAGGGAGGGGTAAGGGAAGTAAAGAGAACGAGGATAAGGGAGGTAAACAAGTAGTATTTAGGACTCATTATACACACATCACATTTAAAAATTCAATATATACATATATAACAAAAAAAGGCACACTACCATGAGTGGAACAACACACAAATTACCAGCACATAGGAAAGAGGAGTTTACCACGACGTTTCGGTCCGACTTGGACCATTTACAAAGTCACACTAACAAAAAGGGGAGAAGGAGGGAGTATATATAGGCCAGCAGACAGGGACGGGACAAGAGAGGTAGTAGGAAAGGAGGAAGAGAGGTAGTAGTAGAGGTAATAGTAGTTGTAGTGGAGTCAGTCAAATACTAAGAGGAACACTGCAAGGGAGCTAGGGGAACACAGAGGGTAGGAACAAGGACACAGAGGGGAAAAATAATAATAATAATAATAATAATGGACCAAATACCCAAGGCAGGAGAAAGAGGAAAGGGGAAAGGGAGACGGGGAAAAAGGAATCAGGTTAAGTCACGGGTGTTCTGAAGTTTGGAGCATTTAACAATGTAATGGGAAAGGAAGGCATCTACAGAGACAAAGCCAGGGCTAAGATTCATACAAGGAAAGTTGTGTATAAGGGAGGATTCAACCAGACGGCGACTGTGAAAGTTAGAAGTAGGGTAGACAGTTTTAGCAGACGACCAGTCAACAAGATGACTGTGATCTCTGACATGACAGAAAAGAACACTGTTGGTGTCGGCAAGCCTAACACTTCTTTTGTGCTCTCTGAGTCTCTCAGAAAGAGATCGGCCAGTTTCTCCAAAATACTGAAGAGGACAGGAGGAGCAAGAAATAGAGTAGACACCAGGAGAATCTATAGAGGAAGGAGAGGTATGAACTAGATTGATGCGAAGAGTGTTAGTCTGGCGAAAAGTAAGTTTGATGTCTAGGGGACGGAGAGAGTTGTTGAGATTAGAAAGACTGGAAATGTAGGGAAGGCAGAGGACAGGAGAGTTCCCAGGAGTAGAGAGTTTGGGAGAGAAGAAAGTCCGTTTAGCACGTGAGAAAGCAGAGTCTATGAAATGGGAAGGGTAGCCCAGACGGGAAAATGAAATGTAAAGAGTGGAAATTTCTGATTCAAGGAACTGAGGATCACAAAGGCTTAGATCACGGAGAAAGAGGGAGACAAAAACACTTTTCTTGACAGAGGAAGCATGATAAGAAAAGTAGTGAATGTACATGCCACTGTGCATAGGCTTGCGGTACAGGGAAAAGGCAAAACCTGTAACTGAGCGGTGGACATGAACATCAAGGAAAGGAAGCAAAGAATTAGATTCCCAATCAGCTTTAAACTTAATGGAAGGGGCAAGATTATTAAGGGCATCAAGAAATGGTTGGAAGAGACTAGAGTCGTGAGGTCAAAGAGCAAAGATGTCATCTACATAGCGGAGCCAGAGTGAAGGGCGCCGCTATTTGTGTAATATATATATATACATGCTGGAACATAGTGAAGTTGAGAAAAAGAAGCAGAAACGGATAACTTTAGTGAAGATTTGTGCTATTCTAAATTCGTGGAAGTTTACAAATGACAAGTTAAAAATGTGAAAGAGCATTCTAGTTTATTTTACTTATAAAATATTTCATGTTTCGTGAGGAATAATGGAGCGCAAATTGACGTAAAGTTTGAAATTAAACTTGAAATTCATATCCGTCACTTCGGAGCGAATTTTTCAGGTGTATTTAGACAAGTCTTGATAATAAAAGTACATATAATGAACACCTGTCGATGTTTGAAGGGTCTCCCGGATGAACACCTGTCGATGTTTGAAGGGTCTCCCAGATGAACACCTGTCAATGTTTGAAGGGTCTCCCAGATGAACTCTTGTCAATGTTTGAAGGGTCTCCCAGATGAACACTTGTCAATGTTTGAAGGTTCTCCCAGATGAACACCTGTCGATGTTTGAAGGGTCTCCCAGATGAACACCTGTCAATGTTTGAAGGGTCTCCCAGATGAACACCTGTCAATGTTTGAAGGGTCTCCCAGATGAACACCTGTCAATGTTTGAAGGTTCTCCCAGATGAACACCTGTCAATGTTTGAAGGGTCTCCCAGATGAACTCTTGTCAATGTTTGAAGGGTCTCCCAGATGAACTCTTGTCAATGTTTGAAGGGTCTCCCAGATGAACACTTGTCAATGTTTGAAGGGTCTCCCGGATGAACACCTGTCGATGTTTGAAGGGTCTCCCAGATAAACACCTGTCAATGTTTGAAGGGTCTCCCAGATGAACACCTGTCAATGTTTGAAGGGTCTCCCAGATGAACACCTGTCAATGTTTGAAGGGTCTCCCAGATGAACACCTGTCAATGTTTGAAGGTTCTCCCGGATGAACACCTGTCAATGTTTGAAGGGTCTCCCAGATGAACTCTTGTCAATGTTTGAAGGGTCTCCCAGATGAACACTTGTCAATGTTTGAAGGGTCTCCCAGATAAACACCTGTCAATGTTTGAAGGGTCTCCCAGATGAACACCTGTCAATGTTTGAAGGGTCTCCCAGATGAACTCTTGTCAATGTTTGAAGGGTCTCCCAGATGAACTCTTGTCAATGTTTGAAGGGTCTCCCAGATGAACACTGTCAATGTTTGAAGGGTCTCCCAGATGAACACCTGTCATGTTTGAAGGGTCTCCCAGATAAACACCTGTCAATGTTTGAAGGTTCTCCCAGATGAACACCTGTCAATGTTTGAAGGGTCTCCCAGATGAACACCTGTCAATGTTTGAAGGGTCTCCCAGATGAACACCTGTCAATGTTTGAAGGTTCTCCCAGATGAACACCTGTCAATGTTTGAAGGGTCTCCCAGATGAACACTTGTCAATGTTTGAAGGGTCTCCCAGATGAACACTGTCAATGTTTGAAGGGTCTCCCAGATAACACCTGTCAATGTTTGAAGGGTCTCCCAGATGAACACCTGTCAATGTTTGAAGGGTCTCCCAGATGAACTCCTGTCAATGTTTGAAGGTTCTCCCAGATGAACACCTGTCAATGTTTGAAGAGTCTCCCGGATGAACACCTGTCAATGTTTGAAGGGTCTCCCAGATGAACACCTGTCAATGTTTGAAGGTTCTCCCAGATGAACACCTGTCAATGTTTGAAGGTTCTCCCAGATGAACACCTGTCAATGTTTGAAGGTCTCCCAGATGAACTCTTGTCAATGTTTGAAGGGTCTCCCAGATGAACACTTGTCAATGTTTGAAGGGTCTCCCAGATGAACACTTGTCAATGTTTGAAGGGTCTCCCAGATGAACACTTGTCAATGTTTGAAGGGTCTCCCAGATAAACACCTGTCAATGTTTGAAGGGTCTCCCAGATGAACACCTGTCAATATTTGAAGGGTCTCCCAGATGAACACCTGTCAATGTTTGAAGGGTCTCCCAGATGAACTCCTGTCAATGTTTGAAGGGTCTCCCAGATGAACACCTGTCAATGTTTGAAGGGTCTCCCAGATAAACACCTGTCAATGTTTGAAGGGTCTCCCAGATGAACACCTGTCAATATTTGAAGGGTCTCCCAGATGAACACCTGTCAATGTTTGAAGGGTCTCCCAGATGAACACCTGTCAATGTTTGAAGGGTCTCCCAGATGAACACCTGTCAATGTTTGAAAGGATGTAGCCAAGAAAACAGCAGTGGAAATGATTGTCACATATCTATTGCTGTTTTTTCTCTGCTTGTGAGATACCCTTCAACACAGACTAGTGTTGTCTAATATGAGATTGGTGTGTTACGGTGTGGTACACAAGTTGTGTGTGATGGTGGTGTACTCGCCCTGGTTATGTGTGACGGTGTGGTACAGTGTGTGAAGGTGATGTACACAGTTGGTGTGACGGTGTTGTACACACACCTGGTGTTTATATCAGTGGTACAATGAAGTCCCTGGTGGACGAAAAGTCTGTCCAGTAAAATGCTATAAACTGCATAGTTTGGGCTTCACATCCCGTGATTGTGTTTACAGGAGTCGATTTATAGCTCGTGGCCCCCGTGTTTTAAATGCAATCGACATTTTTTTTTTACCAATTCATAGCCTCCAGGTGTCAGAGCACGATCATGCCTCTTCGTATTGCGTGACGCTTGGGTTCTACCTGCTACCCTGTCCTTGAAGAACCACTAACGTCCTTACGACTCCTCTTCCTTACGACTCCTCTTCCTTACGACTCCTCTGCGTTTAAGGTTTCCGTTTTCTATGGCTCCCTCCTATCTTCTGGGGGTTATCAGTTTGGTTCCATAGGCCTCTCCTCGTAGTTCATTTCCCTCATTTCTGATTCCAGAATCCTTGAGACCTTGAGATATACTCGATATGCCCAATGCAAGTTGTGCATGTCCCCTAGGAATCTTTGTTAAGGTTTCTGAAAGTGAGTCTCCTCATTCTCTTATCTTATAGATATACTTGGTATAAACTTGGTGATTAATACTGACAGATTGGTTTAAAAAGACACGTTTCGGTCCTGGGAAATTTATCAAGATCCCAGGACCGAAACGTTTTCTAATAAATATGGCTTAGTGTTTGCTTAAGTGTGTATTTAAAGCAATAGATATACTTCACCCTAGGAAGGTATACTTCTAGAAATAGTCTTCATCCGTTATACCCGGGTATGTTGTCCCTGGTGAGGTGTCAGTACTGAAATATAATCGTTCTAGTCAGAATTTATTTTTAATAATTGAGGACC